>OY728577.1:27991959-28544459 GCA_963422195.1 Carabus problematicus
ACAAATACAACAAAATCTTAGTGAAATTGTAGACAAATATTTATGTCTGTATAATCTTTTGAACAAAATGAATATGAAAACATTGGCCAAACTAAAACATTCAAAATGAGATGGTATTTTGTACCTTGACGTAGAATACTTCTGGATGACGAACTGCATCAGGATTTCGCCAGCAGCGATTCAGATCTTCGG
This sequence comes from Carabus problematicus, assembly GCA_963422195.1. Taxonomy (NCBI): domain Eukaryota; kingdom Metazoa; phylum Arthropoda; class Insecta; order Coleoptera; family Carabidae; genus Carabus; species Carabus problematicus. Next base: position 27,992,152 of record OY728577.1, read on the forward strand.
TTGTTAAGCCACATCGGTAACTATAATACGAAAATATGAATATACACAACACCCGTAACTACATACACGATGAGCATACCAGTATTTCTAGAACACTGAATCAACAAGTTTATCATCATTATTTTCTTTTTGCTCTATTACATTAATTTAGTTTCGACTATAAAAACTTCAAATGGAATTTCTATTTTTATTCACAAAGAATTTATTGTATCAAGCTAAGTATCATATATTATTTGAATATTCTAGTTTTGATTAGCTATAGTTTATCAAAATATTTACCTATTTTAAAATAATTTATTGAATTTTCTTTTTTATTCTCAGATAATTTCAATTATTATTGTAGACATACATATGTATAATATACATGTTTCTTTAGATCTGATCATTGAATATATTTATGTACCTTTTTAAAATGCTAGTTTTTCTAAGAGGAAGTTACTGTTATTAAAAGATAAAACCATCTTTGAATAACCAAGTTGTTTCAGCCAGATAGAAGACCTCAAAAAATATCTGACAGTGACGGATAGGACCGCCAGAATACCAAGAAATTTACCGATGAGTCGGTCTTTTAGGATACTCATTCATTTTAAATTAAAAATTAATAATTGACTTCAAGGTCAAATTGTTATTTTTCGAGTAGAAATAATTTATCTGACCTTCGATATTTTCTTACTGTATTTTATGAAATTGAACTGTGGTACAATGTACACTCGTCTATTTCAAGTACGACATTTTGAAAATATCTAATGCTCTACGTGTAGCTTTACTTTTCCATTTTATTTATTTATAAATAAATAAATGTATATGTGTGTATGTAATTGCATATTGTGAGGAAACACGTGATGTACATAAAGAATGAAGGTGTGCGGTAAACTAGCACTTACGGAAGAGCCCTGTCTACCTAGAGCCTTATACAATGTGTGTAGAACCTGCGCAGAGGAAATACGCTGACACCCTTCTTGAATTAATAAAAGGTTTGAGCGGATCTAACTACTACATCAGATAGAAAATTAAATATGTACACATGTTTCTACCGATGATTGTTAGACAATCAAATTTACATGAAGAATAAATTTCAGTCGCGATGGTTTGGAAATATTAAAATAATTAACGTGTAATGAACAAGGAACATACAAGGAACATTTGTTAATGTACATTGATTGATAAAAATCAATGTTAAGTACATGCACAATTTTCATATATGATTCAAACAAATTAGTATCTTGCGTAAATAAATTATGGCAAACAAAAATAAATAAGTATCTAGAAAACAAAATTGCTCAAATCGAACCAACCACGTACAGATTTGTAAAATGAAATGTTCCTGATTTATTTCGGCGTATAACAACACAGTTATAACGTTTAGCACTTTATATTAGCAGCAGCCAATAACCGCAAAGACACTTGTTTAATCAGTGTTCGCAAAACATATATTAGGCACATAAATTCCTTTATGAATATACTTATAGAAGTAAAATAATCATTGTATTTCTTGTAAGTCTGTACTTATCAGAGTTTCGCAATTGTTCGAAAACTATTTATTTCCTAAAAATCACGCTAGCACTGTCAGTTGAAACGTTAAAATGAATAATAATGCAACAAGTTACACAATTCTAATGAATAAAATGAAAGTTTACATGGTTTACTAAAATCCTATAACAATTATTTGAACATTTCAACGTGTTTGTACGGTTGTACGTTTAGTGTACGTATGTAGTTTTCTGGTTGCGTTGAGTATGAAGTTTTGGAAACGCTGAGATAATGGGAGCAGTCTGTTGATGAAGTGTTGGAGGAGAAGGAGGATATTGATAGAGAAGAATACCTGTAGTTCATAGCAGCACCTTCGGTATAGCTGTTTGAATATTTAGGCTGTCCTTGAGAGAGCAACAAGCTTGTCGAGTCCCGACGTTATTCTTCTGTTTTTATTTTCTTTCGGGTATGTTAGACTCAACGTTTCCATGTATGCGAGCTTGTACTAGTATGTTTGTGTGTGTACTCTTTACAGAATGTAATGAAACATTGCAATGGCATGCCAGAGTGACCAGTCCGTTGGACAGACTCAACTATACTTTAAACAAATCTACTACAAAGTACAAGTACATATATGTCTACATTCCTACCATCTTCTTATTTATATAAGATGCTTCATTTCTATACAGAGTGACACACTGATGCTTTATTTCTGAACAAACCGAAAAGTTCGAACGATAAATATTGACAACACAAGAGCTGCAAGAAAGCATTAAAAATTAGTGAAAAGCAAAAATTACATTTTTCATATAAGATATGTTACTTTTAGCTTCAGATGAACATGTACAGGAAATGAAAAAAAAAACTTACGATGCATCCGGAAAAACGATAGTTCCGGAATCTGTGCATCGAGATTTCACTGTACTCATTCTTAAATTCGGTTGCAAATATTGCGTGTCTTATGTTACTATTATACGTACAAAATAGAAAATATTCAGTTGCCCACATAATAATCGATTGAACTGTAAATGAATAATTCCATTTATTAATATAAAATTCATGTTCGAAATTATTGTTTATTGACCTCATTTGAACACTAAATGTCGGTCACTTTTCTATTATATAGGTATATATTGTTGGGTGTTTACATTGCATACAGTACAGTACTTACATAAATTATCATTTCTTAAACATTTCGGCAAGGATCAGCTGTTTAAACGTTTTTTTTTTTTCTTAATCAATCCGGATAATTGGCGATTCCGGATAACTGGAATTCAGATAATTGAAGTTCTACTGTACTTCCATTTACATTAGGATAATTTGAAAATGAAATCAGTAACTACATTTGCAAGTGTAAAAAAAATCAAACATAAATAATCTTGATAGCGGAAATCAAGTTCTGACAGTACAAATAATTTAAACAAACAAAGCTATGCTAAAAAAAAAGTTAGACCGAGACCTAACCGGGCAATGAACCGATGATGTCAAAATGACTAGTTTTTATGGTGGTAATCTATGAGAGTAAATATGTAATTTGGTTTTAATCTAACGGAAATCTTTTTGCATAAATTTATTTGCACAAAATATTTATTTCCAAATTGGAAAATAAATAATACAATTTGAAATGCATGTTTTTACTTGAAATATATTCTGTTTAAAGGCTGGTTAAATAGAAATACTTCAATATTATTCGAGCTACAATTTAATAACAAATAATTTTTAGGGCATTATTTTTTTTTTAGAACGTTGCATTTTATGGGATGTTATGCCGCATAATATTTATGTAAAGTAGGGTAGAATATATTGACCTATGTAATACGTCATTGTTATTCATTAACTCACTCTATTGAACATTTATACCAAAAAATGTGTGAAGACATTTGGCTTACCTGGATGTTATTAAATAGGTACTTGAAAACATTTCATTAGCAAGTTGTTAGTGAATTGAACAAATTGATGGCCGGCTTGACAACAAAGAACTCTGAATTGAGATGGAGCATCTCTAGTTTGAATAGCGAAGTCGTTATTAGATGGATCATTCGCATTGGTCAATTGTCTGCAGGGCTAAATTTAGAATTAGTTACGAGAAAAGTCTACTGTATGGCTCTTAGTTCATAGTCCTTTAGAAAATCAACCATTAATTATATACAAAACAAGAATTCATGGAAAAGCGCAAAGTGCATGCCGAATGAAAAAGGAAAATATGTATGAACTATATTTCAGAAAGATATACGAATAGCATTAGTCGAAACCAGTAGAATTGAATAACATTTACATATAATATTAATGCGGCAATGTACATAGTATAAAATGTTCAAGTAGGAGTATTTGAACAAGTTCGTTTAACTACATGAATTGTATAGTTGGTGTAATAAAAATTGTTACGCTTATTACTCCATTAATGTCGCGCCTCCTAGCTTTCATTATAAATAACAAAACAGGTAATGCCACAGAATTAATATCAGTAAACAAATATAAGTAGTAAATCAGGTTTCTAAGAAATGACCACCCCCAAAGTTAAGGACCAATAGAAATAATCTATGTATGTGAAGATTGTACACGTTTATTACAGATTTTAGTAAGCGATGCAGTGAGCATCGGCAAAATCCCGTCGCACGTCTCTGAGAAAGAACAACGGCGAACATAGGTGCCTACTGCCTATATAACATCGTTTTGTTATCTGTTAGTAAAATACCTGTGTCTCTCGCAATAAAAAATGCACAAAGATACGGATTCATTATACTAAGGCAAACTCAAGGATGAGCCGAAGCAACAACAGTTCAGGGATGGGGGAGACGCGCGGAACATCCGGCTATCACAAACAAAAGCCAAGCGTCTTCGTGTTCAACGGCCAGTTCACCACCATTAGTTGTACGATACGGAGGAATTGTGCTGTAGCTCAAGTAACTCGCATTAATCCTTCATCGTTATACGTGCAGTAAGCACGTACCGTTGTACGTACTTATTTCATTATCAGTACTTCACCAGTACTCTTCAGCGTACCACCAACACCAAGCGCTCCTGCAGATTCGCCGCAATGAAGTTTCTTGGTATTTTATCATTTGTGATTCTGCTCTCCGTGTTCATCGCTCCATCCAGTGGTAAGTGTTAACTAGATCTTACAAATGTGCAAACTAGTGCACTAGAGCTCTTTTCAAAATTTACCGCCATACACTAGCATTTCGTAAATCTACACTACGAGAATGTATCTAAATGAATACTATATTATTTCGAGATACGGAATAATTCAAGTTAAATGAACAATCAATAAAGTGCCGATTATATTTGTTAATGTCACACTGTTCTAGTTAATTATTAAGGTATGAATGAGAATTTTTATATTGACAATGGGTCCATGCACAACCAAATAAGTATCAAGAACGATAATATTAGTATAAAGACTTCCCTATCAGCCGTGACCCTTGTGACAGTAAAGTCATCAACCTAAATTACTTAGTAAACAGTTGTCGCTTAAACTTGAACACGTTGAATACATACATATATTAAAAAATATTCTTGTATGTAATTTTTAATATATTTTTTGTATTACTTGGCCGCTATGGTAAAATAAATCAAATTGCGCCGGGCGGCACAAAGTGTAATATTTCTTTCTAATGGTTTAGAATTTCAAATTGCATATCCCAAATAAAATCGCTGGATATTTTTTATAGTCTAGTGAGCTATTATTATTATTGCAATAATATAATTCATAATATATTCCCCAAATACGTAAATATGCAATATAAAATTTTCCTATATTATTACTAATTCGTATTAGTTGTATATGAAATTAAATCGTGAATAGATTAGTTCGTCTCTGACCAATTGGTTAAAATTTACAGAACAAAGAATAACGACCATTCAACTCGATGGAGTACAATACTTCGTGAGTCGCATGAATCCGTACTCACCGGAACTGAATTTCTTCCTCGCATATCAATACTGCCGTTCACTGGGACTTCAACTTGCATCATTTGAAACGCGTGAAAAGGCGGATTCTATCACCCAGTATCTAAGCAATGCAGGTATGTATAATCAAATATTTAAAGTAACGTTCAAATGATACGCGTTCAATTAGACATTGAATAGAGTTTGTTGCTGATCTAAAAAGAAAATTTTTGCTGTTCGCAGTTTATCTTAAATACATTTGTAAACTGTATAGGTTATACAAAATACGATTTCTGGACGTCTGGCAATAAACTGGGCACTGATATGTTTCTGTGGATGAGCTCTGGTCTGCCTTTCAACGCTACATTCAACTATATGAAGCGTCCCATGGATGAGGATTCAGCTGCCTTGACTGATGTCGTTAACAGTAGCACTGCACCGCAGAGAACTGCTCGCGAAAGGTAAGTGAATAAATTACAAATACTGTAAAACATGTGAGAGTGTACTTGTGTTCTCATTACAGCAGTGACAGCGGCTCTAGCAACGGTTGTGTTGCACTGAAAGCACCAAATCTGGAATGGGCAACAGACGATTGTACTGCGATTAAGGACTTCATCTGTGAACAGACCCGTTGCTATTACTACAATTATGGATCGATTCCCGTGTCCTCGGCCCAGGGGTAAGCGCAGGTGAGCCCACGCACAAGCAACGCACCACGGGTTATACGTTACGTGTTACGTTACGTACTTCATGACTCGTTCCTAACTCGATATGATAACCCGGAGGTGGACGATTGCACGGTGAAAGGGCACGGCTTTGCAATATCCATAATACAATTGTTGAATTAAAATACCATTGTCTAATTACCAAACCAATTTTACTAGTTTTCTCAGTGGAAACTAAAAATGCTTCTATAAAACACTTAACTATATATAACTACTTATTGTACGCGTCTGATCTGGACATTAATTTCGCTTAATCATCTTCTGCTTAAACTCGGGTATATTTCGGTATAAGTGTTTTACGCAGTATCTTATTCCTGCATTTATAGGAAACCGAATACCGAAAAAAATACTGTGAAACCGTCCGCATCGACATCTTCATCATCATCATTATCATTGTCATCGTTATCGGCTTCGGGATCGTCGTCAATGGACGTGGCCGCATTTATTAACAAGCTTCGACCGGAAACTCAAAGCCGATTGAATAGCACTAAATCGGCCACCGAAGACAACGACCCCGAAAGATCCACTAACGGACCATACGACTTATATGTGCAAATGCACGATGATCCATCGGTGCATTCTCATGGTTATGGCGAAACAGGAAACGACGAGGACAGCTATGTGTCCACAATTGTACCCGATTACGTCACAACATTCAAGTCCGTCCATGACTCGCACGAGTCACTTGATTCTCGCTTGTAACTTATCTTCGACTATTTATAACATGTGATTTTATTATTCATTATACAAGCGGCATTCTTTTTAAGATAATAATCATCATTTTTAGGTAATCCTGCATACCATTCATGACTTACTTACTATTATTATAGTATTTGTGATTATGTTCTGATAATATAAGCCATTTTTAAGTAATATGTATTTTTGATTTCAACAACCACGGATTTCCTTAAAATCGGACAGCGTATTTAAAGTCTGCTCTACATCATACTGTTTTCTCATATTTCCTTGCTACAGAAAAATTCATTTATTCAAAAATTCACATATCCAAACAAATCATTCGGGAATATACATTCTATTCTAATTTTTTCATCACACCAATTTTAATCAGTTTTTAAATGTCAGTTTAAATTTGATCTGTCAGTAAAAACGTATTGAAAGCACGGAATGCGCTTACAGTACATATGAAAATATAAGTAAATTTAAACCGGATTTAATTTAATTTCTAGCATCGAAATAGTACAGAATCGAAATAGTGTCAAAATCGGATGACAAAACAACAGGCTTAAGAGCCAAGAAATACGATATATTAGAAATAAAAATTGCTTTTATGGTTACGATACAATTTCCATTGCAATGTCATATTTTTGTTTGAATATAAACTTCATATATGTAGCTACTTACTTTCCATAGATAACTCCCTCTATGTTCTGCATAGGCACAATCTTAAACACGTACTCCTCACGTAGTTGCCGAGAAGCGATATCATCTTGAAGAAGATAGCGCATTGTTCCTTCAATCGACCAGGATGCATTGCTTTCGGCAGGATGTACCCTGCTTGACAGTACAACCACTTTCCTTTTCTATGAAAGAAATAATCACATAATAATGAACATATATGCAGAATATAAATATGCACCGAATATTACGTACATTTATAGGATTAGTGGTGTTTGCAGGTGCTGTAATGGTCACCAATGGCACCGGATTTTTAGCTAGACTATAGCACAGAGGATCTACACTGACATATACACTAGCAGGTGGACTCGATTGTAATCCATACAGGTAAGTCTAGAATATTATAATTGTTAGTTCACTGTTAATTCTGTATTTCATATACTTACCATCAGTCTAGTATAAGTATACGGGTAATGATATGCAATGTAACAGACATCATTGTTGTGAGGAAATTTAACAGAGAACGACAATGTATGGAACACGGCATTATGTTGTCTATTGTCTGTATAGTTATTCCTGTAATAAAATATATCCGAACCTGTTCGAATCCAACCTACAAGTCACAAATGATAGTTATGTATGTATTCACCATAGATGATGTGATATTATAACTGACCTGTTTTGCTTAAAGTTGCGGTTTTTACAGAAAATAAAACTGGCTGCATTCCATGGTTATACTGAGTGTTTGATTTATCACAGTTAATTATATTGAACACATATGGAACTTGAGCTTTTGTGTTTGAAACTTGGAAATAAAACCATTGATATTTACAATTAGTGTTCACATCTGGCGCCAAAATTAAATTGTATATGTGTTGGCTAACCTGTATTTCAATAAAAAATGCAATAGCATTAATCAAAGACAGATTAATCTGAGGGGTGATTGAAGGAATCTGTGAATTTCTATAAAAAAAATAATAATAATAGAGTAGTTACTTATAGCTCCAGTCCGACAAAAAAAAATATTATATAATTTATTATAGTATGTAAAATATAAAATAAAAAATTCTTTTTCATCCTAGTTGACTCTTATGGGAGGCTGATTCGTTGAATAACGTTTCATTAAATATGTAAAATATACTGAAAATTTAATTGAACAAATATTACCTTATAAGCTTTTCGTAAATTTCCTCCTTCAAATCTAGATTCGAATCTTAGAGTTGAGGTATTATTTGAATTAATTGCTACGTCTCTTAGATCATCACATTTTAATATATCACTGAAAATTAAATAAATTATATTTATCGATTAAACACTTGTATGAAACTTGACATTAATTTAAATGGTCATTGCAAATACGTTTTTAGTGCATTAGTTGAACAAATTCTAGAATTTTAAACAGAGTAATTATATAATCATATGCTTAGATAGTTTACCTGTCAATGATTTCTTTACTTTGAATATAATCAAAATCGAAGACAATTTGATAATTATTTTGAGGTTTTTCATTAATAGCCCTGTCTATAATTTCTAATAATTTTGCTCTGAAAAACAAATAAATATGGTTTTAATGTACAAATTAGGATATGAATATTGTATATTATTAATATTTTGAGTTACAGTAATAAATCACCTGGAACATTTTGTATAGCTAGTTATTAAATACTGCGGCTGAGCAAAGCTTTCTGCACCAATCATATCAGGATAAGCAACCTTCACAAATTGTCTCTTAGTACAGATTCTAGAGGCTATGGTACAGTATATATTACTATATTTAGCATTCGGATCAATTCTATCAAATATATGACATTTTTTATCATTTTCAAACGTCAAGTTAACATTATTATGTTCTTTCGCAAACTCTTTTAATGATTCATATCTGAAATAAAGTTTGTCAATAAGATTAACATTCCAGTATTATTTATACACATTGACATACTGTACATGGTCTTGGGATTGTGTGTGGATAATATTATTATCTGAATCAATATCGTCATTGTCGTCCTCACGATTTTGTATTAAATTTTCTTCCGTATCTTTTTCATTATCACCTACTAGTTCCTCGTTATCATCATCTTCTTCTTCGACATCTGAATCGTCTGACATTGTACTTAAATAGTCATCATCTTCGGAAATAACACCATCAAATTTCATACCTACATAAAATTTCAATTCATTATAATCTTGAACATACACAAATTTGCTTAACAACGGCACAAGTTTAGAATACATCTTACCAGTTCTAAGTGGTGGAAGCGGGAACGAATGGCACTTGGCGTTGTCAATCATAAGTTCTCGTTTTGGCAGACAAGCGTGTATTATGGAACATACTTTCAATAAAACGATGTAATGTTTGTCTTCTGTGACAGTAAAATTTGCACAAAATCTATATAATAATCGAATGTTGGTATTTGTTTTAAAAAATTGTAGAAACAAATCTAAAACCATGGATTGTATTTCATTGTAAGTTCCATGCAATCTCATATACGGTTTTACCTTTCTTCAGTAGTTTGTTAATCGATAGCACGATAGCTTTACATATGTTATAGGATACCGGCAGATTATCATCATTCACTAGAATCGATAATAAATAATCCACAATTTTTGTTTCAAATATTGATTCATGAATATCCTCTGTTAAACGTAAATTGTTAATACATAGTTTACATTATGTGAGTATTAGCATATTTTTACCATTTCTTGTTAGCAGTTTAATGAGATAAACCATATTTTTTATTTTAGGTGACCTCTTATTTTTTAGCATAGTAAATATAGTTTCTAGATTTTCAAAAAATATCTTACTTGTCATGAATTCGTTTGCGTTTCCTGTTAACACATAAATATATTTAATATAAGAAACAGAATACAAGCATAATATTTGCTTACTTGTTTTTAAAATACATCTTAAAATATCTATGAGAATAACACTCAATTTGAAAGATTTCTTAAATTTCCCAAGTAAATACAGAAGTTTTTTTAATACGTGGTATCTATCAAAATACCTGCAGAATTTCTTTTCTGTACAAAATAAATCATGTTACATAAAATCAAATATCCCATAGATGTAAAATGAATGTAGTATAATTATTATACCTCGTTTACATGCGATATCTAAGATGGATAACAAATATAGATAAGTTGAGTTGATTATTTTGGGTGGGCAACCTGCAAATTCTAATTGATCTTCTATGTTCATTAACACGTTAATCAACACTTGACCTTCGTCATATATAAATGATGTAGTAATCCTTCTTGCTAAGGATCCTAAATTTAAAATGTATTCAGTACGAGAGGATATGTATATATATATATATATATATATATATATATATATATATATAATTATATATTTATATATATATATATATATATATATATATATATATATATACCGGGTGTTAATTAAAAAACTGGCCATAGGCGTTTAACATGTAAAATCAGTTTTTCCTCCTGCATTAGTTACCAAATTACTTTAGAGAAAAATACTTTAAATAAAAGTTGTAGAGAATTAAATTCTGCATCTACGTGAGCAATCAGATTTAATTTTTGACATTTCCTAACTGAGAAAATCAAGTTTAAAATTTCATGAAAACACATAATATATAGGAATAGCCATGGAATTTAAACAAAATTAAAAACAATTATATGACATTTGCTGTCAAAAAAATTATTCAATCACGAATATTTAGATAAATTTGTCCAGAATAGAACCATTTTATTACTTGAAGCTTTTCTTCATGTGAAAACTGTTCCATACTTTTAGAAATATCTGTTATAGAACGAAAATTACGAAACACAAATTTTTTTGACAGTTACAATGTCATACAATTGTTTTTAATTTTGTTTAAATTCCATGGCTATTCCTATATATTATGTGTTATCATGAAATTTTAAACTTGATTTTCTCAGTTAGGAAATGTCAAAAATTAAATCTGATTGCTCACTTAGATGCAGAATTTAATTCTCTACAACTTTTATTTAAAGTATTTTTCTCTAAAGTAATTTGGTAACTAATGCAGGAGGAAAAACTGATTTTACATGTTAAACGCCTATGGCCAGTTTTTTAATTAACACCCGGTATATATATATATATATATATATATATATATATATATATATATATATATATATATATATATATATATATATATATATATATATTACTTAACACACCTTTTAAATTCCTTTTTTGTGATACACATTTATGTATTATTGTGAAAGAATTCAGGACTACATGAGGATAACAACAGACCTAAAAATAATAGTTGATTTTAACATTTTATTAAATAAATCAGGGGGGTTAATATATGGAGATGGGAAAAACTGGTTCTATTTTCTAACAACAACGTAATATGACTATATTTTCTCTATTCCGAAGATTATTTTCTTTCAGTTCAAAAGATTTCATTTATAATTTAAATTAATACCACGGACTAACATCTAGGAACCCACCCTGTAAATTGTAAATAATCCTTAAATCGAACCCAACTAGAACCAGCAAATACTTTACAATTATTTTTTATTTAATCGTTGCCAATAGCGTAATTGAAAATACTCATATTATTTCATATTCTATCTTTACCTAACTTATATGCAATTTGTTCAAAGGTCTATTTTTATCTATTGCACAAGGTTGAGTATTTCTTCTAATAATCCTGCCAATTTTCGGGCTAGTTAATCATAAAATTTGTAAATTTAAAATAGCTATGTGTTTAAAACAAACAAAAAAAACTTTGCCAATGTTCCTTAGAATCAAGATACAAAATCTTCCTACACAGTTGTCATTAAGTATTGCATTTGATTTGGCACCAGCGGTTTACAAAACACACTAGTTTCTTCTGTTGCGCAAGGAATTACTCCTAGTCGAATAGTTATTTAAAAATCTATAGGCCAATGTTATACTGTCTTGTAAAAATTCAAACTAACAACAGTTGTTGACGATGATTTCCTAATCCATTTATTTGAAATACTGCACAAAATACGCGATTCATATTTCCAATTTTAACTTATGTGTCAAACGTTGAAGTGATAATTTTAAAAACTAATTTTGCGCTTCAAGTAACTGTAGTTGTAGTGTAAGTTGTCCAAATAATTACTAAATATTACGTGTTTTAATACACTGAAGCTAAATTTAGTTTGTGGGCAATTTCTGCGGATGCTCTATGATGGAGTTCATATGTACATATAATATTGTACATATGTATTCTTACATTTTTATGACTGGTTAGGTCATGGAACAAAAACGAATGTGTTTCATGAATCAAAACAACAAATAATCGGAAACATAATATTTTTGGTTCATGACTTCTGAAACTATCAGCAAAATGTAATATTTCAAACGTGGTTTAATTGTAACGTAAACATATTTTAATACACTCAATCCTTGTTATACGGCAGCTCTTTATACGGCATTTCGCTATAACGGCCATTCATTAAAACAATGCTTAATTCGTTAAAAAAATCTTGATTCGTTATACGGCTTTACGCTAAAAAATTAAATACGTTCTACTACAAATTGCAATAATGGTAAATAAATATAAAATCACAAGAACCGCAGTAGAAACAAGAGCAGTAAAATAAACAGAAATTAAATGTGTGATCAAAGGCAAAAGCAATGATGGAAAGAAGTTTGCAGAAGACCACCACAGTAAACTTAATCATATATGTACCCTACACCCAAAGGTAGCTAATCTTAGAATGAAGTACGTATCTACTACATAATTATCAATACAATCGTGCTGGATAATCTTGAGATATTATTTTATTAAGCGAACAATACAAATGCTTTATTGAAAGGATATTTATATATATATATATATATATATATATATATATATATATATATATATATATATATATATATATATACTTACTATATAAAATATTAATTTGTTATTCCTCATTACATTTTATTGCAATTAGTATTGTATGAGCAAAATATTAAACAAAAATAATAAATACTTACCGATATGAATTTAAGTAATGTTTGTATGCAGCCACAATCTTTGTTGAAAATTTGTTCAACAATATAATCGCCATTTTCATCTGTAATTCAATATTTTATAACGATTTTTTTAATATATTAACAGGAATAGAAAGTAATGAAAACTGTAAAAACGACTATTGAAATATTTTTTTCCATGTGTGATGGAATATACAGTTATAAAATTTTACATTTTGGCTGAGATCTTTTTTTAGCTATTTTAGCCTTACACGTGTAATGGGTACTTTCACCCAATTTTTAAGTACTACGTTAAAGTACTTAGCACTTGTACTTCAAGTACATTTATCCGGTACTTTGAACAATTCTGCAGGACATGTATGTGATGACCGTAATCGTCAAAAATCGATACGGTAGGTTTCTCGACAGAGAAACGAAAACCATGTTGAGATGCCACACGCATGTTGCCATATAAATCGCTTGTTGCAAATTGCCGTTATAATCATCCAACGAAGAAGATGAAAATACTAACAGATAATCGACATACAGACAGTAGTCAACAATGTCTGGAATTTCACGTCCAATATCATTATTTGCATTGAGAAACAACGTAACGTAGTAGAGTGTTGCTTTCTAGAGTGACAATGATGTGAGTCTATAACGTTTTGGGATTCTAGATACCAGTTGAGACGGCACTTGACCATGCAGTCGTATATTTTTGACATGTCAGAAATATTATTCAATAATTCAAATAGACTTGTATTTTTGCCCTTTTTGTAAGGTGAAATTGAGCAATATTTTTGAGTAATTTTGATGGAAATGTAACGGACTCGAATCTCACATTTAAAGGTATCTTCAATGTGCGTTTCGTTGATTTCTTAGAGAATTGTAATATTCGTGGTTCTCTTATGATCGTACATCTACCTGACTTTCTTCCACAACATAATGTGACTTTCATTTAAAATTAATTTAAATGTAATTCCACCGTCGAAGAACAGTACGGTATGTGTAAATCAGCCTTTATAGTCATTAGATTTCGTACTAATGTAACACAACCTATTTTTGAAATATTTTAGAGTTACATAAATACATCAAAATATATCAAATTGTGAAATAACTGAAAATTATCGGGCAGGTAGAGCACAACTGGCTTTTCTGTGCTGCACACTGCGCTTTTAAAACTGCACAAACATGTGAGATTTGCACGTTAAAATCGGTTCTATATTGTAGGAAATATTATATAAACAAATCAATAACAGAATGACTTCTTCGTTTACGAAAAATAAGTAATTAATATAATAGTAAATTTGATGCTATATTGAATAATGATAGTAGTAGTACTGCTACTACGATAATTGTTAATTACGTTTTATGCTACACGGTACCTCGTGCAACAGTCTTTGCAGGCGCTGCCGTGATTTCGTTCCGCCAATGAATTCAAAATGTAAGAAGCGAATGACAGAATGCCGTTGAACTAGGGTATCTCTGCTGCCCATGTCGAATGGCTGTTGACGGCACGATATGGTATAAAAGACTGTCTATTTATATTGGTTTCACAGACAAAGAAAAATACATACGAATATAATATCGATATTTCCGAATACTAACGAACAGCATGAATGCAGGACGCCGTTATTTGACTATTATAAACTAGAATTACTGTATAAAATGTTTAGTCACAAAAGTTCCCTGTATACAAGATTAAATATGTAAGTATTAAATTCTTTAACGCTTGATAAAAATAACGAATATTTCCCTAGTTGCAAAATAAATGCAAAAAGTAACTATTCTGAAGTGACACATAGTATTTTCTCTATTTTTGTTTAGATTATTGTCGTTGCAGTTAGGCATATTTATTTTGAGTTTGATTTAATGTACAAGAAGATTCGGGCGCAAAACATTCTTGCGAACCGAAACATTTTGATTACTCAACAATGACAGTTGTTGAGAATTAATAACGGTTTCTATTAGGACAGGTAGTTTCTATTTTAGGGAACGCAACTGTGGATGTAATAAATAGATACTAGTATGTCACAATGCATTTAGAAACAAATACATATATTTAAAGCATTGTATCGTTTTGCCAAACTCACTCATGTATCTTATGCTTATTGAAATACTCGTAGCAATTGAAAGTTTCATACAAACAAAAGGTTTGTTTCCATCTTGTCTGCCCACTGCAATTTCCACTAATATATTGCCAGTAAAACTTTATGAAAACTATTTTAGTTGCACTCTTGGCATCCATTCAACAAACGGCCATGACCGACAAACTCAGCTGATAGAACTGTCATATCATACGTATCAATATTTCAATAGTGCTTCTGGTAAAAATAAATGCCAATCTCAGAAAACGAATTTCGTGTGTGTTATATGTTTCGTTCAGAAAATGTCGAAAGTCGATATTTCTCATAAAAAAAAAACTTATACATGTAATAATAACGTAAAATACACTGGAAAACGGTAAAATTGCCATAAAATGTCAAATTCACTGACAAACGTAAATGGTGCTCTTATTTTTAATACAAATACATAATAAAATCAGGAAGTTATATGGTATTTTGTGTGATATGATTCCAAAGGAATAAAAAATTTAAATTAAGAGAAAACCATTTTATTTATGAATAATATTCAATTGGAAATTTTGATATCAAAGGGGAGTGCTGTAAGCACAATACTTACCCCCCTAAATCGCTATAAAAATATATGAACACACGAAACAAAATTACAAAATTTTAATATTGCTTTTTTACGAATATGATTGAAAGAACATTTCCAAATATGTAAATAATTTCCAATATTGAAATAAATTATTGCCCTCAAAAATAATAATACGTAAAGAAAAAAAAAGAATGAATGTAAAGAGAAATGTTTAGCATTCACCTGCGGTTACCAATTTTTCCAGGCATGATATATACTCAATTTGTTTAAGTTGATCTTCCCTCGGTTTGTACGTAAAACTTGCTAGTGCTTTCACTAATGCTAATACTTGATCGACATTTAGTGCTAAATAAAAATAAATATTATTAGTACTTCAAAAAATGCACAGGATATTTTAACATTTTAATTTTTAATTAAAATATTTTTTTTTTCAATAAACGTTGCAGGTAAACTAAAACAATAATAATAACACAAGTACGAATATGTTCTAAACAAAACAAGTGCTGTATTCATATCTTGTAACCGATAGATTATGAAATGTTTTTAACAAATAATTTACTTACATTGCTTTTCCTCTGGTAGTGTAGATAACAAGTACATATTCATAAATGATGAATATGTACGAATAACAGGGAAATCAAATTGCACTGTATAACGCCTGACAGTCGCGATACGAATACGTGTTCCGCACAGCCGTTAGTGATAAATAAAATCTTCGAATAGCGTGCCAACTTTTCCTGCACATGAATTTATGTTTAACTAACGGCACCTGGTAACTCGCCTTCAAACTAGTTATATTTTACTATTCAACAGTTATAGGACAAAAGCAAATATTACAAAGATATAAAATGTTCACTCCAGTTCATTCATTACTTGTCCACTTAGGAACGTGCAAATGGAATTTGCGTCCGGGTGCAACATATGTAGTGCCAGGTTTAAGAATTCAGAGCAAGACAAAGCATAGAAAAAAATGGAAAAAAATAGAAAATTTATTTTTGAACATGCGAAATGTTTTTTTTTTTAAATCTGTGTATTATTATTATAAGTCAAGCGTCAAAAGTAAATGCGCCCTTATATAGGCTATTCCACTATCATCCTGATTTTTTGAATTGTAATAATTAGTTTATTGGGGGTGCTATATTCTAACAATACAAATTCTTTGAGATATTTCAATTTGTAACCCTGTTCACTACTGATCTCAATAATGAATCCCAATAGCCGTACCGAGCGTGCAGTATTCCAGTTTAACTGTAAATACCCTCATTTTCAATATAACTGATTATCTCCAATTTTTGTTTTCAAATTTATTCTTATTTATGGATTGAAATGGAACTTTTCTCGTTTTCTACAAATCTGTTCGTGTATATTTCATTGAAGTAAGTTTATATTTTTCAACCATTAGTAAATTGAACATAGATTTGCGTTCATTTCAACTGTCTGTCTTCCGCAATGAAATTAGACCGTGATCTAGACTAGAGTCTAATAATATCGTGCACTCATATAAACGTGTTCAACTTATAAACATGTACTGGAACAGCTGACGGCAGAAATTGTAATAAATTATGTACATGCACGCGATTTACAGTGTCATTGTACTCTTTAATACAGTTTAGTAGTGCTAAATTCAGAAACAACCGATTTAATTCGGTTATTAAATGAAAGAGCCATAATGCTATAGTTATCTGAACTGAGATGGCATAATTTTGCATCTAAGTTCGGTTAATGTGGAATTGTTAGTTCCAGTTAGTTCACACTGCAAGAATTTAGTGCTAAAACAAATACTAGAATTATACATATGTATAAGAAAGTATATTTCTCTTTGTCATCTTGGATTAAATACAAGCTCTTCATTATAAATATGAATTGTTTAATAGTGAATACGTTTTATTGAATAATAATACACCATATAATCAATATTTCTACACACCCATATAATAAAAAGGTTTACTCCTCTCATATTGAAGAAGTTAGAACAGTGATATGTGTATAATATATAAGTTATATAAACCGTTACAGTTATATATACTACGAACTAACAGAAAATAATCGTGGAACTTCTTTTACTTTCCCAAAGTAAGATGGTCCAGTGTTTTCGCGATATCACCATTAAAATGTTCCAGAAGTTTGGTCAGCCATTTATTTTCGTCGTTGAATCCCATTTCAGACAGCATTTCAAGGGCCTGTTCTAGTTTGGCATCTGTAATAGGATCAGGAATAATCAATTTATTCTATTATATACCAGTATTTATACAATTACCTTTCTTACCGTTGCCGGCACTTGTTGAGGGTACCACTGGTTCTGCTTCCATTCTATCATTATCGTCATCATCATCATCATCGTCATCAGACAATGTTACTGGCGCCGCAGGTCCTGCGCCGCTATCAACTGTTCTAATTGTTTGAGGTTGAACAGGTGATTTTTGAGAATTTTGCACATTGCTTGTTTTTGGCTCTTCCGGGGTTTTGGTTACAGCATCATTATACAGTCCTAAAATTAAATTAAATATTTTTTATTGGTAACATGATTCTATATCTATATATAATGTTACCTAAAAATGCATTGATGATGTTTCCCAAATTACCAGATCCTTGGGTACTGAAAGGGCATTCTGATTGGCTTTCTTCTTGAGAAGACGTTTTATTATCGGAGTGGTATCTAGAAAATTCAAAAATTAGTAAATATTTAGGTCAGTTGTATTGACTGAAGTAACGCGACATTGGAATCGAATAAATGTATATCTCGTATAATATTTAATATATCTTTAAAACAAACATACCCAGATTTACGGCATTTCCTACGAGAATGGAATTTTTCTTTATCGGAATGATGGCGTGAAGATTTTTCACGAAAACCGCCCTTTGCAAACATTCCTGGGCATCGCGCTCCGCGAGTTAAATGATTTTTAAATATCTGTATGCATCTTGGCACCTATATTAATAAAATAATTAGCATTGAAAATAACATATTCGCACATACATATGCGCATATTTAATCAATCTTAAAATAATATAAATAATCCTTACCAGGGATTCAGGATTCGGAGATTTTGTCAAACGAAGCATCATGTGTTCAGGATGCACTTGTTTATATTCGCATTCTCCACATTGATAGTAACGAACACATTCCACACACTTATACCGGATACCAGTCAACGGTTGTTTACAGGAATTACATGACATTTCTGCTTGTATTTCCGTAAACAAGGGACAGAAACCCGCGAAAGATGTCAGTGTTGAAAACAAATCTGGCAAATTGGGTACATTGACATTAATATGCATTTCATCGGCAGAAGCCGGCAATCGCACAATGAATTTGCACACATTCGATTTGAATTCTGAAAGGGCTATCATCAGTTCCTCGTCCGAAGAAATTGTAACTTCATCGCCATCGTTATCTGTCGATGTTAATTTACAAAATATTATTAATATTAATTGACATAATGAATTTCACTGTAATTACCTTGCCATAAAAGTTTGAAAATCTTTTCTCTCAATTTCGGTATAGCCATTTGAAAACGTTCACGAACATAATCGTAATTTGTAATTACACCTTGATCAACTTCAAATCTACGAACCTCAATATTATTCTCTCCTTCCATCACATACACTTTCAAAGATACTGTGTTTTCCTCGTGCATTTTAACTAAAAAGTTCGAAATTTAATTGTTAGTTACCTATGCGCGTTATCTGTATAAATATACATTAACATACAACAGGTGTTTTTCTGAAATCTGGGACATGGGGAAATGACAAGCAGTTTTGAAAGTTACATACAAGAATTAATTTAGAAATAATGAGTCAAATAGCGCGCAGTAGCAAAAAATTAATGACATTTATTTGTTGCAATTGATAACAAATGCGATAACTGACAAATTTGCAAATCATTCATCGCAATTCAAAATGACGCCACATTGTTTTCGAAATAGTTCCTCAATAAACTTAAGGCATTATAGAAACAAATCTGAATGCATAAAAAGTGTTATTATTAATTACTTATAATTAATAACACCAAGTTTTATGAATGTTCGTAGAACGGTTAAAACATAAAATGATATTTTTGTATATAAATGTTTAAATGTTAAAGTATATTTACGAATTAACAGTTATATGCATATTGAATATATTCTAATTTGAAAGTAATAATCGTAAAAACGAAACAAATAATATCATTATTAATTGTCTAAATATTAAAACTTTTTGGTATTTGATTTGGAAATTTTAAAAAGAAAGTAATAAACTTACCTGTAAAATAGAATGACACTTTATAAAATATTTGCTAGTAGCAAGTCCACACACTGACTGTTGACAACTAAATTATGGTCGTGTAGTTCACTTTGTTTATATAGGTACATGTAACATGATGCAAGAATTTCAGTTCAATATTGCTTATCATGGTCACGTGTGTTATGAATCAACCAGCTTAAGAACGTTTATTTTGTTGTGTTGTAGTTTTACAAAATCTCTCCCCCCCCCCATAAACAACGCACACAACAACGAACTTTCCAGTGGATTCTGGAAGTAAAAAAACAAGTGGGCGATGACGAAATGATAACTTCAAAAATGCTGCTTAACAATACCTTAACCTACAACTATGTTATTTACATAGGTGTATATGTAATTATGTTGGTTTTGTATAGGAAATGAATTGTTGTTAAAACAATAAAAAAAAAACCTGTTGCGTAATTCAAATGCTATATTTCTAGTTTCGTTGTTTTGATAATTTATCGCAATAGCACGTTTGCAACAAGTACAATTTGAATATTTATTGAATTAAATAAAGAAAATTTCTCTCTCAATATTTGTAGATACAAAACATAGTAATGTTTTTAATTCTGGCCGTGTTCGAATTTAAGATTTTAGTATTTTAGGCAACGAAATTAGGGAGATTTTTGGATCTTGGCGGTCAATTTAGCGTATGCAATTCAGGGCGCACTGTGCTCTTACAAATCCTAATGTCTATTTCTAAAATCCTAACGTTAGTTAATGCACAATTTAAGTTATAAAACCAGTTACGTGGTACATTAGTGCACTAAATAGTCCAATTCGAATGCAGCCCTCCTTAAGCGCACAATAACTGATTAATGGGTGTTTATTAGAAGTCATTTTTATATTTCGTTCCATTGTGTGATGTTTTAATTTGAAGGAAAATTCTTATAACTCGAATTAAAGACAATATAAGAAGCCATATTAAAAATTAAAGAATTAATACTGCAATGTAATTCAATGTATTAAAAAACTATTAAAACAAAATAAGAAATAAAAACCAAGAATAAAATCTTTGATGGCATTAAAATTATCTTATTCTGCATATTTCGTTGATAGGTAAAGGGCTCTTTAAACTGTAAAATTGAGTATAACCATGGAACTATATGTAGTTCCATGGGGTACCAGCTTAACTGGATCGATCACTGATTATTATCTGAACTGCAGTTTTAAAGAATCGATTTAGTGTTTAGTGGAATGAATATTCTGTTATATGAATCAATATTTACATTTTTTATTTATTACAAGGCAATATTTTCCCAAAATACCCTTTGGTATTATATTTTTTAAATATCTTCTAAGCCGGTATCCATCTATAAAAATGTCTATAGTTCATAAAAGGTCCCATAAAAATGTCTGCCAAGTAGGGATATGTTACAATGTAAAACACTTTTTAGAAACATTTTGAAGCGAATGTCAGGTATATTCAAATTTGCCTGATTTACATTCTGTCGTATAGTTTGTTCAGTCTGTTATTCCTGACTTTTTGCTCGGTAATGTTTAGTATATTGGCAGTGTATAGTTTGTATTTTCTAACAATACAAATTCTGTAAAATATTTCAGTAGATAGTAAAACAATCTTGTAAAGCAACTCAATACTGAACTCAAGAATGAATCCGAATATCCGTACTGAGCGTGCACTATTCCACTGTATAACTTACTACTGCAGGCACACCGTACCAGATTTGGAATAAGTGATTTTAGTAACCACTATTAAAATCCAATTTACTCATTAGATTAATAATTTAAAAATATTTGTATATTATCTACAAAACCTGCTCATTTAAGGCATATTAACAAAATCATATTTTATACATTGTATGTCAGAATGGTTTCGTATTAATAATACACAGACCTGCGTACATCATTAAAATAAAGAATAATGAAATAAAAGTTTTTTTTAACTTCTATAGTTTTTGAACAAAATACATACAACAAAAAATTGGAAAGTTCCCCATTGTTTACATTAATTTGTTTAAATATGAAATATCTACGAAATAACTGTCATTTCATATTGTGTTTGTGTATATACAAATATTAACTGTTTTATATGAATGATCGAGTTGTACCCCAATTATTTAAGTGCAAATAATAAAAATACCTTATGGCCAGTACAGAGCATATCATATCGGAAATGGAATACATCTTTACAAAAATAAATGCTACAGAGAAAAGAAGTAAAACACAATTATTAAGATAATCTACATTTTATTGAAATTAAATTAATACACGTCAATTATATAAAAAAATTATTCGAACAAATTTATAATCTATAGATGTATAAAATAAGAAAAATATGAATTAAGTATAATTAGCATGAATTAAATTAAAGACAAAGCTAAGTGAGGGTTGGGGGAGGGTAGGGTATGGTAGGGACATGGAGAACGGGACAATTAATAACAAATATTTGGTACCTTTAAGTGTCCAACACCCAAGAGGCACATTTTATTAACTATACAACAATATTATGTACATATTCTATTCAAGAAGTGCCTTACCCACTGGCACGACATCAAATAAAAAATCAATTAAGAAACAGAACAAAGCGTAGGTAACATATCAATTACAAATTATTACATATTAAAAAAAGAAAATGAAACCTCTAGAATTAAAATTACTGCTACTAGCTGGAAAATTCATTCTGCATAAAATTTAAAATTTCAAAAACAAAAACGGCAACCACGGTACTGACAAATGGTTGCCGTTATGACTGACTGGTCAAGAACGGATCAAGCTGGAATTTCCAGTATCCGCCCTTGTGCGCAGTTCATCTACTTATTAATCCATATAATCAACTAAATCAAATGAAACAAAATCATTGACAATTTGATCGACGGTCATAACCACCTACGGAGAAATGTGAAAATTAGCAGCAATGGTAGCACACGAACAATAACGCAATTCAAATACCATTTAGACACTTTCGGTAGTGGCGAATATAATTAAGAGAACAATGTATAAAAAAGACTTATCCAGAACTATTTAAAGTAAGTGCAGATGCGTAGGTAGGTATGCGCTGTAAGTATTGTCAATATCAGTCGCTAAAAACAGACTATATAAGACATGGTCGCCAGTTTTCACAAACAGATTCAATTATGGGTTACGTATATAAATGTATTTAACAAATTGTTCGTGTGTTTCGTAAATCGTTAGGGATATCTGATCGGTATAGTATGGAGGGGGTGGGTGGGGTGAGGTGTGTGTGTGTGTGTGTATGTGTGTGACGGAACGGACATGAAACCGGCTTACGCTAAATAGAACAATACAAATAAGTAATATGAATAATGATAAGTTGTATACAGGTCTGACACAAAGATCCATGAGCCCGGTTCATCATCACCATTCTGCATTTTGAATATTAAGGTTGGTAATAAAGAAATTCGCAATGAACATGGGACACCATCGCTTTCTGCCTTCCAATATCATTCCACAATCGTGTGAACAGTGTCAGAACTACGCGATACAAGTATGCATCTATGTAGTAATAGTGTATGTGGCAAACAGACAGGTGGTAGAAGTTATCTATTTTTAACACACACAGAGAGCGAGAGAGTCTCTCCCTATTCACGTAAATAGATAGATAGATAGAGAGAGCGCGAGACAAGGGGTGGTGTGGTTATGGTTATTCGAACAAACAACGGCTGAAATGGTCCATACGTTCTGATAATGGACCAGGCGACGCGGCGGCGTGTATAAGAGGTAGGTTAATTATTTGTTTATTATTATCTGAATATACTGTATGTGTTTACGTAGTATACAGGCTGAAGCAGAACCATGGTTAGTAAAATACGGTATCACATGAATATATATAATATATGGTAAGAAAATTTTAAATGTTACGTTCATATCGAGTGACATTTACTATCTCGCACGGTAAGTTCAGTTACGCTAAGGTGTATGTGTTTACGTTTAGTTACGGTACATTGTACAACCAACCAATCAACTATGTACTGCATCACGTCATGAATTATATATATATATATATATATATATATATATATATATAATTTTAAGTAAAACATACACTCTATATTATTAAAAGACACGTTCACTACATTATGGAATGCGCAACTTTCATATACAGACTGAATTGATCATAAATGTGTATTGATAAATACGCATCAACAATACCTTACGAATTATATCACTAGTAAAAATGTTTCAACGGATCACATTCAAAGCGCTTAGTACATAGTAAAATACAGTTCCGGTACTCGTAATCGTCGGTACTCGGGGTATAGCACAGACATCTGGTATAATCGACCAGCCAACACCGAACATTTCTTCATCTCGCACATCATCAGTATTCATTAATCATCATGAGTATATGCACGAGTATATGCACGTGTGCTGGTAGTGTCTGTCACGCGAACTCGCATGGACAGTGAGACAAACAGATAAAGAAATGCCACAATTACAATCTGTACATTTCACGTACAATCAAATACTTAAACCGATAAGACTATAAGGGAGAGAATATTAAATTTAACAACAAAAATTATGCAAAATTAAAACAAAAACACGCTTTACATTTGAAAGCAAAATATAAAAACAAAAACCAAATCCGATGGTAGGCTAAGTAAAGCGATGTTATTGCTTTTATCACTCTTAGTTTAATATCAAATGAATTATTTTTTTTTAAAACGATTAAAAATTTAAAGAACTTTGCTGTACATGAAAATGCAAAAATTGTAAGTCATCGCCATATCAGATTCCTAACAATTAGTCGAAAAAAAAATCGTATTCGGACCAATCGGAATCTTCCGAGTCTGAAAAGAAGGCCACGAGATCTTCCAAATCATCAGCAATCGAGTACAGCCAGCGGCTTTCCCGATCATCCAGAAAATCCCACAGGATAATTTGCTGCAAAAATGGCTTATTAACTAACTGAAGCAAACTATATTATGTACTATACTAATCACTAAATCAAATAAACACAACTACTTTAAAACTAAAATCACAACTAACAAATCACATGATTATGATTTACTGAATGAATATAATTTGTATAACATTAGGAACCTAAACATTCAAATAAAAGGCTAACGGAGATTTACAAGCAATAAAGAAAGAGACAAAAATACTGGTCCAATGTAACATGTTCTTCATGAAGTGAACAAATATCTTCTGATTTTACCATACTTCCAATTCCACGTGGACAAATTAACTGACGTGAACAATACGTATCGTCCAATTTCATCTACCAATTCAAGTCTGGCTCATCATCAATGAACTTAAAAATAAAACGAACAAAATAATAAATAAACGGACAAAACAGATATGACACTTTTATACAAATATCTAGAAAGTTGAACGCAATAAAATAACAAGATAATTCATGCAACACAAGTAACTCATTTCCTTTGCGATATGTAATTACCAAATGTGAAAAAAAATGCTGTAATAATGCTATTATATATATACAGTAACACATGAATGTAGCTCACTATTGGAGTATCACTTATAATCGGATTTAAAGCAAAAAGAAACAAAAAGTCCTTTGGCCCAAAACTATTTCGTATATTTATTAAACCTAGTACGGAATATTCCATAAATGAGCTACACTTCGTGTGTATGCTACATGATTAACTGATATATGAAAGATAATATGTGACTGTAACAAATACCTGCAGGACATCGATTTCACCTTCGTGATTCTGTCGGCGGGGCTGGCGGGGCGGTGGTCCCACATCAGTCTTGGTACCGTCGGGGAGAGCGTGCAAATAGAAACATTTGTTTCCAAAGGGACACTTACCGCGTCCCTGTCGGAAATACTTGCAATTCTTAAGACTCAGAGCCGACTTATAATCCTTAATGAGTTTGTCTTTTTCCTCTTTCGTGTCCACCCAGTACATACTGGGACAGACGAAATCAGACGTGACTCGGCACTCGGGACATGCGCTGTAAATACAACGTGTAGTTAGTATTCCGTATGTCCACAGACGGTGTAATATTCAACTGACACTTACCGGATTATTTTGTTATCGAATTGTTTGGCCTGTCGCCATTTACGAATGCAACTAAGGCAAAAGCAGTGATTACAATTTGGCAGGATGCCAAATCTCTGTTCCCTGGAAGACTTCTCCATGATAATTTCGAAACATACGCCGCAGGATTTCTCCTTGGAACGGGCTACGGCGAAGGAGAGTTCCATGTTTCGCTCGTGCTGTTGTATGCACGCCTATAATCATAAGATAAGTTCATGGAACACAATGGAGAATAAAGTGAAATGAATTTAGTATGTAAGAATAGGTACATCTATGTACTATTTACCTGTGTATGAGACTTCCGTTTATCCTTGTCATACGGGTGAAGTGCCGCATTACCGCAGAGTTCGCATATATCACCATGCAAATAACTGCATTCACCATCGGCATAGCTGCACACGCCATGCATTTCAGCATACGGACATAATTTTAATTCAGAATTTGTCTCTGTTTCGTCTTCGGTAACGGGATTTACCACTTGGGCGTAAGACTTTACTTTGCCTTTGTTGGCTGATGGTACAAATTCAGGCGCTTCCAGCCATTTATCATACATAGCATTATCGATGGAGCCCTCGGCTGTCGATGAAGGCGAGCACGAATTGGTTAATTCGGAGGATGTGCTGGCTGATTCGGGATCGCTATTCTGTGGTGAAGAAGTACCACAACTTATGTGTGCGAAACGGCAACTTTCGCCATATACACAAGAACCTCGTCGAAAAAATCGACAGACAAGTCGCTGCCGATCATTTTGATTGGCGCGCATTCTCGGACCACGTCTCACACCGAACGATGAGTACTGCTCAGTATGTCCACCGGCCCCAAATCTGCTATTATTTGGTCCCCTGTTATTCACTGTTTGTCCATCTGACCTGTAACATTTGCATCATTCATAAGTCGACGTACAATGAAACGAGAACGAACAAGTAAATCACCTAATTAAATAATGGAAACTGTAGAAATAAATACTGTAATAATACCTACCGAGCACCGTTCTTTCTTGTGTACCCCTCCGCCATTTTATAAGTATACAGCAAGATTACTGATTAAAAATCACAACACCGGTGACAATATTGTTTATGAAAACAATTTATCACATTAACATCACTTGCAGTCACACTATTTTACACGAAACGTTTTTTTCCAGGTTTAACTCAATAAATACTGACTATAAAACCGTTAACATGTCTTTCAAGACAACTACAAACACTTCTCTTGTTGTATCTACAATTTGCGACTGCGCAGTCATGCGCAATACATTTGGCAATACAGAAAAGAATTTGCAAGGCTCAGAGCTGCCAACCCAGAGACAATATATCTACCTACACAATTAAATTTAAATTAAGAATTAAAAATATTTACAAAAAGATAACGCGAAAGGTTTTGTTATAATAGATTTAGGACATATATCTCATTTATTTTTATCACCTTGGCATAAGATGAATTTACGGCAATTACAATATTTAATCAAATCGTCCAATTAAATTACAGCTATTCTTACTCTTTCTGTTGTTGACAGCTGTCAAAAACATTTTATACGTATATTGAAATAATTTATGTGACATATCAATAAGTACTTCTTGAATAGAATAGTAGTGTTGTGTAATCATTATAATTAAAATGATTTTAACAATAAATTATTTTACTACGGTGACGGTTTTTGGAACTAGATATTTTTCAAGTATCATTCAAGGTACGAAATTAATTATATTTTCGTAAATATATATATTTATACTTATACTTGTAGTTTACGATTTGGATTCAATAAAAACGTGTGTAAATAAACCACTGTAATGTCTAAACAAATTCGCTAGTTTTTATGAACATTTCTTTAACTCGAAGTATCCATAAGTCGGATTTTTTTGTAGATAATGAAGCCTTTTTGGGTTGTTTAACGAAATATGGTTGCCGTAAATTGAAAATGTGCCATAATTAAAAAAAATGTCGTGTAAAGAGCGACTGTATACCGAGAGTTGGGTGTATTTGTTTTTGCATAAAAATAAATATTTCGGATTTTGTTGTAACGTACATAGATTGTGAAAGAAATACAATGATGTTATTGTCTTATTCTGAATAGTAAATTGAATATTGATTGTTGTAGAACGATCTATGCACTACCTCTTTTCATATCACTGTATTAAGATGTCAAATGTCAATCAATAAATCATGTGTTATTTTGTATGTTTCAAATCTTAAACCAATTGTAAATTTAAATTGTGTAGGAAACTGTAATTCGTGATAACTCTTCAGTTACTAAAAATAGAATTTGATACCATTTATTTCTTTAAATGTACAATGATCATTAACAGTACAAATAAAATACAGAAATATCTATAGAACTTCTTTATTTTACAATAAAATACATTCACATACTACTAATAAAAAATCCTTTATGAATCCGGTATAACTTCCAAACCCTGTAAAAAAAAGATTTATAATCATAATTTCTGAACTGTGAATAACGTTAACATAAATTAGTACACTAAACGTTTGTTAAAAACTACTCCACGTTTACAATATACATTTACGAACCGAGGTTAGTTATTTGAAAATATAAAATAGCCTAGAATACTTCACGTTCGCTTACATTAGTTCTATATGGATTGTCGGTTAATCTTCTGTCTCTCAGGTATGCACTTCTGTCATACATCCACCGCAGATCTCTTCTATACGGCTGCAAATGCAAAATAATAATTACATAATACAACTTTCATAGCAAATACGATAATACCACTTACATTTCCCAAAAAGAACTTATTTATGTAATACATTCCAATGCCAGGTACAGAAAATGCAGCAAATATAATTCCAGCACTTGGTAAAATTTCAAACCACATTTTTTTGATTTATGCCACCTGAAATATTTGGATATTTTATAAATTTCTGATAAAATTACGTAGAATGTAAAATAAAAATTGCCAACCTCCTTTTTGCTAATAGAACGATAGAAAATATTGGAAAATATCTTCACCCACAACCCAACACTGTGACCAACTGTCATGTAAATGACTGAAAACAGAGGTGGACTGGCCAGACGGACAAACTTTTTAACATAAATAATATATTAAATGGTAAGTTCAAATATAAAACCTAGATATTCATCTGACTTGATTCTTCGAAAAATAATATACTTTAATACTGTTTTATTGTCTTTCATAGTTAAATGCAAATAACATAATGTACGTAATTTTAAATTATTTAGTGTTTTATTTTCATAAATGTTTTCAGAATTAAAATATATTTTGTTACATTTATTGCGCTGTATTGTTCATAAAGAAAAATTATTTTGTTGTGATGTGAAAATTAAAGACCATGAAATCTTGTGACTGAGTTATGTATACTTATCAACAGCGGGCTTGTTACGAAAATTACTGTATTTTATCATCGTAGATAAAGTTAGGGATAAAATAGTTTTCTAACATTAAAAATTTCCTTAAAAAATCAACGTTAATTGCTTATACTTAAGTGCACATAAGTAAGAAAGTCTAATATATTACTAAATCGTGTAACACAAGCTTTAGGATCTGGATGTGTCATTCAATATCATTTATAATATTACAATGGTGTTCAGTGGTGTAGTTTCGTGATGTGAGAATTTTCTTAGATACAATAATTTCGTGTATATTTAATTGAATAGTTGAGCTTACAAAACACATGTGAAATTCGTTGTAACAATAATAAGAATGTAATTTAGTGAAAAACAAGACATGGATGCTAATGGAAACGGAAAGAGAGGTTTACCTAAGTTACGTGACATTATTAGACGTCAAAGACAAGATTCAGATGTAAGATATTAGTACAAAACTTATACTAAAATAATGTAATGTATTTAAATCAACAATATATTATGTATCTGTTTAGGGCGGTGCAATTGATTCTCCGGACCTGGATTTCGTATATGATGATACAGATACACATGCAAGCGAAATTGCAGAACTATATAGTTACACTGAGCAACCAGAATTGCAACTCAATGTTAAAGCTTTTGAAGATCAGATGGAACAATATGGCTTGTTGCCTAGTTGGCAAAGATTGCAAAGTGTGGAAAAGAAGTCTGTTATAATGAAGCTTCTTAATCAGTTGGAAATGTCAAGTAAACCTCTTCGTATAAAAGCAGCGA
The DNA here is from genome assembly GCA_963422195.1 of Carabus problematicus. Classification (NCBI taxonomy): domain Eukaryota; kingdom Metazoa; phylum Arthropoda; class Insecta; order Coleoptera; family Carabidae; genus Carabus; species Carabus problematicus. The sequence goes on from OY728577.1 coordinate 28,022,560, forward strand.
GATGCATTTTATATATAGCTCAGGTAAACATATTCATTATATTATTAATTACATGCATGTACATATCTTGACATCATTGACTATGTAGGGATGTTGGGCAGAAGTACAGTCTGATGCCGAACAACAACAGTGGTCTCGTACCAATGTTATGCTTCTGTACGAGTTCGGAGTATTTACTGCGTTCACAGATCTGTTAAACATTGAAATTGAGTAAGTTGATTTATTTTTTACAACTTTACATACAATTATGTGACAACACAATTCCCTTTTATAGGAACAATACGGCAGCACATGTAGCAATGAGAAAATTAGCAGTGTCATTAGCGGATTCTCAGGATTTACGAATTATATTGTCTGTATTATATATTATAACTGAAGTAATGCGAGTAGAAAGAACATTTGAATACTCTGAATATAAAAATTTGGTTGATACATTTTGCTTTGAACTAGGTAAATGACAACGTATTCTATTGAATTCTAATAATGTACTAATTCTAACTCATGTTTTATAGGTGTACCAATTGGTGAAGAACTGCTTATAGTGAAATTGTTGGGCATGGTTACACGTTTTTGTAGTGGCGCAGCACCTCATTTTCCAATGAAGAAGGTGCTACTGTTACTTTGGAAATTAATTATAGTGACGCTTGGTGGAATAGCAAAGCTTCGTGAAATTAAAGGTATGTATTTATATTTTCATAGCATTCTCTTATCTATATGTCATGGTATAAATTTTAGAAATTTCATTTGAAACTTACTTCTAGTTGCATATCGAGAAAAGGAAGGTTTACCTGTTAATGATGAAGATACAATGGAAATTGCTAAAACAATGAGAGCATCGTCACCACCTGCAAGTGCTTCAGATTTACTCGAGGCCCAAAATCAGAAAAGAAATAATCGACCATTTCGAAGGGTGAGTCTTCACTATATTTTACTTTTTAGTCTTCACTATGGATATACTTGAACAAATTTCAATAAGTAAAGATTTTAAGGTATATTGTTTATTTAAATAAATTTATATCAGATTATTATCTCGTCATTACATGCAGATGTTTAGGAAAATTTATTTTAAAAAATTAGAAAGCAATTCTCGGTTTTATTAATGTTTTCGTTTATTCATGGAGTTTATTACTAATTATGAATGAAAGCGGTATTATAATATTGTGTGTTTATTTATTGTTATACGAATAGAGTCTTATGAAACAAAGTTCACTGGATGATCATGAATCTCTTAGTATGGAATTGGAAGGTGGCATGGGAACGGATGGTAGTGATGAGTTGGCAGAATTAAGTGAATATGAAGAGCGCAGAGCGTTTGATTCTCCGGATCCTGGACAAGGTTACAATTATGAACAGAGACCAAGTACACCAACTCCTATAACTTTACCGATTCCTAGAGGTAATTGTGTGATTAATAACAAAATGAATCAGTTAAATACAAATAACATGTCTGCTTGTGTCTGTAGTATTTTCGAGTGCTTAAAGTTCTATATCATGTATGCAGGTCTACCGTGGAAACCGAAAGTCAGACAGAAAGATATAGATCAATTTTTAGAAAATTCTAGAATGAAATTTGTAGGTTTTAGTCTACAAGGAGATAGAGAGAGTTTAGCTGGACTACCTCAGCCAATCCACGAAGGAATAAAGATACTAAAACAGGCAAGAAGAGACTGGATCACTGATCCACTGTTTAGATTATTATTATTATTTTTCTTCCACGCTTCCTGAGTTTGTGTATTATTATGTAGTTTACCGGAAAAACGAATTTGTTCTTATTTGAAATTATGTACATTCTCTCGTATGCCGAGTGGAGTATAGCTTCGACCGATTTAAATCTACATTCCATAGTTCACGATTATCTTTCAAGAAAGAACTGATTGTTCCCTTAATTACTCAATTAGTGCAGGTTATTGTATCACAACGTAAGAACATTACACTGTTGCATTATTGTTCGTCTTCTTCAACGTGAAGAGTTCGTAATGATATAAACTAAATATATTACCGGATGAAGATCTAGTATTCATTAGTCGAGAAGAAAGAAGTTAAACTGCAAACGAACTGTACACCGTGTAATATATTTAAACATATTTTCGCGCATCCTGGCAGACTAATAATACTGTTGTGTAAACATATGTGCTATCGTGACATTGTTTTGGATCTCTTTACAGTGATCAGATGGATCCGTTAGTTTTTGATGGAAGAAGTTAGCAACTAAAGTTGAATATAAGAATACAAGTTTGTACAGATATTTGCATTTTATACACACCAATCAGAATATTTCTTCAGGGATTCTACTGTCAGTCGCTACTGTTTGTAAACGATGCCATGGAAACTGCTTCTATCTAGATCGGCGCTAGCTTTGGAAGAGGTAACCAACATCAACACCAAGAAAACTGAGCAGAATCATCTACCTTGAAAAAGATTTTAGTTCCCGTTTCGGGTTTACAGTAATAGCTATTCGAACCAGGCTTTCCGGCACTGTTTGAAATTCGTGAGATGTTTCTTCCATACATGTTGACGTCAATAATGGACATTTTTTGGAAGTTCTTTGCGCTCTTCGCAACTACATGTAAAACAATGTATGAATCACAATTCCAGTTTTGTGACTAATTCGTGAATACAATAATTCATACAATTTATGTTTCACTGCGGAAAAAAAGATATAATTTTATTCATTCTTCTCAAAATGTTGCTTCTACTGGAAAACATCAAATTCGTACTAGAACTATTGAGTGTGATAGATACCTTTCGAGTTAATTGTTAAATTATAGTGAACCTATTGAATATAAAGAAATCAGGGAACAAATTAGAGGATAAGTCTTAAAAGAATAATACATTATTTTTAAATACACCAAATATATACTCTGATATTTCAGTATATAACTTTATTCATTTTAAAATCATTGTCACCATCTGAACTATAATATAAAAAGGAAATATACGGAAGCAAAAAGTTTATTTAAACAATTATTCTACGAATCAATAGCCAAACACATATTGATCGTTTTCATATATGTCTTTTGTTCATTCTGTGTCCATCAACAGCAAGTATCTTAAGACAAATACTAGTTGCAAACATATAGATATAAAGCCATTTAATTTTTCATGTTGTAAAATATTCAAGTGTCATCTCGCATGACCATAAAAAGCTACTAGTCTGATTGTATACTCTATTACCGATCTTTTTGTCTACCTGACAATACGGTATTTCAAGTATTCATTTACCTTAATTAAGCTTTTATAACTGAATATAGTTATTTTCAACTATTTTTTTGTAGTTGATGTTTCCAACTTCTTATTGAGAATTCATTGTGACATTACATTTTTATATTCGCATAAGAAATGCTATTGCTTTAGGAGAATGACATTTGTATGTACCGGCTGTCCCATGAAATCTGAAACATAAGAAATTTACATGTAAATTTCGAAAAAAATACATTTTCAAGCAAAAGTGTAAGTAGAAAAAAATGTTCAGAATTAAAATCTGCATAATAATTTACACTTTTGCAATAAAATGTATTAGTAAGAAGTAATCACACATTTTTTACATGTTATTCCTTCTATGCCAGATATGGGATAACCGGTATATGCAATTTATTGTCTGATGTCTTTCAAACTAATATAATGTTGTAAATAGATAACCATAAATGTTCTTTAAGTTTTATGGTCGAAGCACTCAAATGGCTAACGAAGTGAAATTCAAAATTATTTTCTGTCATTAGAACATGAAGCCAGTGTGACACAATCAATTTTTAATCAAGGTAAAAATTTAAATTACCCAAAAAATAAATACGTTTAATTGTGTCTGTGATATTATAATTTTACTTTGTTATACAGCATATATTGCATTTTTTGACAATTGGCAGAAGAAAAATGATTGTGTTACACAGGTTTAACGCAATAACATTCTTTACGTTTTCGTTTTTCCGTAGTTTGAGTCAAATATGCAAGAATTAATATTTGCACGTTGCATTGATATAAATTATCCTTGGTATTATGTTATTCAAGTTTTTGATCTGAATTTCTGGTATATAGATTTAGAATGTAACAGTGAAACAACAATTTCTCATTGTAAAACGGCCGTTATTAAAATATGTTAATTATTGTTTGCAAATTTTCATTTGTAATTTGATTGACATTAACAGCTTTTTTCTTTTCTATTCGTCTTGTCGAATAGAGATTATATTTTGATTATTGACTGATTTTTCATTGGTTGTGATTAGTAATTGTAGATAGTTGGTAGTCAAGTTTAATTGTAATTTTACATTATTTCTATTACTCCCATATATTTTATCATTAAATTAGCTGGTGTACACATTTTTTCGATAGTTCAAATAATTCGTTTTTGTTGAGTAACAATTTGATATTCATAGTATTTATTGATCAACATTACTCATTTTATTGTTAGAATAAATGATCAGATCAGGCTTTGTTATGTTATTATTTTGGTTTTTCGTGTTTTATTTGTTAATTTTTGTGTGCAAATGTTATTGTGATATTTTATCATAACTAGTTAACACATCACGATGGAATGTGAAGATCAACTTTAAATTTTTTAGCATATGTATACATCACTCGCAGAAATACAAATACAGAAAGAAGAAGAAATTGCTCGTAATCCGTTGTCATATCGCGATGAAGATTATCCACTGACAGCCACAGAAATACTATACCAAGCAATGCTGCCCAATTTACCACAATACATGATAGCTTTGTTAAAAATACTTCTGGCAGCTGCACCTACCTCGAAAGCAAAAACCGATTCCATTAATATTATGGCGGATGTGCTTCCAGAAGAAATGCCGTAAGTTCATACTGTGAAACGTTATTTCTCATATGTATATATGTTACAGTCAATGTATAATCGGACTAGTAAAAGTATACCTTCACTAACTATACAAAACTAGTGACATACATACATGATTAACTATCAGAGCTGCTCAGAATACCGAACAAATGTACTTGAAGTACCACTACCAATATAATACTTAAAGTAGAGCTACAAATATCAAGTAATACTTTAAGTACTTTAGTTAGTACTTTACTTTGTACTTCAAGTACTTTACTCAATTACTTTATTCAAGTCCTACATATTTAGTATTTAATTCATTTAAAAATATATTCATAATGATTACAATCAAACAAAAATCTCTATGAATCCTGTCGTATCTGCTAGAAGTGTATATTTATAGTACTAAAAGTATATATGTATTGACTGAATTGATACTTTGACTGTGACATATACATACAATATTATAACATTTCAGTATGACTGTTCTGCAGTCCATGAAACTTGGAATTGACGTAAATCGGCACAAAGAAATCATTGTTAAAGCCGTATCTGCCATATTGTTATTGTTGCTGAAGCATTTCAAATTAAATCATATTTGCCAATTTGAATTTATGTCACAACACCTTGTTTTTGCGAATTGTACACCTTTAGTACTGAAATTTTTTAACCAAAACATTATGGCTTACGTAGGAGCTAAAAATGTGTAAGTATTTCACATTGTGCATATTTTCTTTCTCGTATTTATAGACAATGTGTAAATGTAACGATTGTTTGTTTCAGAATACCTATTTTAGATTTTCCAGCGTGTGTTATAGGGGATCAACCAGAGTTAACTGGTGAAAATTTAGAGATAGGCGATTCTGCTTTGTACTCTTGGAGAAACATGTTCTCGTGTATCAATTTGTTACGTATTTTGAACAAATTAACAAAATGGAAACATTCACGAATTATGGTATGAATGTCGTATCATATCGTTGATTTTATTATAATGCAGGATTAATAACCAAAGGATTGGGATATTCGAACGTTGGATTATTAAATTATTATTATTATAATATCTCAAGCCTCTGTGGAGTGATTCTGCAAATATACCTACACAAAGTATACAAATAATAGTAATTTTATTTTAAGATGCTAGTTGTTTTTAAATCAGCACCAATTTTGAAACGAACGTTAAAAGTTCGTCATGCCATGACACAATTATATGTTTTAAAATTACTGAAAATGCAAACAAAGTATTTGGGTCGCCAGTGGAGAAAATCAAACATGAAGACAATAAGCGCCATTTACGCCAAAGTGCGTCATCGTTTGAACGACGATTGGGCATTTGGCAATGGTAAGTGTAAATAATGTCGTAACGTACTGTTAGTATTATTCAGGGTGTTTGTATTTTCCACAGATTTAGATGCAAGACCATGGGATTTCCAAGCAGAAGAATGCGCATTGCGTGCTTGTGTCGACCGGTTTAACAACAGACGTTATTCAAATATTGGAAATGTAAGTATTCATGACAAAACTGTATTGGATACAGGCATGTAAAGTTACATACATATTTGCTTTCAGGATATTGACTATGAACCCGTGGATAATTACGTTAATAGCGCTCTGGGCATTAATTCAGAATTATCAGAGGAGTTTAAGAAAAACTATGAATTGTGGCTGCAACAGGAAGTATTTACAGCAAATATTAATTGGGATTTCCTCCTCTACAATTAATGTATATTTTTACACGGATGGCAAATACGTGGTATGCAAGCCAGCCAACATTGTCATAGCAAGTTATTTATTTCATATGCTACGCACACAAATAATAACTACATCAATGAGCAATATCTACATCTGTATATATTGTTTATAATATCTACTTGCTGGACATATTATTTTACATGTTGTGAGTATGGTACGCCTGATGTCATTTTGTACATATGAGTCCATTCTGTCACGATCAAATATATTTGCCAACAATATTTCTATATAATGTGCGATCACATAATTATTTATAGTAATAATTTAATTAACTTAATCATGAAATACATCACTCCATTTATAGATTAATTAGAATGTTTTTTTTTTATTATTTGTAAAGTATAATGAATGTAACGAATTGTAATCAAAGGTTCACGTTTTTTGTGAACATGTAGACCAGGTCTTGCAAACCACGAATCAGGAAGAAACTGAACATGTTTAAATAATGATATTTGTGTAATGTTTGCAACAATTAGTTATTTTAATACAGCCAGACATGCGTAATATTTCAAAATTACATTTTAATAATAAATGTAGAATATTGTGTAAACTTAAATTATTTTGAATTTAGTGATTTCTTAATTTAATTATTTTAAATTATGTTTTCAATAAAAAAGAGAAGAAAAAAACAGTATTCTATGTTGCTTTTGCACAGTTCAAGTTACATTACCTGTCCAGTCCTAAAATTTCAATTCGACGTCATCTTGCAACATTCTTTAAGTAAAGTATCCTGGATTAAAACAAAACGTGTAAATTGTAAAAGATATTTGCAAGCGCATGAAATCTACATAGCCACATTATTTTAAGAAAATAATCTTGTTTAAATAATATTTCGGCTTTTAATAAGCGTAACCAGCATTCCCTAAACACCCGAAGTGTATTTCGGCTATTTTGAGCGCTATAAAACAAGTCCGTGTTAAACATAAGAAATTTAATAATGAAATATCAAATAATTTGACGCATTGATGAAGCCGTAAATTCAGCAGTACCATATAACGAATATATTATGTTAAATAATATACTATGAATACTATCCCAAACCCTACCATACTCACTCTAAACCCTACCATACCCACATCAATTCACCGTAGTTGTTCGTGAAGTATTCACAATTTTAATTTCCCGCGCTTACAAGTAATGCAGACAAAATTCGGCTGTGTAACAGGGTTGAAAAACGAGTCTCATGCCGGAAATTCCCGAATGATTCCGACAATATGTTTCGATTGCTCACGATTTCGGTTTCATAATTATTGACCATTATTGGGACGCCAACAAAATTTTGGAGTATTGTTTTGGAACTTATGGTGGTTTTATAAAATGCAAATATTTATGTTAAATTGCGTGACAAAAATTTAATTTTATTATTATTGTTATTTTACTGCATTATCTAAAATTTGAAAAATGCATGTGAAACATTCCAAGCTACCTGTAAGTTTTATTTTGGATAATGGAGCTTATACAGCAAAAATTGGTACAAATTTGTCGCAACAACCTAAGTAAATAACGCATAGAGAATTTACTTACTAGCATTTAATATATTTCATAATTTCAGGGTTATGCCAAATTCTATTATGAAAGTAAAATCCGAGAGAAGGCGACCTTTTGTGGGAGATCAAATAAATGAGTGTAGAGATGCTTCGGGGTTGTTTTATATTCTGCCATTCCAGAAAGGTTATTTAGTTAACTGGGACATACAGAAAACAGTCTGGGATTATATGTTTAGCAAAGAATCAAGCACGGGTAGACTATGTGATTCTCCCATATGTATTACTGAGCCTATGTTTAATTTCCAGTCTAATCAAGAAGCTATGGATGAAATATTTTTTGAAGAATATGAATGTTGTGGAGTTTTGAGATTAAACGCACCAGACTTGGCTGCATATCATTACAGCAAAACTAATGGTAAGAGTACTAAATTTCGCTTATTACTATTTATTTAATAATTATCTTTTAGGTAATTGTAAATCATGCCTAGTTATTGATACTGGATACAGTTTTACACATGTTGTGCCATATATTAAAGGAGAAAAATATATACCTGGGATTAGAAGAATAGATGTGGGTGGAAAAGTAAGCATGGGAAATCGTGTATAAGTACGAATTGTTTTTGCTAAATATGTGAAATTCAGTTTCAAGCTTTTATAGGTACTTACTAATCATTTGAAGGAAATTATATCGTATCGACAGCTTCATGTTATGGATGAAACGTACGTAATAAATCAAGTAAAAGAAGATGCGTGTTTCGTTTCTGAGAATTTTAGATATGATATGATGAAAACCTGGTTTAAAGACAATCGAAATACAATTATTCGAGAATATTTACTACCTGATTACAGTACCATTAAAAGGGGGTATATATATATATGTCATCTAAATGAATGTTCACTATATACTAATTATACAGTTATTTTCAGATATGTACGTAATTATAAATTCAATGATACTATAACAGAATGTGACGATGCTTCGACTGGTAACAAACATAACACGTATCGTTCCAATAAGACAATAGAATTGAATGGGAATGGCGGCATTGACGACCAGTCTATAAGTATAGAACAGCAGACCATTATTTTAAATAATGAACGAATCGCTATACCGGAAATATTATTTCATCCGTCGGATATAGGAATTCCACAGAAAGGAATTGCCGAAACTGTGGTAGAAACCATAAATGCATGCCCAAAGGATAGCATATTCTCTTTGTTAGGAAATATTGTTGTGATGGGCGGCAATGCTCAGTTTCCGAATTTTAATAACAGATTATATGCGGAAATCAGATCGAGATTTGATGAAAATATAACTGTGAATTTATTGACACCAACGAAGTAACTAATATTTTAATATTTATTTTCCATTACATCCATTATAATTATATATATAATATGAAGTTCGTATGCAGGATGGACATTCTAGAGTAACCATTTTATTATTCCAGTCCTATTACGTATGCATGGTTTGGAGGTAAAATGTTGGCATCGAGTGAAGAATTTTATTCGTACATGACAACCAAAGAAGAATATGAAGAACACGGCCATGGTTTTTCCAACTCCCATTTAAACACATTTCGAATCGCGAAATAAGAATTGAAATATATAACCTCAGGTCATTAGGTGTGGAAAGCATTTATTACATTTCTCACATTTCATTATTAACAGATTTAAAGCAGTTCCTCTATTTAGCAATATTCCTACTGAGTGAATTATGAACGAGAGTATTATAAAGATTCCATTACAAAAATGAAAATGTCAGAGATGTGATAGAAGTTTAAACGCAAATTTGTGCATTGTTAATGCATGAAGCAAACTTGTTAATTCTAAACTGAACAAAAGTAGAGTAATGCATTTATAGTCGGCTTAGTCTGCTTTGCTTTTGTCAACAGAAGAAAATGATTTCACAATTACGATTTTACAAGTGTATTTTAGGTAAATAATTTGTAATAAATTCAGAATTAGACATACGTCGATGAATTACAGGCATGGATGTCTGTATCCATTCCTAGTTTTATATTTATGATTGAAAGAACACCGGAGTTCAGAATTAGCATCATCGACAAGCCAGTACTGAAAATATAAATGATTCCGAAGTTGTTTTTTTTTCAGTGCATTGTCAGGCGCGGACTACCCTGAAAAGCATTAAATTAATATTACATTCATATTTAAACTATTCAAAACACTTCTCAGAATAGACAAACTACGTGAAAGGATCTAATTGCGAAGGAAAATATTCGTGAGTGATTCATTTAATTAGGTTTCCGAGAGAATTAATTGTAACATGTTATTTTTGCATTATTATGAATGTTCCATTTTTCTAGTGTTTAAATTATGATTAATACAATTTTTAAATTTTTATTTACAATGATCTTGTTTACCACTATGAAAAAAAAAGAAAATATACCTAAATGTATTACATGTACATATATCCTAATTCCAATCTTTTTATGAACCTGTATTTACATACTTTTTTATCATATGAATTACAAATTTCTCAAGAACAATTTAAAATTAGAATGGGTACTGATATATGGTACATACAGATAAATTGCCTGTTCCTTTGTAATGTCTGTTAAATGATCCGGAAGATCTTGGTAGTTGAATGTTATGTGTTTGCCATCTAAGGTTTCCAAACAGTTTGGAAAATTCCACTTATTGTAAAAAACATTTGCAATTTTTTCCTATTCGGTTTGATTAGTTGGAACCTGTAAAGACAAAAACTATCTTTACTATTTCTTTCCAGTACACACAAGATTAGATCTCACTAGTTAAATCAATGACAAATGCTACAGAATCTCCAAGTATTCTGATGCACACATCCGCATCAGATAAATTTCTGGAGTGCGCACGCCATATGTTGGATAAAATCGCTGGTCGAACACATAAAATAACGTTGACGAGTGACTTTAGATGATTGATTTACATGTCTATCGAAATTGTCCCACAAGAATATTCAATTAAAATGCAAGCATAGAATCATGAATATTTTAATGGATGATAAAAGAAGCCGAATTAATGTTATTGTTAGACTAAGAATAAAATAAATAGTTTAATATTACGACTCTTCTACCTCTCAAACATTCTAAAAAATTTAAGAAATTCTCCTCTGTCATCTTTAAGTAATTATCCTTGTCTTCAACTTTCAATTCATTCATGACTGAAACAGCTTATCCGTCATCTCTTTTTCTTAACCAAGATCTAGGCTATCAAAGTCTTTTATGGTTTATTTGTTTAATGATAACATAACCAAGTAGGCCTATAGTTAACGCCGATAATAATTTTTGATTTTGATTATTTCCCATCTTCTATTCCATGCTACTAAACGATGTTAACCTCATAAACTATACGTACGTGCATTAGACATTCGCTTAAAACAATTTTACAGTGACACATAACCCTACTTGGCAGACATTTAAAAAATATATATAAAAATAAATACGGAAATTTTGACAGTGGGGTACTGACTTTATGGCAGCTTCGTGGTTGAAGTGCCAAGTACTGACGCATGTTCACTAAATGTACTCCTATTTCGATATTGAAGATGTATAAATATAAAGTTGTCTTTTTAAAATAGAATATTGTTAATCGAAGTAGACAACGTAAATACTGGACCGCCCGAGCCGGTATATTCTTTATCTGCAATCGAATTTGTGGGAAATGAAAAGGAAATTCACATCAGGTTTAACGTCGTTTATTTAACAATTCAATCGCATATTTACATAAATATATTTATATGGAATGTTATATTACTTGTGGCAACGTTGAATAAAATTTTTATTCTAGACCATAAATTGAATACCATAGATAAATCAAAATGCTAACAGTGAAACAGAAATTTCAACATATTATCATGCTGTGTTCAGCATGATAATATGTAAATTAATGTTTTGTCTTTTTGATTCTAAATTTTGCAAGAATTTTTTTTTTTTCTCATTTAATAGTAATAAAAAAGATTCAATTCTTGTTAAAGATTAATAAATTTCAGTTGAATTTCATTTTTATCACTGACATACTCAATGTGTTCGGCGGCGCAATTTTCAACATTCGAATCGAATCTTGCCTTCGGTACAAACATACATGTGGCGTGAGTTGGCAATTTCCCACAGAGAACTTGCTCAGTTCATGTAGATCTGATGACAAGTTATGTATATATTCGTTTAAATCTTAGTCTACTCTAGCACCAGATGTGGTAATGAAAATACATTTTATTCATATTTGTTCAAGACATAGTGGTATTAAACTTATTTTGTAGCGAATAAAAATTAATCATCGTTTTTGATATTATTATAAATTGGAGAAAATGCTTTAATACATTCGTATATATATATATATATATATGTTATGTTCAATATTTTGACATGTACATAAATATAATTAGCGCAAAATATTGAACAAAACTGTTATATTGAGGCATTTTCGTATCACTTCACCAAGTCTAGAGAATAGAATTATTTTTGTAAAAAAATCAGGATTTACTACTTGTAGTAGTTGTTGATATGTGCGTAGTTGGTAGGTTCCTTTAACAGTCCAATCTGACTTTTGCACTGATCGTGAATAGCGTCACGAATCGGGCGCAGGATGTTTCGTGTGTCAGGCCATTATCTGATATATTATATATTTATATATATATTTATATATGGATAATGATTAGTTTTTGTGCAAAAGTCTGATTGCAATGTAGAAAAAGACTTAATATGTATGGTGGACACAGTTCGGTGCCATTAATTCGTGCGTATACATATTTATGTCATTCGTATACATACATACACGATTTGATGCTTACTTAATAATTACTGTATACTTATAATTAATGATATGTACATAATTGGATCACAATCATATTTGCAGGATAAGTCAATCAAAATATCATCATTGATATTTTATGATATATTCTATATTCTTTATCCACAAACGTGGATGTAGAGGGTTTGAATTGCGATGTAAGATATCTTGAAATTAATCTATTATTAATTAAAGGCACTCACACACATACATACACATAATATGTGTTTGGGTGCCTCACTTTGCATCTGCTTACTTATGAAAAATATTTTTTTTTCCACATTCTACTCTTAATTGTATATAATCATAGTTAATATAAAGTATTTCAATTTTTCTGAATATACATCTAAAATAAAATATTGTAGTTGTAAGGAAGAATATTTCGGAGAATTAATAAGAAAATATTTCTATTTTGTAAAATATAATAATCTGATATGTATTTCGTCCGTAGTTTACTAATTAGAAAACTTATTTAAATTCCATTCCTAAAGATCCTGCAGTTCCGTTGCACAAGAATGTAACTGAAATGTCATGATACATTATAAATGGTCGATCATTGTATCCTGTGTTTCATCATAAAAAATGATTAAATATAGCCTTTGTTAATATTCATTTTCACAAAACAAAACAAATTGAATGTTTCTTCATTGCAATAAATAAATATTTTCACAGCCTACATTCAATATTTTGTAAATGTACATGCACCAAAGTTTGCATATTGTGTCTATTTTATTTATAATGTGACACAGTGTTTTGCTTGCATGTGTCTGGACATAATTAATCGTTCAGGTTCTTTAGGAATGAGGTTAGATTACCAGAGTCAAATATTGATTTTTTCAATGTGCTAATGACGTTGATTTTGTTTTGCAAGTGTACAATTTGATCGGTGTAAAACCAAACCAAAGCCAATTCACTTTACTTCCAAACCACTAATGGAACGGAGTTGTATGTAGAAAAGTAAACTATCGATCCATGAATTTAGTGCACCTGGTCATTTGTCTGTTTTAGAAACGAAACTATTGTATGTACGTATGTATATACGTAGATAGGAATAATGAAAATATATACTTAGATGAATCATCTGCAAGTAGGGACGGAAAAGTGACGAACACTGCTGCTATAGAAGTCACTGTAATGCAATTAAATATTATTTATATTCATTGTATGGCAAGTAAGAATAAAACCCAGGCTTTATGGGGCCGTGAATGTGATAATATTTAAAATATAAAGCAGCAGGCTCGATAATGGTTCAGTCCAAGAATCCTGTATTCACTAACTTCTCCAAAAAAAATTTCACATCACCCAATTCGGAATCTTTAATTCCCAGCGATTTCAACATTCCAAGATCACCATTTTCTACTGCCATAAATACAGAACGTAGGTGTTCTAAATCGCCGCGCAGCAAATGTAAAGCTGCACCAAAATCTTCAATGGTCTGTGATTCTATTATAAAACATACATAACAACAAATTTGTATCACAACATTGTAACCGACCAAACTTAAGTTTCAACACTTACCTGACAGGGCAATCGCAACTTTATCAACTCCACCCAGAGGTTGCAAGGCATCTCTGGCTTTGTTACCGAACAATTTTTCCAAATAGTTCGGCCCATGACTGGCAAGCAATGATTTCAGAAAACTTCCTGTTTCCTCTACAGGTGGTCTTTTCGCTGAAAAACAGAATATATACTAATTTTAACTTCTAAACAAGTACAAGCCTGAGTAGATTACTACATTGAAACGATTGATTAATACAAAAAAAAGTAATTTCTTTCGTTCGATTATATAATTATAAAATTTGCAGAATATTAAAGCTACAAATTAGTGTCCTATACACACGATACAAAAATAATTTTTTAAATAATACTTGGTTCTTAAGGAAAGTAATATTAACGTTAATTAACTATTATTGTTTAAATAAATGAATATAATTTATTTTATAATCTTTGTTATTTAACGATAATTCAATACAACCTGTCAATAATGACAAGCAAGTACATACATACGTAGCGCACACACAGAACATGTACATTGTACATGTGCTATTATGTTCTTGTTAAAACTCGAATTAATTGCATTTATAAAAGATCATCGACCCACGCCCACGTAGATAAACATTCCAGGAATTACTTTTCTCCCCCTGATTTCATTATCGTTAGTTATTATCGATCGGACTATTGTTTGTATATGTTTTACAAAAGGTGAACATTATTTATTCATGAATTAATTTTACATATGCAAAATGGTATTTTTAACTCAAATTATATGTTGAAATTTAAATAAGCAATAATTATCATTGGTGTTTTTATATATTTCTTGCAGTATTCTATTAATTACGTATTCATATTCATTTCAGCGTAAAGGTTGCGCATTTCACCGAAATGTACGCTTTTAATTACTTTAAAATAATATTTATTTTCGCTGAACAGTTGTGTACGGGTGAATAATTAGTTTTGATGGAAATGGTTTGAATGGTGCTGGTGTTTTTGAAAGGGATTTGATTACCTGCTGTGCAAAGGCGAGAATCTTCATCATATCCATCACTACAATCTGGAGCCCCGTCGCACAAATATTGGATGGAAATACAGTGTGGTTCTCCCGGGCATTTAAATGGTTCATATGGGTGACACAAGTCTCCTGTAACATATTACGAGTGCCAATTTCATGCACGATATTTTAATTAGCTTATGCTTTCATTTGAAAATTAATTAAAGCAGACAGTTTAGAAACTCCATAAAAAAAGAGTTCGTTATTTTTTTCGTTCACACGTAAAGGAGATTAGTCTAGTTATATTGTTTTACTGAAACAACAAAAATTGACTGGTATGTTATTTTGAAACAATATTTATTAGAGATAATATAAATCCAAAATTGGATTTCTGCGTGAACATTTATTTTGTATAAATTTGTAAATACAATTCGGCAGCCATTTCGTAAATACATATGAAGATGTGCTATTAAAATTACCATTTCTCAACAGGTCACTGTATATCTACCTGTTGAATAAATAGAATTCATAAAATGATATATGAATTGAAATATGTCGTGTAGGCAAATAGTTTTCTATAAACATAATATTTGACAAATAGAAGTGAGTGCATTAAAAAGTAATAGTGTAAGTAACATTAACACAATAAAAGAGTAGATATCGATCGTGCAGACCTGCAGGCGTCAATTTCCACATGTTCCTTCCCCTAGCAAATGACACGCACGTAGGACGAGCTTGCGCCTTACGTCCGTTCGACGCCCTCATCAAGTACCAATCCTTCCGGATTACAAGAACCTTCTGGTTTTAATGACAATGGATAACGAACGGTATTTAGTCGTAGTATAGCTGCTTATGATCTCGTTCCATGCTCATGCATTGTGCAAATCTGGTGCGAAAATAAAAGTGAATTTGTTTCATGAATTACATAGATTTTGAACTCACCGTTCCGTTTCGAGTTTATATGACCGTACAGGCGACTTAAATCTAATGCCATTACAGGGTACGGGATTGTAGCGCAAACCGTTATCAGTATTGTTATTACGGCGATGTGCTGTGGAGCTAGTGTTAGTTGAGCCATGGCGCAAATTTGCTGATGAAGATGGAGTCGGCAACAAATTTGAAACGGCAGTTGCACAACCGAGGTTTAGCTCACCTGACACACGCACCCTAATCTAACGACTGAGCCACCCCCGAGCTAGGTGTTACATTATATCGGCGTCGGTATATGCGTCACGGACATGCGCCAATGAGATTCGCCCATCAAGTGCGTAGGTGGGAGTTACTCCAATAACATTTAGCCGTATCTCTCCATAGCGAATCCCACGTTTATTCAAAGGGTAAACCAACTTTTTTTTATTACAACGTATTGATTATAAACAATAAATATACGATCATATTTCTTCAGACTAATTTCAATATTTTAATTGTTATAATATTTCGTTATATATTAAATATTCCTTAATATATTACAAGTGTAGTCAATTGAAATATCTCAACAATAAATTGAAAAACTTTACTAAACTAGGGGGACAATTTACATTTGAATGTATCTTTAATAATAATTTGAACATCATACCTGCAATAACACAATGATGTAGATTAAATACATTATAATTATTACAATAATTAAAACGATAAACCTTAAATGCCAAAAAAATTAATGTTTTGTATTTCGTGTCCCTTTGCCGAAATACATTCGCAGTTGAATCATAAAAAAATATGTGTTCGTTTGTTTAAAGCCAAACATGTGCCAATTGCTTAGTTGGCAAAATTCCAGACACAGTTTCATGTATTGTACAAGAAACCTAAATCTCATATTCTGCACAGTGACACGATTAATTATTCTGCGTAGGTGTTGGTAAATGGGACTCGGTTAGCTCTTGGCGAATTATTTCATTTACTTTGAATTCAGTACATTCATTGCGCCTGACAATTAGTTACGTCGATAAAATAACAAAAGAAAGTTATTGGATACCTCTTCACATTTATGTTGAAATTATTAAGATAACAAATCCATAGGTACTGAAAATGCAAGACATACAAACAACAGCAGTTACTTTTGAAAACAAATCGTTAGAATAAGTCAAATTGGATTAGTGAAGACATGGATAAACTATATGTCTGTCTGTGGTTAAGTCATTAAATGTAAATAGTGGGCAGAATTTGAATAGTTGTGTGAAGTTGGATTCAGATAGAATTGGATCAATAGGTAGACTTGAACCTGGCATATGTTTCGTTAATCCCGGCACTAACAAACACTACCTAGGAATATTTCTCACCTGATCAACATACGTAGAGAAAATGGCCGTCTAAGGTGTCTGGCTTTTATTTATACGAGGAAGAAGAAATTAATATTGGCCAAAAAAAAACGAAAAACTTACAATAATGTACAATAAGAGTAGAATACCGAATGAATGTGATAGAAGTGTAAGATAAAACGTTAATAATTTAATATTCCAAATCTAGCAATTAAATAATTTGATAAAATCAGTTGATTCTTTTTTTTCCTGGGGGTTACTTCATTTTTTTTTACATGTTAACTCCAGATGTGAAGGACTCGATCAAATACATTTAATAATTTGCATATAAAATATATATATTTTGGAAATTTTTGCCAATACAAATGAATGTTTGAAATACTAACAATATCAAGACACGATTAATTTCAGAAAAATATATTCTTTTAATAATTAATTTATATCTTATACATATATTGAAGCATAAATATATGACCTGAAATTTTGTGTCAATAATGTAATTATGTAATTAATGTCACATACATATCTATTAAACGAAAAAAAATGTTTTTTTAGTATCATAAGTACCATCTAGTCGTGTATTCTAGAACTAATATAATTTTGGTTTTCCGGATATATTTTTTGCGGCCAAACGGAATGTACGCCGTCTAAATCACAGAAATTTTGATTTATAAATTGCAGCAAAAAAATTCTATTAAATTACAATTTAGGTTATCAATTATGGTTAATCTAAAAATATTAAGAGTTTCCCTAGAAGCTATTTTTATTATAACCCACCAAACACACATTTTGCGTATTATTTAGCTGAATTTCTATTTATGCATATTCCGTTTTGCGTTTTTTTTTATTTTGTACTGCATTTTTCATATTTTTTCGGTGACATAATAATCACGGCAGAATTTTGTAATGTGTACATGTAACACGTACTAGAAAAATATGACATAATTGTAAATAGGGCGGCGAAATAATTATTGTACGCTGAATGATTTTTTTCACACAGGTTGTTGAACGATTTTTATACTCAGTCAGTCAACTGCCTTGGAGCTGCCCTGACTATTTTGATAAATTATTGTGAAAGTAGAAATATCCATTCTTTATATTTATTTTCTATTTAATATGATTTATATTTCTAAATACTCATAAAAACCATTTAATCTTTGGACGACTAAGATGGTTGCCATCTATTAACACAATTGAGAATTAATACATTTTAGACAGGTGTGTTCTATTTTAAGTATTACGCAATAATTTTCCCATATATAATCTATTTCTACATAATAATAATTATGTTTCAATATAAGGATTGAAGGATTTATTTTATGTCATTATATAAATAGAATACTGAGTTATTTTCGTTTTTGCCGCCAATGTTTTAAATTAATTTATATTGATTTGTAAATTATTTTTTGTTTTTCTATGATCATTTGATGTGAAAATAATATTCATTGAGGGCAATATGTATATTTTGAATTGTTTATTATCATTAAATTATTCGTATTTTGACATATTCAGTAGTATATAAAATAGATATACAGTGTGCGCGCGCATAATATTACATACATGTATTGTAAGAACTAGTTGCGTACTCAGTGTGCAGCGCCTTTCGCGAAATAATTAAAATATTAATCAATATTATTTATACAATGATTTATTAAATTACAGTATATAAAAGCAGATTTTGTATTATTTTATATAAATAAATATAAAAGTACGCAGTGAAACATTTTCACTAGTCACCTGTGACGACACGTACGGATCTATAGACATCTAGTGGCTGTATTCGTGTACTATTATCAAAGTGGGGTGTCAGCTACAGATGCAGATCTGGTTGCAGCAGTAAAACTGAACAGTAGCAAGAAGCAGTGAACCGGTTGAAAAGTGCCTATGCTGTGAGTGTGACATAACTAATTGATATTTGATAGAACTGCATGGACACATATTACACTAACTCGATTGTCCACAAACTTTACTAATGGGGGATTTCACGTTAAGTGGTAATGCAAATATTGGATTAACTTCACCCGTGGAATTCTCAGTTGGCGTAAATTCATCCAAGAGCAATTCAATATTCTACACCACACCTACGACAGGGCAAGATACGAACTTGTTGCAGACGTCGTCCCGCAACGCTATGCAAGATGAACTCGTAGAAAAGACCACAGTAAGTTCTTCCAGTGTTAGTGTCGATGAGGTGGGCTCTGCGACCGTGCCTGTGGACAAGGTTGCTCAGCTTAGTGCAAAGGAATGCGTTAGTTTAAGTACTAGTGGTCTGTCTGATAAGTTAAATGAACAAGTTCCTCAGGCAACTTCAGTTCAAAATACTGCAAAAACCACGAGTGTTATGCAATTGGGTGGTGCATTCCATGTATCGGAGGGCAGTTCAAATGTGCTATCAAGCAACAACAGTTCGTCAACAGCACTATGGTCCAGTTCTATCGAAGATGGCTACGTGCACAACATGCAGCAGAGCAACGTCAACGGTGGAGGGCTCGCCTTTCAGAACTTCGTATCGTACAATAATAGTGTGAGCCAGGGCAACCAGGCGAGCGGTCGACGAGCAATCACAGCAACCCATAATTTCCCACATGCGATGGGACGCCAACAAGGACCACCGAATCATCCGATATACAAAGGGTACAGTGCATGGCCGAATCCACAACAACAACAACAACAACAACAACAGCAGCAACAACAACAACAACAGCAGCAGCAGGGCTCCTGGTCGGGCGGTGGGGCGACCGCTGCCTGGAGTCGGGGCCGCTCCGTACCGAACCTAAACCCGATGCAACAGATCGGTGGTTTGGTGAACCGCAAGCCCAGTCCAACATTTAACCATCAACACAGCAACATGGTGATATCGCCGGTAAAATTCCGCAGGAGCACTTCGTATCCTGGCAAGGGCATGTTTTCACAGCCACCCACCTTTGAGATAACGAACATGGACGATAACAGAGACCTTCTGCCCTACCAGGTAATCGAACCTCGTGTCTCCCACACCCACCACCCCCCGGTGGGCTCTATGTGTCATACATACATGTCGTACATACATATCTGTGTTGGGTCCTGCTTGCTCCCGTACAAACACACATGCACTACTCCCACAACCACACCACAACCACACCACAGCGTCGTCTCAGTGTTCTCTAGTTTTATACATATGTATGTATACACGTACATATACCATATGTTATCGCTGGTCCAGCATTTAACACCTTGCCGCTAGCACTTATTGAACTGTTTTATTTATTATTACCTATCATGATGTGCCGTTTTATTGCTTTTTTTACCAAAATGTCCGCTTGCTTTTTTTTACATTCACACTGTGATTTCTGTCTGTGATATACATATATTTATTTTATTATTTTGCAATAAACCATCTAACTCAGCCTTTTGTGTTATTTTTCTTTGTATATATGTGATGTTTTTTTTTTTCGGTATTTGTTTATTCATGGCACATGTATTTTATATATATATATATATATATATATATATATATATATATATATATATATATATATATATATATATATATATTGTATTGTTTTCATAAGAGTTCTGAATAGTTCTAGACGAAAGCGTAGAAGTGCCTGCATTCAGATATACAGGTAGTTATGTAAATAAGTGTTTATAATAATTAAAATTAGGAACGTACGTAATCTGTACAAGCTTTGACAAAAGTCGCAGGTGCAAGAACATTTGAACCGTTTAGTTAAGATCATGATATCGACGTATTACGATATACGTTTGAATATACGTACATATGTAAGTCTGGCGTACCTGTCATTTAATTGTTTTCAGTTATAATTGTTTTGTGACAGATGTAAACCTGATCAGATTTACGCTACCATTACGTTTTAAAATGGTTACAACCAACTAGCGAGCCGCTCTCACTTCCTTCAAAAATAGTTACAAATCTGTCGAGATACTAAAAATACTTACAGCATCTCTCCGGACACACACACACGTACACACGTAACTACATACTAGATGTGAATACGTTCCACGTTCCGTGTAATCTACGTTCTGTCGAACTACACGGGAGTCAAATATTATCCATATTCTATTATTCTGTACATGTAGGAACTGTGCAATTAATGAGACACACTTATCAAACATTTCGACTGGTTTCAGTTATCACGTAAATACTCGTCATATGTGCAAACTTATTATTTCTTAACTTGTTTTTCAAACAAACTGTATTCCGTGCTATAGCCAAAATTAAATACACATTAAATTTTATTGTTTTCAAAACAAACAAGTATGAATTGGTTCAGAAAGAGTAGAACATGAATTTACATGTACATTATACATATATTCGATCGCTTAACTATAATATAGGTTTTCACTTGTCATTGTTACATGTACGTAACAAATATAATGTTTTATAAAATTATTTCTACAGACCACCGTAATATTTCATAATATTGTTTTCAATCGTAAGTAACAATATTGAATACAGTTTTGAATACATATTACGATATGATTAAAAACTGATAAGTTTGTAGTTCTATACTGAATTGCTACCCTGTTATCAGTAGTTACTGGTCAATAATTATGCAGCTGAAGTTGCCAGTAAGTATATGTTAAACATAAGTTACCGTAGTCCTTGGTACTTCTTACTAACAAAACCTTTAAAAACAACTGTCAAATAATCAAATAATCAATTGCTATTAGGCCACATATAACTAATTAATCGCAAATAATATACGTAGAATATATAGTGCAGTTTCAATATGCGGAACAATTTAAAATATCACTACAGGATGATAAGCATGTCTGACAATCTATCAATATGAATTATTTGTATATTATTGCATTTATCATATGTATCACTTAACATACTTACTTCGATAAAAAACCCTATAGATAAAAAGGTTATGGGGATTTTCATAGTATTTGTTTGTTTTTTACATAATGCAACCATTCGCACTTCTGATATCTTGACAAAATGCTCTAATTTTCGAAGTGAAACTGCGACGTAAATATGAGTATGTTTTTTTTTACTGTGTATTACCCACTGCAATAACGCTGCATGAATAATTGATGCTTCAAACGTGTGCTTTATATTTTTAAAAATCATTTATGAATTATATACCATAATGAGTATGATTTCATTAATAAATACAGGGTGTCCTATTTAAACAGGCCACTACAGGGATCTCGGAAACTATAAGAGATACTAATTTACATGCATCTTCACGGAGTTACGTTGTAAATGAGTTTACGTTTTCAGCAAAAGAAAAAAAAATACGTGGCACTGTAATTGAAATTTTTTAATGAATTTGTTAGGAAATATGTTATTTTTTGGCTACCTAAGATTGCATTTAATATTTTTGTTGATAAGGTACTATCTGGCAAATATTTACGCGATAATTTTTTTTTTCTTAGCTATAAAACTTTTTACGACCTTTTGACAGAGTAAGTTTGTTTACAACGATTCCTAATTTTACTGTGTATTGAATTTGTGTTTAACTGTTATTTTTAAATGAAATAATTTTAATAGTAATATCGCATTCTATTCTATTTACTTTTGAAGATTAAACATTAAAATATTAATGAGATATCAAATGCACTAGTCTTATATTAATTTTTATTTGCGAAACAGATCGTTACCGAATATTTCTATATTATCATAGCCGAATTGTTATTTTATTTAATCAATAACGGCTCGCATCATCACGAATGTATTTAGATTATATAATTTTCGTATCAAGGAAGTGGTATTACGAAAATGTACGTAAAAGAAGTAAACAGTTAAGCCAAGCTGAAGTTTATATTGATAGATTATAAGACATTTTCAAAAGAAATACACATTATAACAAGAGTTACTGCATACTTTTTACCATACAAGAATATCAATAGTAAAATATTCTTATCATTAATGTCAGTATGACTTGGTTCGAAATTCACCTTATACTAATCAAGCATGTGGTTTATATTTCACAAGAATCTATAGATATCACATTGGTGTGACCTGGCAACCCGATAGGAAAATTTCTACTTGCTATATTATCCATTGTTCTTTCCTCTGATATAATGTGGAGTTTCAATATTGTTGTAAATGTACGTATATGAAACGTATGATATTGTGAGTTGCATTAAACCGTTGTAGATACGAAAGCAATAACAGTAAGTTGGTGATTGTATATCGTTTTCAAGGAGACATTTTGCAATTTATTTTTAATTTCTTCAACTACTTGTGAAATGTAGTTATATGCTAGCATCGAGGAAGAATGTTTAAAGGGAAATATAGTTTTAAATTACCGGAAATGAGCCGGCGATCTTTTGTAATTTGATTGCATCTGTTGGTTTTCAGAAATATGCCCATTCAACTTATTATTTAAATATCAATACACAGTTAGCTCGCCATTATGAAAGGCTCATTGAAATTTACTATTTCAATAGCAATATTACCAATAGATGTCGTATTGCGTTCTGTAGAAATTGATAAATAAATGAACCATAAATTCAGGATGTGTTAAAAACTGTATACGTGCAGGAATATATCAATACTTTGTTGTATACTTTTTCTAAGAAATGAGTAGGTTATCTACAAATTTTCTTGAATTTGTCCAAATGACAGTGCCACATTCTACCGACGTGAAGTATAATTTTTGTTAAAATATCAGTGGAAAATATGTAAGAAAGGCAATGAATGGCTTTGTAGGCAACTCCTACGTCATGCTGCGTCACATTAGCACGCATGTTCATGATCTATTTACGTCAGGATCCGTGATTTTGCAAACATGCGCATTGTGTGCACGCATGCGCGTGATGGCTGTACAACGATGGTATAATGTCGGTACCTACATCGGTTATACATACGTACATATGCACGGAATCACGCGCGTATTGTATACGTATGTGCATTACATATAGACAGATGGGGGCATACACTAATTAATTGATATGATAGTAACAGTGTTTGCTACAACAATTATGCTCAACAGGTATTAGCATAGTTAACAAATATGCACGTGTTCAGGTGTTAAGAGTATATGCCAATACAGATACTGAAACCTGAGTAATGTGGGTTGCTTGCACAAGATCATATACGGTCAGTTGAGTATACTCATGCGCACAGTACCAACATTTAACGCACATTGGTATCACGTATACCATTGGTATTATGTTCTTTACTTCCAAGTAAAATAATGTGTCAAATAGTATGGACACAATTATTAGCTTCTATGTTATGTACAGTCAAATCCTATGTGCCAGCTTATCTTCAACATTTCGAGGTATTAGTATTTTTTTTTTTTATTTTTTTTTTATTTAACAGTATACAAATTACTGCATGTTTTGTGTGTTACATATGTATTATTATCGTTTTTCTGTGGAGTTCGCCTCGATATGAGTGCACATGCTGAAACAGAATATTGTAGAATCGTCGAGTGTGGCCGTTTTTACATTCGTTTTTATTTATTTGCAGGATCGATCCATGGTGAACACAAATGGAGCAAGTCCACTAGAAAACATGAGAGGTTTAGAGCATTATTTAAACGATATAATGCGAGGACCGAATGACAGTGCAGATGTTAAAGGTGAGTTCATATTTTACATACAACCATTGTGATATTCATCTAGTTATAAATTGAATTACTCCACATACAAAAACATATTCTCCTGTATGATTATAAACTAACAATCAGTATATTTAGATTTATAATTTGTTTCAAAAAAATAACTTCATCAAATATAGGTGAAAAATCTTTTCCTTTACTTAAATTTTTCGTAATACAATACAATCAAATAATAAATTTATGATTGCATAAGTGCTCCCAGATGTATTTCGTACGACCCGCCTATGACAGGCAAACATTTGGCACTTGCATCCGACGCGCATTTTGTTCTCGTTAATTTTAGACTAAACATATTTACAGATAATTATATTTTTAATAAAAATCGTCGTTATTAACTTTAGCGCAAAATATACACAAAGCTTGATAATAGAAATAGGAACTATATATTTAGTAATTTGTTTTTACTCGATATTATGATAACAAACAGATGTTCCGTTGTTCGTTCCTGAAAAAATAACGGTTTTTACTTTCTTATACATAGTATAAAGAAAGTATAGGAATCATGAAAAATTTCGATTGCGAGATTTTGATGGAAATACATGTTTTGAGATCCCCTGAATACGTTTTGACTATTTTCGCCATGACGTCTGTGTGTGTGGATGTGTGGATGTGTGGATGTGTGTCTGTATGTTCATTATCTTCCAAACGAGCAAAGACAGGACAATGAAACTTCGTATTTAAAAGTTTTTTGATTATATGAAGAGCTGATTAGATTTCTAGCATAATCGCACAACCGGAAGAGGAAGTTTACTGAAGATCAAAATCGAACATTGAGAATTATTAGAGAAACTGAAAGGGATATGGAAAAAGTTTTGAAATAAAAGTTATAGAGAACAATAAGCTTAAGAAAAAATGTTCTATGCATTTTTGTTCTATCTTTATCCAATTTTGAGTAAAATGTATTTATATATTGGCATGTATTTAAAATATCATATATGCTATGAAAACAAAACAAAGACAAAATATTTACAGAAATACGCATTTGAAATGTCAAATATGTGCCAATTTAAACTGAGTATAAGAAAGTAGTGTGGTGACCACACCAGATTTTTTTTTTCGGTTTTCGGTTTAGCTTCGAGTAATTAATTTATATTATATCAACACCAAAATCAAAACAAATTCTCTTTCGTGTAAGAGGGGTTGCGACTACGATAGGAGCGTTATTTTGCGTATCAAGAAACAATGACAATTGAAGTGAAGAGTGAGACTGTTTTAGTTCCGATGAAAATATCGGTATTCTCCGGTTTCCGGTATTCGGTTCAGGTCCGGTTCGAAGCCCTGATTAATGCTTTATAATCAAGAGCCGTTGTTAGATCATTTTCCGAAACTGAGTACATCTGTACATATTTAAATATAAGATTAAGTTTTACTTATTTGTTTCGCTGATCCGGTTATTCATAAATCTGTACCAGCCTTTTTTCATTCGTTCCGTGACGGAGCACGTAACTCGAACTATCCGTATATCGAATCAATTTCCTCCATTGAAATCTAGTTTAATAAATATCCAAAAGTGATTTTTTTTTTAACAAAATAAAGCTTCCTAGCTTATCGGTTCTTAATTTGAGGTTTGTTATTTGAAAGAGACATATTTTTTTGCGTACTTTTTAAGCCGTTTCCATTTCGTTGATTCCAGGTCTCTGATTAAAACAGAAAGTTATTAAAGTGAAACTTTTATATTGGGTAATCAATAGGGAATTGAATATCATTGTATATTATAAATTTCACAAAATAAAACCAGTAAAACAATTGTTTTGTTGTGTGTCTGTGAAAGTGTAATATTATTATTGCATACTAATAACACGAAATATTTACTTACTTTTCACAGTAATATTTCAGTATGTCATAAATCAATTATTTATTTATATTATCAAATATAAACTGGCTTTTACACAAGTTACATACCAACATAAAATGCAACAAGTTTGTACAGCGTCATTAAAACAAAATTTTATACTATAAGTATTGTTAACTGAACACTTAATTGTTCTTGAATAACAGTGTAAATGATTTAAGGTTACAAAGTTGTCAATTTAAAATGTATCTCAAAAGTTTTGCTGGTACCTGACAGCGTGTCAGTTTCGAAATTACCAACTGTGCTACGCGGATTTTAACCCCACTACCAATTGTCTTAAATCAATAACGATGACTAGGCGTCCTTTCGTTATATCCGTAGCATTTCCATCAGATTCACCAAAATTAAGCCCAGCAGATTACATATGTATGTTGATTTATTCTTTTCTAAAGCAAAAGCTACACTCAAATTATCTATTTGATCTTTCGCAAACAAATGAATGGATAATTTTGACATTAATTTGAACCAAACTAGAAATGCCAGAATATTAATTATTTTCTGAGTTTATTAATCTGTATGTCGGCCAAAGGGGGTAAAACTTCAAGCAGAGGGCCAAGATATTTATGGTTTAAAAAAAATATGAATCTTTTCAAAATAAGCAATTGTGTTAATATAAAAATTGTGAAAAGCAGCTGTAAATTATATCATATATACAAAAATAAAATGTATTTATTATTGCAACTGGGGGTCTAAATTTTGTTATGTAGCTACATAATCAATAGGTTTGAGAAGCACTGCTTTGGTTTATATGTTATTTAGAATATGGAAGTAATATAAGGTCAATGTCGCATTAATAATATAGGTACCGGATGTCCCAAGAAATCTGGGACAGAAGGAATTAACATGTGAATATAGAAATATTATGATTACTTCTGAACAATACACTTTAGAGTAAAAGTGTAAATAAAAAAAGTTGTTCAGAATTAAAAACTGCATGTTATGTTGCCATATTCAGTGCTCAAATATGTTTCTATATCGAGTATATTTTGAAATATTGCATTTTGATGACAGATTGGGAGATCATGAAACAAAAATTGCATGTATTTTCGTTAATTTCATTTTGCATATACTAAACATATTTAGATACAATTGTTTTATACCAAATTTGCATGGCACACTACGAAAATCATTCTTTTTTATCACACTTTCTTGGTTATCTTCCAAACTGAAAAAGATATTTATGTAAACGAATACATCATCGTAAAGAGAAAAATAGCACTTTTTAACTGGATTAAAATTAACTATGGTTCCTATTTAAAAAATTGAACTTACATGCTGTATCTCCAGAAATATGTAGTAAAAAAAATTTCATCAAATCCATCGAAAAGCCTATTCCCAATGCTATAATATTTATTTGAAACATTTTTCAATATGTTGAGTACCTTCTAAGTTATAAAGGAAAATTAAAATTCAAAAAAGTCACATAATATTTTCAAAATATGAAATCGCGTTGGCCCATAAATATGCAAATTTTGTCTAATTTAACCGACTTTGTATCTCTTATAGTTTCCGAGATCCCTGTAGTGGCCCGTTTAAATAAGAACAATTTATATAATAGGAGTATATATTTGTGCAAAACATATTTTAATCATTAATAGTGCAAAAATTATAAAAACAATTTTCATAAATTGTCTTTCGTAAATTGTTCAATTAAAATCCATACTATTTAATTCCTCACTTTCTCTTTATTTAACAATGTAAGAGTAAACAATAGGCCCCACACCATTGAATTTCGTAATTTTTTTATTTTTTTTTAAGCAGTAAAGGATCTTTACGAAAAAGTACTGCTGAGCGAAATCGTTTAAAAGAATTATTAAAACTGTATTATAGGTGGATTTAAATCTGTTTTATACGTTGACGATGGACGTCTAAGACCTCTAAGCATACGACAATGCCTTTTAGCTCATCGATCTTCTGTCGAAGAGCTACGATGTCTGTAGCATCTTCAGCTTTCAAAAAAGTTTGCGCAGAAATTTCGGACAGACCCCCTCGATCACGAAATGACTATTACAAAATATATGTCCATATGTATATCGCTCGTTCACCCGCCCGTACGAGATTTTTTGTTTTAGTAAGGTCTCCAAAAATATCTAACCGATTTGTATATATATAAAAAAAATGAAGTATACATATTATGGACTAGTTCTGTAACGCACTTTTTGTTTTTTCAAAAATTCTTTTAGACCTGCAATTAGCAATGGACGCCCTTCGAACCCGCTCCTTATTTTTTATACATTTGTGTAATATAATTATTACTTTGTATACTTTTATTGACAATGACGCTTGTTAACACTGCCCTGACCAAAGCCCTGCTTTACCTTTCATTTATCGCTAAACAAATTATTTATTTGAAGCCATAAATATTTGTGAAAGCGTAAATATTGAATTAAACAATGGCAAATGTGCTAGATGTATTAGATTATAGTGTAAAATGTAGGAAGTACATTGGAGTGGAAATAAATGACAGTTTGCAGAACTAATTGATCGCATGCTATAAATCAATGAAATAAAAAAGTCATTCAATTTGTTTTATTTCGGTTAATTTTAGAGAATTCCTCGGGTAGTTTATAGACAGGAATGTGTGCCTGGTTTATTCGCAACTAAGTATATGTACAACAGTACGTAAATTCATTTAAACTAGCGTAACAGTTCTTGTCCTGTATGCGGTACGGTACGATGTACGTTGTATATGTATCGCTTGTGGCTGTAACAGCTCCTGTTCGTATATATGTACGTAATTGCGAAACGTACACTAGTGGGAGACGCTGGCAAGACAAATTTAGCTCAGCTGTATAAATCGCGCTGGTGCTGCTGGTGCTACTGTGATGTTGTCATAGTAGACAGTTGAGCTGATTATTAGACGCTACTTTTGTACCATGCACATTACACGACTACAACTACTACTACTACTACTCGG
Source organism: Carabus problematicus (assembly GCA_963422195.1). Taxonomy (NCBI): domain Eukaryota; kingdom Metazoa; phylum Arthropoda; class Insecta; order Coleoptera; family Carabidae; genus Carabus; species Carabus problematicus. The sequence continues at coordinate 28,052,468 of OY728577.1, forward strand.
CGTGCACGTTTGTGTAACGTAGCATTGTGGGAGGTTGCATGTAGTGACATGTCTGGTCGTATGGCTGTACAAGTGGATATGTTCTGGTGTTCTGGGTTACATATGCTAGTCGACGTGCACGTGAGCAAATGCGAACACACAACACAAAATGAGCACACGCGTGCAGCAATACGGGTGCGCATGCGCCGGTGAACACGCGCTCGCTCATACACCAACAAGAGTGGTGCGCGCGCGACTTTCTCAGCTGATTATATCGATTTACCACTGTTAGTGTAACAGAGTGTACGTCGTTTGGCCGTGTCACTTAATGTAACCGTGTCGTATTAGTGCTTTCAATTGAACACTGTGAAGTGATGTTTCGAGCCTACGGTACCGCTCCTGCTAACGATTCTTCGACAAACAGGGACATCGTACAACCTTGGATTTTAACCGGCTACAATAAGGGTGCCAAAGGTGAATTGTGTTGTGTGCGCATTCGGGTCTGCGTGTCCAATATTGGACGTGTGATCGCGCCTGCGTCTATTGTCATTTGTAATGTGTTACATGCTACAATAAGAATCTACATATGTATGTATGTTTGTTGTCTGGTTCCGTTGTTTTCATGACAGCAGGACCTTGCACCCAATCATAAATACATAATTATTTCCGCTGAAGCTAACGAGTTCAAAAACAGGAACACAGTCCGTGCATGCAAACGTACATACGTGCATAGTGATACAACACTCATTACACGCGTTTATTGTTTATTCGTGTCAGCATTGCTGTACCTTCACTACAAATATATATTATTCTCTACACTTTACACAGTCATATTTCTGTTCAATCAATGATATTAAATGGGTTCCTGTGATGTACGTCCGATTGAGCTACTGAACCATGCACCGGAAGATGATATTTTAACGTGACGTCTTGGTCTTCCTGTTGCGTTAACATATTATTCTTTTTGCTATAGTGCAGTTCAAAATTTGCACGAAAAATAAAACACCGATGGAAACGGATTTTACATATTTCAACAGTCATTATGTCGTTAGTGTCTCTTTCCTTTTTCCTAGCCGAGTTGAGCAAATTACTTAACACTTTCCGTGCGGAAAACGCCAGCTCCCGGTACATACTGAGCCATAATTGCGCGTTCCGCATCGAAAGTGTTCAGAAGTATAAAAGTTGCATGAATGTTCAACCGTAATAGTGAAATGTATTACATATTAAATACACAACATTATACTAAAAAACTGAAACGTGATCCTATAATACGCCGACCAAATAACTGAGAATGTTTCAAAAACAGTGGTGGCTCGTTACGATTTGGAGTTGTCAGGCTGTGACAATAAAAGTAAAAAAAAAGATTCCGATGTTAATTTGTGTTGCTTGTGTGTAAGAGCAACGCAATTAAATATAGAGGTGTTTAAGAAACGTGATTTTAAAGCAGCCACCACTGTTTAAAAGTAACTATGCATTGGAATGTACCCAATAATATTTCACAACATAGTTACTTTTGAAACACCTGTGTATGGTACAGTTATTGTTATGCAAGTGCACATAGTAAAAAAAATTGTATATTTTTCTTGAGGACGAAAGTTTGAAAAATTAATTAAAAAAATAAAAGCCATGTATATTTTTTATTAAATACCAGAATATGCCAACGATTATTCAATAAAATATTGGAAGAAATGTCGTAAGGTATAAAAATTAGAGTGATCTGGTGTTTCAATAATAAAATGGATGATCAGTTAATTGTAATTTGTGTTATATTTTTATCGACACAACTGTTATCACTGTTACGATTGAAATAAGTTGTTGCAAGTTGGAATGCGCTCTATATTTAAATAATTATATGTATGAGGCTATTTGCACATACTGTAGATATGTATAATTTGATATTTGCACATAGATATTTGTTTTTGTATTTCGTATATGGTAGGCACAATACACTACCACACCATAATCTACCGTGCCCTTTCGTATGTGTAAATAGCCAATTATTAGTACCTACTATATGTGCCAATTGCCACATCGTAATTGAATAACAGCCATGTTGCAACTCATTTAGAGACATTTTTGTAATTTTCACTCATCGAGTTCTTTTTTCCGTATTGTAATTATATTGAAAATGTTTTCTATTAACAGATACTGTAATTATTGATGGTCTTTTAGTTACTATAAATAATTGTATAAATGTGTCAAATTTTGAATAGATGGTGCAAAAGAAAATGTAATTAATTATAACTTTTAATTATTGCCCATCTCTGATTATTCAGTAACGATGCTTTTTAGACACTACGTAGTTAATTCAGTAAGATTCATTAACGTGCCTATTGCAGAATTTATATCGGAGATGTTTTCATATATTGTTTTCTGTCGCACATGCAATAGACGTGTACACACAGTTGTCGAAACAGTTAATCTAAGTTCCTGTACTAATGTGGAACGTAAACATGTCTTAGCAGAATTTTCGTTACATACGTGTAAATCCAAAAGCAACTTAAAGTACATTGAAGTATAAGCAATTAATCGAGTTCTATCTAATTATGGATAGAAATAATATTGAGTTGCAATTTTTACTTGCAATATGTCGTAATGGATTGTATTTTCTAGGTCATACATGTATGTACATGTTAGTATGAATTAACAATATCGGTGCGGTAATAATAACTTGCTTATCGTAAATTAAAGATTAACTTTGAAAGATTGATTTGAAATTGTTTAGATTAAAAATTTCTATTGTTCGTGCAATTTAGCGTTATTATGTAATTAGATATTTCGTTAAAGTGATCTCAAATTCTGTAATAATGATGTTTGTGTAACGTAATTTTGAATAACATTTGTTTTAATTTCAGGATTCATCAATTGTAACACCAATGCATTACAATCTCTTTCGCAGCTACACGGTAAGTTCTCTATATTTATAGGTTAAAAAGTATAATTTATATTGTAAATATAATAAGATTGAAGTATGGAATAACAAATGAAAAAATTTTATTATTAATATGGGTTTCACTTATTCACTAGTTTGATAAACATTTATTGTCAATTGGTTTCATTGACAGCTACGCTTGATTTTTACAATAGTACTCACAACATATGGTGAATTTGATTACTGTCAATGTGTTTGATGTTTCCATGGCAATATTAGCAATTCATTGTATATCAATATACAAGCTCAGATTATAAATAGGTCGTTATTTCTAATATGTATACGGAAACTACTTTTGTGATAATAACTAAATGAAAAACCAATAGATAAATTCCGAAATTTAACATCTGGATTCATCCGAGAAGTCTAAAATCAATAAGGGGAATGACTCGAACGATTACGATGAGGGTCTGCTGACGTTATACGGGTTGTCAGCGTCATCAATATCATTCCTAATATATTACACAATAACCACTCGATTATACATAATCAAGAAAACAAAAACATTTCATAGTTATTGTTTGAAATATATTACGCAAAAATAGCGCATACAATTATAAGTGGTGTCATTCTATATGTTGTAGTATATTCTTAATGGTAACCGTGGTTTCGGCTATGTGTTCAATATGTGTACGAAAGTGACCGTTTCAGAATTTTAGTTTAATTTTGGAACGCGACACTTGAAGATTTTGATTACTTTAATGTGACTAAAGTAACCGTGTATGAAGCTTGGCTAATGTGGTAAAGTATCCCCTATTACAAATAGTTCTTTAAATGTTGCCGGTCATATTATTTAATTATTGGTTATAAGCTAAAAGTGCTAACAGAAGTAAACGTTAAAGAGTAGTGAGTAGACGAATATAACTTCGTGATATATTATCAAATGTTATATCATCTTGTATTTATAATTTAATTAATAGATTCAATATGTTCATTATCTGGACTACCATCAATTCATTAAAAAACTACCAGTCTTCCAGAATAATTGTCACACTTTTACATGTTTGAAATGACAGATGATTGCAGAATAATTCTCTGGTTTAGCGACCAGGATGTTCCAAATTATAAATGTTTTCTGGCACCACACATAAACCAAGCCATTACAATAACTGTTGTCGCGATTCTCACGGTTAAGTTTCGGAATATACTAATTACTTTTACTTAAAAACTTTATTACCAGCTATTCTAAACTACTTTTAAATAGTTGACAAATTTTCTACTATACACATATAGATTCAATACACGAAATTATACTTCAATCGCAAATGAAGTTGTTAGTACACTCACAAATGGCTTGTAATATTTACTTTTACTTTTAATACATTGCATCTGCGGTTTGCAGTATATTTCTACGATTTTCGTTTGTCATTAATGTGCAGTATGAATGAAATCAGATTCTATTAAAATGATTTGCTGGGAAATAGAATCTGAGTGAGTTAGTTTTTTGTATTCTACATGAAAGGCGTTATATTACTCTGGTATAGCAATGGTTTATATAATAAATAATAGTAGAGTATTTCGTGTTCCAAAAATACTTACGTATGTACCCGTTGAGGTAAGATCATATGTTTTGTAAATGTAGAAAACGTATTGCATATACTGAACCCTCCATGTGAGAATGTTGATTTCCCACTTTGTTGCAAATCAAGAAGCGTGTGTACAATACACCGTTTACTTGAAACAACTCATTACGATTTCACTATCCGACACAAAAAAAAATGTCATGTTAAGTAACTACTTTCTAGTTTACTAATTTTCTTTATTTGAAGGAACGTTTTTAATCATTAATACAGTGTTTTCGTATAGTGATCCAGTTATGCCTGTTGATTATGATATAATTATTTTGCTCTCATTTTAACAAACAGTTGAATTTATTTAATAAATCCTATTTTCATTACGCGAAAAAATAGAGAAAAAATATTTGCATTATCTAATACTGTACAGATAGCAAGACGATTTCGTATTTTTTTTTTTTTTACTTTTCAGAAATGATTAATAATTGTATGAATATTTGTATTGTGTAGGGAAGTCGCCATTTTTCTCTGGACTAGATGATCAAGGAACAGTATTATTGGAGGAACCTGGACACATAGTAGATAGTACACTAGCTGGACCACCGCCATCACAGAGTTCGCCATCTCGGTCTTCACCGCATTCTCAAGGTTCCGAGGGAGGTGAGCGATTTTCACGAAAAGTCTTTGTCGGCGGTCTTCCACCTGATATAGATGAAGATGAAATAACAGCAAGCTTCAGGAGATTTGGACCACTTGTTGTCGACTGGCCACACAAAGCTGAAAGTAAATCGTATTTCCCACCAAAAGGCTACGCCTTCCTCCTGTTTCAGGTACAAATCTTCTATTATAATTAGAGGGCTCTATGCAAATAGTTGTAATGAAATTCGTAAATTTGACAACACACTTACACGTGATTGATATCTATAATTTATATTTCAGGATGAAACATCTGTTCAACAATTAATAGATGCGTGCATTACGGATGAAGATAAATTATATCTGTGCGTGTCATCACCTACAATCAAAGACAAACCTGTCCAGATTCGTCCTTGGCGTCTTTCAGATGCCGATTTCGTATTAGATGCATCGATGCCACTTGATCCGCGGAAGACTGTGTTCGTTGGCGGAGTGCCACGTCCCCTAAAAGCAGGTATGTTAAATTTGTAGCATTACTAGTTTGGGAATCTGACGATGTATGAATAATAATTGGTATGTTTTACAGTGGAACTAGCCATGATCATGGATCGACTGTACGGAGGCGTATGCTATGCTGGAATAGACACGGACCCCGAACTGAAATATCCGAAGGGTGCAGGACGTGTGGCATTTAGTAATCAGCAGAGTTACATTGCCGCAATTAGTGCCCGTTTTGTTCAACTGCAACACGGTGACATTGATAAACGTGTCGAAGTAAAACCGTACGTTTTGGATGATCAGATGTGTGACGAATGTCAGGGACAAAGGTGCAGTGGTAAATTTGCTCCATTCTTTTGCGCCAATGTAACGTGTTTACAGGTACGTTAGATTGATTTACACGGTTGATTTCAGTTATGAATTGCGTTGTCGTTGTTCGTTGTTATATGTTCACTGTTGTTGTATACTTACTTCTGATTATTATACTATCATCATGTAATGTTTATGTTTTGATATAGTATTACTGTGAACATTGTTGGGCGACTATCCATTCACGACCTGGAAGAGAGTTTCATAAGCCATTGGTGAAAGAGGGTGCTGACCGGCCACGGGCCGTGCCTTTTCGCTGGTGTTAACGCAGGAGCGCTTAGCTCTGTAGCAGTGCAACTAGCTACCACCACGTGGCCATATCCTAGCCTCTGTCTACTAGATAATTACAGGTGGCTCGTGGTGAGCATGCTCGTCGCTGTCTACAATATAGACATAATTTCTTAGTAGAGAATTTTAAGCATACCTACATATTTAAATATATATGTAATCAACAATTTTACATTTTATGAAACATAACGTCTGGCTGTAGGCTAATTTACCCACTCGCACCAATCAAGAATTGAGCAATTTTCAGTTCTTTATTAACTCTATTGTAATGAATTGATAAATTACACGAAAATTCAAAACTACTTATATCATATAATATTATGAGAACAGCGAATGTGCATAGCACCGCAGATTTGTTTACAGACAATGTAGTACATTCAGGGTATTTGTATATACTAGTCTAATGTGGGTGTGGACAGGGCGAGCCACCTATTCTATTTACTGTTTTGTATTTCTTAGGCTGACCGATTGTCACCAGTCTCTCCAAGTTACCAAAGTACAAGGGCTGATTTCATTACTAATTCATTCAATCCAATCTACCAATATTTACATACGCTATTGTTATTCAATCATTACATATTCTTATTTCTAATCTAACCTAAAAACATTCTTTCATTCACATTGATTGACACACGATGTTTGTTGGTTTTTCTATTCGACTCTTTTTTTACTTACTTAATATATTCATGCGGGAACTGTGTATTTTGACCCATTATCGATGGAGTACTACCGATATTGCATAATATTAATTTCGGAATGAAAGTAAACGTAACCATTTATCTAGCTAGCTACCTACATACATACCTAACTAAACCTAACTAAACTACGCATACATAATTAACTATTGGCAGACTCAACTTATAAAAGCCACGACACAATGGTGGTATCGTTCTCTTGGGCTAGAGCTGTGGTTTCAAATGTTCCCACACGTTACATACTCCGTTTCGGTTCAGAATTCGAGTTTCTGATACTATGGTTTGGTGATGCGATGTTGTTACGTGACGTAGAGAACGTATAATCCGTGGACTCGTTCTTAGATGGAAGGTCGAGACCCGTGATCATATACTTAGTTTTGCACTTCCCACTTTGTATTCTCAAGAACTCGTTTATTTTTAATGTGTGATAAAATCATTACCAATATTCGTCTTATTATATGTATTAAATGAATTGCACGGATATGTATAGTATATATTATATAAATAGTATTTGCTATTCTAAGACTTTGTATTTTTTAAATTTGAAATTTTATACTAAACTGTTATAAACGGCGTATTCCGAATATTGTCGTAAGTAACCGCCAGTGAGCCGTAAGGCTGTGGTACGCACCTTGCAAGCAACGCAAATTTAATCGTAACCGTAATGTTGTTGCCGTGTGCTGCGCATTACTGAAGTGGAGCCCACAGACGTTCAAACTTATTGTATGACAAACACGCAGACCTGTCTTAATAATATCCATTTATTGTATGTACGTAGGGATACACTTCACATGTAATGATCAACTGTACGATAAATTACATTTAACATTTGTTATTTATCATTCTTTACACTGTTTGAAGCTAATACACAAACACACACACACACACGTTTCAACATGTCATACATAATGTTGTACATCCCACAGTTTGTCAGTCAATAGAATTTGTCGTACAATAAAGTGGTATGTGTTCTATGGGTAGTTTAAATATACACTACGTCCTGTATAGTGGAATGATATATCGAATGTAGCCTCATTTAGATAGATAATTCTGTTTGTTAGATATATACAACTATGTTAAATAGTATTATATGCCTGAAGTGAACAAAAATCCGAGCGATGTATACACTGTACTGTAGTGTAGTGTTCACGGTCTACCTTCATGCATACCGTAATGTACTCTCACTGATGTGTAGGAACAGGTCAGGTTATTTTATTGACAGTCAGTTCAGTTCAGTTCAGTTCAGTACAGTCAGGGTATCTGTGCATATTTTAGTGTGGCTATGGATAAACCAATCCATCTGTTTTATTTTTTATTTGTTTGTTTTATTATTATTTCTCGCTTGGTGATTGACATTTACCAAAGAAGAAGAGTTAACTTGATTAAGTTGAAAGTCGTCAATTGTTTAGAGCGATAATGATGTTATTTTTTATATAATATTAGAAGTTTATATGAAAATCGTACCTTAACTAACAAACACTAGTCACTTCATAATAAAATTAATAGTAATATATAATTTATTATTGGAAACATTCGAACTTAGGTATTGTGCTATTCACCGTGCAATAAACTGGGATTCGTCAATCAGTTTTTATATTTTATTCAACATTAGTTTTTTAGTAATATTATTGTGATAATTAAATTGCATACATATTATAATTATATCAACGTTTAGAGTTTCCCATTTGTAAATTAATATAAATATTTTTACCGCAATTATTATTTGTAAATTCAAGTACTATATTTTTGTTAAATTTAGGTATATAATGGCATTTAACTATATTGCACAGAAAGCAAATGCTACATATATATCATTCCAGCTAAAAATCTAACTTTTTAATATATCGTGTGAATCAAGCTTTATTTAAATTATAATCGGATTATTGACCCTATAAATACTAAGATAGATAATCTTATATCATATGAAATATGACATAGAAAATATTCTATAAAATAGCGAAATTGAATGGCGTTTTTTAATGGGAGCATATATATATATTATGGACAAAATTTTAGAAAAACATTGCTCGTTTTCTATGCATTTTAATATAATCAAATTGACTTACGTAATGCGTACTAAAACAATAATATAATTACGTATACTATGGTAGGGTATGTATTAAACTTCGGTAACTCTAACTAAATTTTTGAATGTAATGAATTATAACTTTTTTATTCACCTTATGTAGGTTACGTGTTACTTCGTACATACATGGTGTTTGGGGAACAAGTACTTTTTTTCACTGATTGAAATTTAAACAAAGACAAACAAATAAGTAAATGTGGCCTCATTTTCTATAAATTTTCTATACAAAAGTTAAATACCATTATATTCTTAAAGAATATGGAATAAGCCGTCTAGCGCGGTTATATAGTTGCTATTTACTGCATGATACATTACCGAATGATTGTTAAACCAACATTGATGATGCGATGTTCTGTATGGCAGTGCTTGCCAGTCAGTCAGTGCTGGTCTACCACTTGTCGTCGACCATTCATGAAATGGTAAGCATTGCTGTAAGGCGTGTATCGTGTATGTAACTTGTCCACTTGCAAAACAAACTACCAGTGTCATATACCAAAGATTACATACATACCTATATTCTTATTGCAATATGAGTATCGTTTTTAAAACAAAATATATATGATGTACATGTACTGTAGATAAATAAGTGTTTTTTGAACACGTACAAATCATATTTCGAGTATATATGTCCTGTACTTGTTATTTATTATAATATCTTTTCTATTTTCTTTGCTGATTTGTTTCATAAATAAACTTTTTAAGAAAGTCTAAAATACTTTTAATATTCAGTAAAACTTTATGAACCTAATATCTAACGTGACTTATTTGTGTGTGTGTATATATATTTATATATTTGCGGGCACATTTTCATACGTGCTACATTTAGGAAACTATTATATAAACGAGAACGGGTGACCTTCAAATATTTTTAGTTTGTTGAATGTAGTTAAAAATATTTGAACATGACCAACGCTGATAGTTCGGTTTAAGAATATAATGACATTTAACTGACTACCTACTATTCATTGTGCGCCACGTAGAAGATTCGGCGACTGAAACTACTAGATCACTTGCATACATTAGCTAAACTGTACCTATGTATATATAATAGTTTGTTACCACAAGGATGTTGCATAACGTTGCATATTGGGAGCGGAATGTCTAGGAGCTCTAGCCCCGTATATTATTTTGTACCTGGAATAACTAAAAAAACTAATATTTTTTTATCCTATTTATTTTAGTCAATTATAAGTACAATTTTTCACTTGAATGATGTACATAACCAGTTGTTTATATTATCAGTATAATATTAATATAATTTATTATTATACAGTTTGATGGAACATCAGAGCATACTTCACTACTAGTATAATCTTTTATATAAAATTTATTGTTGATTGATTGATTGATATTGTATTCCGGAGAGTAGCAACCAATTCCCATAAAATACAAATTACGTTCAACTTTGAAATAATCTGCCGAAAAGGCAGTGTAAGCAGCTAATGTACGTCGTATAACGATGTGAGTTGTGACAAAATTATCAACGTGTGTTTCTGCTTTTTATGCAAACAATCATTATAATACTCAGTGGCAACTAAGTAAAAATACGAAATTACCAAATATAAGAATGATTTCAGGTTTGCTTCTCCGTCTTGTTTGTTTATCCCTAGTCTAAGTGCGGTATGTGCTGAGTTAAATTGTAATTTTGCGTAAATGAATAATCAAAACACACGATATATTAAAACATTTTACATATAAATACGTGACACTATGTTATGTTCTATAAATCGTAATTTGAGATTACATAAAATTTGTTTTAAAAAAAAAAAACATTGAATCAAATCAGATTGGAAATATCGATTGATTTGGAAAAGAATATCGAGATAATTTACATTGAGTCAGGGTGTGTATTATACTATATACAGTACTTCAGTGTACTATTAGTGTAAAACCACAGGTCGAGGCTGTACGGGCATTCTGCTCTAGTTGAGGATGCCCGTATAATGTTCGAAGACGCCGCTATCGATTAGAATATAATTAACCCTCTACGATTTTGGTACAAATATATTTTATGATTTATAGACAATATACACTCCTTTTTCTACTGTTTATATATTTACTCGTCCCATTTGGGAAGTAGGTTGCTGTAGTATGAAACAGGGAAACATTTGTATTATATGATGATATATTTAAGTAGTCGTTATTACATTTGTCACATGGTTTCTGTGTGCAACAGAATGTTTTAATCAACTATATATAAATATATATATATATATATATATATATATATATATATATATATATTCAATGTTTTTATTCGTTTTTAGAAATTTATGGTTTTGCTTGTTTTTTACTTTTTATATGATATAGATAAAAGGGATAGTTCTGTTCTTGCAGAACGTCGTCAATGCGGCTTAACATACATGTATAACACTAATGTCGCTACTTGTTACTAATAGATGACGTTCTGCGAGACCTGTACTAGTCGAGTACACGTGTGTCAGCAATAGTACGACAATTTCATTGTATGTACTGTGTGTTATTGAAATTTGACAGAACAGAGGTAACTGTCAACAGTGTCCTCGACTAAACGTTTTATTCTGTTTTAGTTATAACTGCAGTTAGGTAATTTATCAAGTACTATAATGTGATGATTGCGACGTAACATTGAAATCTAAAGGTATGCCCATTTTTGTAATGCAGCTTTCAAAATATAACATTACGTATTTTATTTTTCTAATATGAATGGGATGGAAGGAATTTTATGACAGTTACACATAATCACACCTTTTATAATAGAATATTATATCTATGGTAGCATCATTGGATAGAAAAATTCATATACCAAAGGTACATACTATTATATGCCTAAAATTTGAAGAAATTGAATATCTCTGAATTCTTTCGTGCAAATGTGTGTGCAAGGCATAATTGCCTGAATAATGGTATACTGTATAATTAGTAATCAATTGTTTAAATAAGTGTTCTTGTTGAAAATATAAATTGAAATTACTCGCTTTCTGCAGATTTTAAGCATTTAATGTATTAAGATGTTTCATAGGAAATTCATTGTTGTGACACATAAATGGTAAACATATTTAATTACTGTATTTTATTCTGTATACATATATTTCAATGTGAAGTTCTCAGAGCCTACTGGCTCTCAACTCTGCAAATTATAGATAAACACGTGCTCCATATACAGTGTATCCGATTATATTTGTACAGTACAATGAGCGGATAATTCATTGTTTATTATTGACAATACCGTATGAATATAGTATAGGTACACTGTATATATATATGAATGTATGTATATGGGTGTCTCCTATCTATCCGAGTCCGAATGTCACGCAACCTATGTGTTTGTTAGAAATAATGTGCTTCTGTATATTCCAAAGCTAATACAGTAAAATACCGTTATGGTTGGTTTGTCGTAGTATTGTACCATGTAATTGTAGCAACATACAAGTATATAGTTGTCATTATGTACATATGTACATGATTATGTTAATGTTTTAGTAGGAGAGTCGGAATGATAGGAAACACCTTCTACTACTTGTACTTTAGGAGTAATTGAAATATTCTAAACTGATAGAAAATTGCATGCGCATATCGTCGTGCTCTGATTCTGTGCTGAATAATCTGCCTGGCAGTACACGCAGGACATGTTTCTTAGTTAATCAATATCAAGTGCAATATTTTCCGGCTGTGACAGCATTTTTACAAATCGATATGTGTGGAAGTGTACGAGAACAATGTATAATAATCGCATCGTGTCCGAACCTGCCGGGCGAATCCATTCTCTATGTTTTTGTTCTTTGTTGAAACTGTATAAAGAATGATTGTACATTTACAAGAACTGTCATAACAGATACCGAGTATATTTGTGATATCATATTGAAATTATCTAGAATTGTGCAATAACAAATGGATTGAGTGAAGAAAACTTCTGCAAGTCTATCGAATGGTACTTGATTGTACATTTCTTGTAAAAACCACAACAAAGAAACAACTTTACTACAAATACGAATACTTTAGATCCCATTGTAACGGGCAGTCCAGCAATTGTGACTGTTCAGATGAATCTATGAAGAAACCTCACATCTTAGTTGCTGTCTGTTCTCTTCCTTTCAATTCATTCATTCAGTTCATTGGAATTATACATACAATATAATATTATAATGTACTGTAATCAGTAATAGACCATTTATAATGGATTTGTTTTTGTTTTTATATTATGGCTGGTAAGAATTTATATTGTTGAATACACACACACACACACACATATGCGTGCACAGCTACACACAGGATGCGTTAATAATGTATCCTTTGAGCCGCTGTGAACTAATTTTATTGAAAATTTGAATAACCAAATATTTGTGTGCATTTGAATTTGTTTGTATTGTTCTTATTACTTTTTGTACACTTTTGTATGTTTTTGTTTGGCGACCTGGTGGTGTATAGAATGGTGTACGCTGTTCGTCAGCAGTGGCATTATATTCGAACATACCATCTAGTCACCGCTATTTGTATGGGAGCCATTTCCCCATCATATTTTGTTGACTATCGAACATTTATGTTTTATAAAATAATGATAAAAATGTCAATTGTGTTTATTTGATAAATACTACTGTTAATACTTCAAACATTGTTGTCTTATTCTCGATTCACTTAACACGGTTACTTCATGTCTGTCAAATTTTTTATACAAATTTATGTAGTTATTCTATATAACTATTTTATTTTTCATAAATCATTGTACATAGGACATAAGTACGTCAGTGACTTTAGTACATGTTATTAAATTAATCTGTTGTTATTACACTTTTTTTAGACTTAAGAAGTTCCAGTGTCGAATACCATAACAATACCTGCTGTTCACGATCTTCCTAACAAACAAAATAGTCAACTTAGAATAAATACTTTAATTTCTTTTCATTATCACACATACTTTTTCGGCCATTGTCTGTTGCATTTCTAATTCTAATGTTTTCTTCACAGATTCTTGTTCGGTAATTTTTTCAGAAAGTATATATTTTTGTGACTTGTTTTTGTCATTACCAATATCAGCAGTGTCTTCATTTATGTCATTTAAAATCTCTTCTTTCACTTCAATATCATTCTTTAAATGTTTCCACTTTGTTTCTTCATTTTCAATTACCTTTTCCATATCATTCACTTCCGCTTCTAGTTTATGGATTTCTACGTCCAAATTTGAAATCGAAGAATTGAATAACTGGAATTAAAAATTAGTTTGAAAACATTGTTTTTTTCATATATCACAGTATGTTTATTCACTTCTTTAGCTCGTTGATGATTTCTAGTCAGTTCTTCCATATCTTTCTTTAAATTTTGTAATTGTTGTCTGCTCAATACTATGTCCGCCTTGTTGCTGTTTATCTGCGCAGACAAATCTTTACATGCTTTCGTTAAATCACCGACGGCATCTGGTACTGTTTCGGTTTCGGTTGCTTCTTTATTGCTGTCCCTGTTTTGTAAGGCTTCCGGTAATGACAAGTTCTGTTGAAGTAGAATGTCTTGTGTTCGTTTCAGTACTCCCACTTCTGCTTGAAACTCTAATAGTTGTGCCCTATGTTCTTTGTACACTACACTTCTTGCACGCAGTTTGCTTACAAATCTTTTCAGTTCATCTCCTTGCGGCATTGTTCCACCTGTAACCATTATTTAGAAAACCGGACATTTGTTAGTCAGTGAATGTATACCAATTGTTTGTTGTAGTTCTTTTTCACGGTCCTCGACTAGTTGTCGAGCAATGCTAACTTTTTCTTTTAGTTCCATTAAACGATCGGCTGCAATTCTCTTATTATTAGCGATTACTGATGCATGTTGTCGAAATTCCGCTAACTTGTCATCTCTTGTATCGTTAGTTAGTACATGTTTTTGTACCATTTTTTCCAGCTCAAGCGATATGTTATCAATCTATGGAATACTTTTACACGTAGTATGATGTTTCAGGTAAATAATAATATGTAATGTGATTAGGCGTGAAGTAAGTATGTATAACGAAATATTTTCTAACTAACAGTAACACTTACGGAATCTTGTACATCAGATATTACTTCATCGCTTGGAACACTTTCTTGAAGTACCATGTCAATTAGTTGCGCTTTTTTATTTAACACTTCAAATTCTTGTGGCAGTCTTTCTTCAACTATCACTTTATTAGTTTGCACTTCTTCCTGTAGTTTTCCTAATATATTCTCCGGCGCAAATCGAGCAGATTCGCGGCTTTTCAACTGTTCGTTTAGTTTCTTTATTTTATTATCTAATTGTTCAATTAGTACACTTTGTTCATCTATCTATTAATGCATAAAACCATTAGATGAATCTGGCAAAACAAAATATTATTACAGTACCTGTTTCTTCAATGTGTTTTGTTGTAATACTTCGCTCCTATATGCTTTGATACATACAAATAACGAGTTTTGATTGTTGACATTTATTTTTAATTTTTGTTTCTCGATTTGTTCGACAATTTTAGAAATATCGATATTCATTTTTTCTATATCTTTCCGTAACTCTAATGTTGCGACGCCCATTTTTTTATATTTTGCATTTTCCTTTAAGAATTATTTCACTGTCATTGACATTTATATGTTTGCACATGTTTACTTACAGCATGTACAGTTTTAAATTCTTGAATTAAATGTTCATATTGCATTACAAGCGGCTGTATATCGGGATTGGATGACACGTTTAAGGGTACTGGTACCTTATTTAAATACCTGTGAATGCCATAATATTACTATATCATTATGTTGAAGTAAAAGTAACTTACTTTGAAAAATACGCTCGTTTTTTTACTTCGGATGGATTTGATAATATCCAGTATAATGCGGGATGTACAATATTTCTTTTTCCCTGTAAGTAAAACATATAATATCAATTTAATTTAAGTTTGTATAAGTATATTTATCTTACCTGTATAAAGCCATCCGTAAATTCACCTACACTTATATTATTTGATAGGGGTATTCTAATATTAATAAGAATTTCCATGATTTTAGTAAGTGCATCCTCGGTATTTCTTGTCACATCCAGCTAAAAATGTACACAAGTAATGAAGCACGTCTAGTTTTATTTAACACAATAATTACTTTAGGTATTGCATCCAATTTATTTAAACAATCAGCACATATTTGCAATAAGGAATTTCTTGAAAGTGAATCAAAAGATATCATATTGTAATCGGCATTAAGCATTTTATTAACTTCACTGACAACAAATCTTAACATTTTTTCACCCATATTTTTAGTATTGAAGAAAGCTAGTTTCAAAGCGTTTTATATGAAGTAAATGAATAGTGTGACATATGTCTGCTGGAAAATTGTATTCGGGTAACCTAGCAACCGTTAGTTCCGTAATTCTGCATGTGTAGCGCCACCGTATGGTAGAATTTCAGATAGGAGTCTAGTCGTCAGACCAATTTATTTTCACGAATTCGCAAAAGTACAAAATTTACGGAATCGGGAAATCATGGAACTGCATTAATTATTATTACAGGTAGGGTAGCCAAATCTATAAATTGCACCAACAGCAAATTTATGTTACAGAAATTTAACACAACGCATTCTTACAGAGAGTGCATATGTACTTAAAGCTACAAACTAAAAACAGGCATGCTCTTCGAAAATAAATTGGTCTGGCGACTAGATTCTTGTGAATTTCAGATTATTTTTTCAATATTCATTCTAAAGCTATTGTAACAATTTGATTATTAATTATATATATATATATATATATATATATATAATGGTGAAAAACAATCAATTTATTTATTTACAATTTTCCACACAAATGAGTTCTTTCTGTTTGGCCATGGCGAGAGCGTTGATTAATAAACTAACATTAGAAACGTGATCTGAAATACAGATAATGACAATTTGTTAATAAAAAGAAAAAACTAACCGTAGCTCGTCAATGATTGCGCCCAGCTTAAATTTAAAAGTAAAGAACATCTTTTGATGCAAATTCTGAAATTCAGGTATTTGTGATAATTTTGTATCAACTATTTATCAAGTTAACAGGTATATACAAAATTTCAACTCTTTAGATCCAGTATTAAAAGATTTCACTTTGAAATTTTTTCTTGATTAATTTATATCTGATAATTATTATTCAGAGAGCAGCACAAAAATCAACTTTCCTCTATTGGTCGTAACAGGCCGAAATTATAACGCCGGGGGTTTTTTTTTCCAACGGCATCAACTAACTTAATTTTTACTGCATTTTTGTAGAGACAATGCCCAATTTATTTATTATATCAAAAGCTCTCGGCATAGTATTAAACTAACTTCAAAGAATTAAAATCCCTAGTCAATATTTGTTATTTAAAAAAGTAGATTTATTTTAGTATATATATATATATATATATATATATATATATATATATATATATATATATATATATATATATAATTAACAACTGTTAATAGTGTGGACATTGGGTATTGCAGATTTGCTACATTCGCTGAAATACCTTTACTGATCTTATGTCGCATCGGTCATATCGTAGGCACAAAGGCATTGCAAAAATTATATTTGTTCAGATGCTTTGACACATAAGAAAACCTATTTGTCAGTTTTTATACGCGCAAATAAAATTATACCTTCAAAGAAAGTTATTTCAAAAAGAATCAGAATCCGAAAATATAATAGTACTTTTTATATGTCATGAAATAAATATTACTCCTATCATTTATTTAATATTTACTATAAATGTTTGTTTAATATGTATTTGTATTTAAAATATTGCATATCCTTTTTTTCTTAAATGTACGAAATTAATATTAATTATATTTTACATTAATGTTCTGGTGTTAGGCAATCACCTTTACATTGTAGTATATTGGTTGCATACAAATATCAACATATTTAAAATTTCGCATTGAAAAAATCCTATACAAATGGTTTATATGCAATTTATTTACCAATTTAGGTTTGAATGTTTGAAATATAGTTCTCATTAAGATATAATGTATGTAAATATTGTTAGAATGTATGTGACATATGAAGCAATTATATTTTATAGAGTAGAAAACATTGAATCATGTGCGACAAGAAAAATTTTACACATGATAAAATACTGAAGACGGAATGACCTGCATGGTCATTTGGCTTTATTGCACAATACGTAATATCCTAGTGGTTTCCAAAGACCAGTATGAAAAGAACAAAACAAAACATTTTTGTTTAAATATATTCTATTATTCTTTTGACATGAAGATTGCAAGAAAAAAATTGTCTTCGTTTTAAAATCATTTTTAACTGATCGGATATACATTTTTTAGAAATTATAATAATGATGTATGTTCACTATTTTTTATTATTATTATTTTACGTTGAAAATGACAGTGCTATATCGGTTTTCAAATATGTGTACTAAAAATAAAATCTGAGAATTACTGTACTATAATCTATATGACAAGCTTTATAGTTTTGAGTGAGTACATAAAGGATGATGTGCCTAATTTAGTATTATAATGTTTAATGTGAAGCATTTTGTAATGCAATATTGATTTCAACGATAGATTTGAACCCAGAAAACATTAAATGTAATATGATTGCCATAGTTTCATCAGATAAATATACAGAGCTAGAAAGTAGAAGAACACACACCATAACACGCAACGAATCACGATCGTATTAAAGCGGATAACGGAAAACACGGTGCTAATGAGAGCGGCGGGAAGGGTCTTTTTCATGTAGGTTGCTGGACATATATAAAAGACAAAAGATTCTCTCAACAGGCACATACACGATCCGACCTTTCCGGCATTCACAGTTCTAAGTTACCAACAAACATGTTACTTCGAGCAAAATCATTGTAAGCATTATTTATATATATATATATATATATATATATATATATATATATATATATATATATTAATTATATTTTGTTTTTAGAATATATACCGTTTATGTAGTCATTCATTGTTCCGTATTGAATATATTAATTTCGGCATCGGAAATAAAGCAAACGCCATTAGACAGTAATGAGAGTTTTGGAGAATTATCAGAGAACAGAAATTTGATTAATATATTTGGTACTTATCCTGCCGTTCCAGATTCGATTATAAACGTAAGTATAATAGTTCAATATTATTTACAATGTGACAAATAAAAATGTAAAAGCAATTATACTTGAAATACTTTACTTGTTGTTGTTGCTGTTTTCCAGAATTTAAGATCTGAGCCGGAAAACGGAACAAATATTGAAATTGAAAAATTGAAAATATCTTTGGATAATATATCAAACAACCCATACTACAAACAAATTGACACCGATAATGAATCAGATATTCCGGAAGAATATAACAGTAATTTGCGTATGAGCGAATTACGTGCAGATGACTTACCATTCGGAAATAACTACGGAGTGTCACGTTCCGTCTTCATATCCCCTAAAGTAAACAATGTCGACACATTGAAAGAAACTAAGGATAATATGTCGAATTACGTTGACCATGTCTTGCTATTTGATTTGTGTAGGTTCACAGATAGAAATAATATTAAAGCATATTTGTTTGTGTTTTTTTTTTATATTGTGTATTAACAACTCAAAAATTTGCCTTTACAGATAAACGAAGATTCTGTGCTAGTTTAATGACATTACCAAAATTCTGGCGCTGCATGGAACAGATACGGACACCTTATCAACTCAGTAGAATGCTTACAGAACAAGTGCGCAATACTGAGAACGAATCAAAGAACGAAGTGGAATACAGGAATAGATATTATGGCGTGGAAGGTAAGAGGAACGGGCAAAACATTCCCAAACGTATTCCGTTCCATGCCTGGGGTGGCAAGCGTGCGATACAATCAAGTGGTGAGAAAATCCAAGCCAGCAGAGTGCCATTCAATGCGTGGGGAGGAAAACGTCAGTACAGTGATAACAAGAATATAGATAAAGAAATCTATGAACCATGCAAGAGATCCAAAGTCAAATTCCACAGTTGGGGCGGCAAACGCAACGAAAACTAAATTACTTACTCACTCACCAACTATGTCTGTCTGTCCTGATCTAGGTACCTAACTGAGAGAGCCGTCAAATGTCTGAAATACATTCTAATATTAAGTTCACATGTCAAATATTCAATACATTTATTTATGTATTTGCAATATCTGTCGCAAAATAAATGAATACTGGCAATTTTTAGTTATTTGTTTATATGATTAAGAAATATATCTGCACTGAATTCATCATAATTCAGATGTACATCAAAATTCTACTTGAATACTATGAAAAACCGATCATCTCGATAATAATGAATTTTTACCAGCTTGCTAGCTGAGCAACATAGCAATTTCAATTTTGTAGCTGTTTTGATGCAAGTAGAACCCACCAAGCTTTTAACTGTAAAAAAATTACAGCTAATGGTATAGAATACATGGTTATTTTTACAAGAATTAGGAATTATAAATACAAAATAATTAATGAAATAAATAACTTTATCAATCATGTTCGGTGAGATTTCATATAATGAGTTTGTGTGTATGACATATACCAAACGATTTACACTGTAGTTAAAAATGTTGTGCTAAAAGATGCAATAATTAGTGGCGAAATGACAGATAAATGAATGGACACGTATAATAAACTTGATTCGATTACAAATACCAGAAGAAAACACAATTTGTGTACGAATTATATGCAAATATTACAATATTCGTCAATCTTACTACATATTGTTAAACAACTGTTGTAGCAGTGATAAGGATGGATGAGGTACTTTCATCCTTGATTGTGATTAATGTATCTTACTATAATTAGAGACAGCTACATCTAATATTCCGGAATGTGAATTTCTGCAAAATTAAACTTCAGTAAATTAATAATAATAATAATACACAACGAACTGAATATATTTCTCTAACACTAGTACTACTATTAAAATTGAATATGTTCTTCGTAGACAGCAGATTAGTGCTATCACGTATTAGGGTTACTCAATTAATAAATATATGAATATAATACGACGCGTATCGCTTATGAGTGAATATTATAGTCCTACTAATTGTCACTGCATTCAATGAATCCTAACCGGCTTTTAGTTTGTGACAAACTATACTTTCTTGGTTTTACCACTGGATACATTATTTTAGTCTTTCTTTAGATTATATTTTTACATTTTTACTCTAATCCCTATTCACAAAAACAAATAAATAGTAAGAAATATTGATTCCATTTGTCATTTAAATTGGTCTGAAGACTGCTCATTTGTTTACTTTTCATCTCGTCATTATACGGCTATTTATTTGAGCCTGTCAAATTTGAGTTTCGCCTGAATTTCTAGTATATTTAAATGAAAAATATTTATTTTTAGTTTAAAAAAAGCTACAAAGGTAATAAACATTTGTTTGATATTATGTTTTTAAAGTATTTTATAATTTTCATCGATTACTGCTGCCATCTTTAATTCAAAAGCGGATTTATTTCTTGAACTATATTACGTTTGTACTTGCATATTTATATATATAAAAATCAATAAACATACTAAATTTGCGGTGTTCCAGTACAGTGGTATCTATGAACCAAAAGCTCTACTCGTCCATCGAGTTGTGGTGCCCTCTGTATTTGAGTAGAAGAATTAGTAAAACGGAACTAATATATTTACCATTAAATTCCAATATGTTTCACAATAAATTGATATATTTATTCGGATGAAGATAGAATTTTAATTATGCAGTTCTTCTAGTTCTCTATTTTCAAAATGAAAGAATTAAATTTAAATTAAATATATGTTTGCTTCAAATAATTTATGTTATATTTTTTAATATGATACATTACTTTAAATGTGAGCCTCGAAATGTGAATATATCAACATTTTAATTAAATGATGAAGAATAAAAATAAGAGGTCGCTTTGTTTTGCATTTTAATGATTTTGCAGAATTTGTAAATAATTGCATGATAAATAATAATATGCAAATGTATTTATTGTGTGATAATATCAACAACTGCGCCCGCCAAATCCTATAATCCAGAAAACATTGGAAGATTTCCACACCAGCTGAGCACGTCAGTCGACGCACTAGTACGTAATTTGTATCTTATTTGATCTGATATATTGAGAGAGCGGCTGGCACAGCTGACATGCATACATATCTACGAACAATTGTAGAATATTCGTTTAATATTTTACGTAGCTACCTACATATATTGGATGGGGGGAGGGAGGGGGGATACTATGTTTCCAATTGATAGCAATATTCAGTAATAATTTAACGCACTATTTACTGTCAATGTTATAATAATATACCTATTTGAAATACCTAAAGTGACTACGCTCATGTACCATTAATTCCATGTATTTACAGTTTCATTGTGTTGATGTGGAGCTTATTAGTCGCATGATATCCGTTATATCTTTTGCCAGGTGGTACATGGTACGACATGGGATATCATCGGTTCAGGTCGGAGATCTATGACACATTAGTCCAACGAAATAACAGCTTTTAAATCCCATTCGTCTTGGGGATATAGATTTCAATAGACTTCGACCATTTTAAACGGGATTTCATTGACAAACCTGCAGAAAAGTCAACCCAACTTCTGTCGCAAAGGTATGAATAGACCATTGTGGCCATAATCGGATTTCCTGTTTTCGATGCAATTTGTCGCTTTTCAATATTTTCACAAAGACTATTCAAAATGTGACTTTTAGGACTATTATAAGCTACAAAACCATGGTATCCGTATTATGGCAATGGACACACGGATGCTCTAAATACGATATGCTGCCAAAAAGCTTACTTACCGAATGTCATTCAATATTCTTTTGTGTTTGATCACTATCGATTAACGAAATGAAATGAACTGTATATGTACGTTGCTCCAGTAGCAGTTTATTAGTGACTTTTTCTAAAACGCAGTATTGCCGAGTGAAAAGTTTATGAACTAGAGGTAACGGATGTGTGCTCTATATGGAAATTCACTGTATCCGTGACTATATTTCTGTATCTTGTGAATTAAGTTTCCAACCGAATGGCAACACTGCATATTTGATATAAAACTATCTATAACCCCCCCCCCCCCCCTAATATATCAACTAGTATCTAAATACCCAAAACAAATTGTTGACACTAAATACGTATATTTGTCAATCCCCATTTCTTTTCTTTACAGTAGTACAAATGAATATTACACTGAATATATTACACCTGCAGATGTCGACGTACCTGGCTCACGATATCCTAGGGACATTTCGAACAAAAAAACAAACAGGAAGTACTAACAATAGAATTGTTAGAAGTCAACAGATCTACGGCCTTCCAAACTTTTAATACACTGTATTTAAATGTATGCACCGGATGTCTATATTTAATTTAAGAAAATCTGTAATGTTATCGTACTGTTTTGCAAATTTACAAATGCAACGAGTTCATACTTGAATCACTTATTGTTATTTATTATTAAATATGCTTTCTGATAGAGCAATAATGGTTAACACAATATCAAATGTTATTCAGGTACGTGATAGTACAGCGATGGGTGACGTAGCGAGTTAAGTCTGCGCACGGCCCGCGAATGAGCGTTGCCTTGACGATACGACGCCCTTTTTCATTTCATAACGCTCTTTTGACATCATCATCTTGTTACATCTGGCGCCCGGACATATCAGATGTAAGATGACCGAATTAGACCCCCAACAAAATACATTAGACTAGATTCAGTAGACAGGGACAACATGTAACATGTGCTTTCATCTACAACAATTGGTGTGTTAACAATAGAGTGAGTACACTCTATATTACACACACACATACAGTGCATAATCTGCTGCTGTTAAGTGCAAATCATTCACAATCAATGTGCATATGCACCCGTTGTAGCAAATATGCTGTTTTGCAGGCTTCTGATTCAGACAAATGTGAGATTAAGAAAATGTCCAGCCGAAATATGCAAGATGGATGGAATCAGATAGGGAAGCTTGTCAAAATTTTAGCAAAACACACAACATTAATATTTTCGTTAAGAGTGTTATATTTATTATAATCATTATGATCAAGCAGACGGATTATCATTACCGGATTTTCGTTATTAATACTCACTATAATTAATCTCCCTGACTAATAATATTGCTTACTCTAAGCTAATAAGTGATTTTTATGTTGCGTAATATCGATTCCTTTCTTGTGTTTACATAGTAAACTTGTGCCGGTATATTTTATAAGATTAGTAGTATTTTAGATTTGTGTTGTTACTAGCTGTCAATTGTACAAGCTTCTATTTAACTTCACTTGTTAGTTTGTCAAATCTTGTAATCCAATTTTGACCCACTTCTACGTAACCGATCTACTTGAAACTTTGCACACATACGGACATATGTAGTACCGATAAGAATACATTATTTTAAAATAATTTTTTTTTACTTTATAAAAAAAAACAAGATAATAGGGCAGGGCGTAAATATTGAATATGGAACAATATAAATATTTATATGAAAGGAACATTTATTTATAATTTTTAGTATCAATACATTTTAATAAAAGCTTGTTTTTAAAAATTGTTTTTTCATATTATTATGTAAAACATTGTGATGTAGTCTTGTGTTGACTATTAGAAACAAAAGGAGTTGGGGAGTCGTATTTGTCATATATGATGGTAAATAATGAAATAATGCTATATATTTTAACATAATTTTTATTCGGAATATTACAAATACATTTAAATCATTTTACATAATTCTTATCACTGATTCTCGTATTCATAGTCCGACCGATGACATGTAGTGGACATTTTGACACTAGCAACCAGCTAAATAATTAAATTGCACCCAGGAATAGCACGCTGATACGCTTTACATACGAACATTCCTTATTTCATAATGGAGACGGCTTGAAGTACACGAACGAATGGCCACGATTTGTTAAAAATCTCTCTTTCAAAGACAGCATTTTTAATTCGATATTCTATACATAGGTGGCCAATCTGTAGAAAACTTGTAGCAATGACGTAGCTAGGAAATTATAGACATCACAGTAATTTCTTTAATGACAATCAATTAAAATTAAGGTTACGATGCTAGTGTAATTTGTTTTACATAAAACTAGGTACAGTTTATCACGTGCATGTCCACTTTGTTCACAGCGTATGTGAAATCCCCCCCCCCCCCCGATTTTTTACATATTCTACCATTCAATCAGAATGTGCAGTCGGCAATGTTCTTATAACTTCTATGTACAGCATGTTTAAAGAGCAGATCGATAACTACGTTTATATCTCCAGCGCTCCAGTTGCAAATGTAACTAGATCCAGTGAAACAAACATAAGTGTACTCTGTCAATGAATAGCAAGTAAGAATAATAATCCAGATTGTTCGGTTGAGGCGAATGTTAACACAGAAGTGTGTGATCACTGCAGACTGTACACTAAGTACCGTATTTGTTGTGGTGGTGTTATAAATTTCCAGAACGCCGTATAATGAGGTGCAACATTTTGGATATTTATAAAATATGACATCTACATTTTGTAAGAGATTTTCACAATTTGACAATTCATACTATAACGTATCGTTTAATAATTTATACATTTATTTATAAAAAAAAAATGAAATTTGAAACATAACATCTATGATCTAGAAATACGTACGGATATCATAAATATGTAACAAATAATGTGATGTTGCAAATTTGATAGAAATTTCTAAATAAAAAGTGTAGGTAGACGCAGATTGAATGAAGAACTGAATTACGTATGTCACGTAACGAATATTAGAGAAAACAATGGCAATGTGTAGAACAGAAATAGGTATACATATAAACATGTATACCGGTGACTAATAAGTGTTTTATAATGTATATTGCGACACTTGTACAAGGAACGTTGGGTGTCGCGTTCATGCATGCATTCATACCCCTTCAGTCACATGTTCTTTGAGAACGAACGAACGAACGAACAAACAAACAAACACTATGTGAACCGTTAAACAACTGCACCTCATCATCATCATCATGATCATGATCATCATCATCATAGCTATCATCATTTAGTTATGTATAAGTGTATTTAATATATGTACATTGGCAGACGTGTGCCTGATTTATTTACATTGTTGCGTCAGAAGCGTGAAACACCAATCACTCCGGCCCGGCCCAACTCAGTTCGGCTCAATTCACTGGTGAAGGTTCTGTCTTTTAGCCGCAATTTCCTCCTCCGTGTCGGATATAACGTCGCTGTTCTCGTCCGTCTGGTTGTCCAATACTTCTTGTTTCCGTTTCGCGGTTGCCATTTCCGCAGCGTGCTTTTTCCGCCATTTCGTACGCCTGTTCTGGAACCATACCTGTAAATAAATGAGAATATTGTGTTTAGTATATTATAAAACTATTACGTATATTGCATGTACTACAGTTAATATTATTCTTAGAAGAATGGTTGGTGTATGTACTTATACATATATGCTCAGGTATCTCACGTGACAGCTGAGCATATTTCAATTGCTGTAAAGAGCCTTGTGGCTAGTATGGGTACGTACGAGTATAGTTACATTTACCGAGATTAATGAGAATTGATGCATCGGTTGGCCGTACAACATGGCAGCCATGTTTATTTGCCATTTTACTGTTTGTACGTAATTAATAATCGTTAATTTTATCTCTTGCCTGTCGTCTTGGTGAAAGCAATACAATCCGGGAGCGCGCAGAATCGTGCGCTTCTGTTGTCCCGGTTCCCGCATCGGGCATCGGGTTATCCCGCGACACGATGTCAAAACTCTGACCGAGGCTTAGGGGATGGCACATAGCAGCTCGTAGGCTCGAGCCCGTGTCGACCACACATGTTTTTAACAGCAGCACCGCGCGCGTCCAATATATATTAAATTTGTAAATTACATGGTATTTAGAGCTATACTAGACCTATAAATCACATACAATAGGGTTGCATAATCTTAGAAGTTTGTTAATACACGGAGAGCGCCCCAATGGCAGCTGCAGGAATTAGCAGAGGGCCCAGTACATTGTTACATTCAAGATACACCCATCTTTATGTCATCTCGTCGTATCGATTCATCGAGTTATGTCTGGTTGCGAGTATCAGCAACGTGTACATATATTTTGCTTGTTTAGTGAAACAGGCACGTGCATATGTGAACGTAGGGTTACGAGTATTAGGGACACAATCCTTGACGCATTTTTAGGAAGCACCATCCATAGTCCAGTAGCGTTACGTTACGTTACGTTACGTTTGTTCGTTTATATTCGCGCGATCATGTGGCTCACTATGTTACTCCCTACCCTATCTCTTTCATTCGTACACTCTCTTGTTTCTCCCTTCATCTCTCGCTCTCTTCTTCTTCTACTCTCTCGCTCTGTCTCTCGCTCTGTCTCTCTCTCTCTCGTTACCTCTCGCTATTGTATTACAAAGCTAATTACGCAGTCACTTAGTGCTAATCGATTCAGTTCCCTTATGTTAACGACACACTAATGACCTGAAATTTACATAGCGTTTAAAGCCGTGCCGTCCCAAATTATGTACACATTACACATGGCGAAAGATGCGAGCGACGAATGAACGGTCGCTGGCTGGACCCAACTCTGACCGTTAATTATTGTAAAATGAAATGGTTACATAATTGCGGAAACTTTATTTTGCAGTCAGGACACATGAGGTATACCTGGCACCCTAACCATGTTGTACATACGTGTTTAGCTAATTATTTATCAACAGAGGTCATTACTACTAACAGCCAGTCCAAATAATGTACCCAAGGAACATTTTTAATTAATCGTAACATATAATATATAGTTAGATGGTATTTTGCGATACATTATTACGTCTGTCTACCGAATGAGTATTTATTTAAAGAACCAAGTGTAACAACTAGTTACTGATAATAAAAAGAATATGAAATTGCAACGAGCAGTTTTACAGTCGATACAAATGTCGAAAATCCTGTGTGAAATAGAGATGCCTGCCAGGCTGCGTACGCATCACTGGCAGATTCAGCGCATACACATAACTCACTGCGATTTTATCAGGAATTATAAAACAGAACATTTCGCTCGCGTACAAACAATAAAAACATATATACGTCACATAGATTAGCAGCATCACCGTCATCGATAAATCAAACAGTCATTTGGCGAAACGAACGCGAAAAGTTTACAGCATCCAGAGGCGTACTGGCCCCACCAGTACAATACGGGCAAAGATAGGTAGTACTGGTACTGGTCGACCAGTGATCACTCGGCGGGGCCCATATGCGTCTCTACCCTAACATCTGACAGTGCGGTAGCACAGCGTAACACGTACTACATACTCGATGGAATGAAAGGGTGACACGGACAGAAATAAAATTCCGAACATGTCTACTATGCACTACCTACAGATATGCAAACTAAATTTGATGAATTACAGTAGATAGTGTGAAAATAACAAGTTCAACAATAATCGACCATCTCATCGTGCTTCAAAAAATTCAATCAGACACATCAAGCATCAACGGGTACAATTAATTTATGATTTTATCAGATAATTGGATTTCGGGAAATAAAACAGTGGCGGCAATGGCATCACCAGTAGCGGTAGCAACAGCAACAACACTAGTACAGTACAGTGAACAAGCATGTTTAATAAAAGTGATCCAACTGATGTTTGTACGTACGTATATGTGCGTGAATGTATGCGTAACAACACATGGCATTTAACATTTGATGTTAAACCGCATCGAGGAGAGTCCATATGCAAGCATGACTATATATTTGCGGATTCAATTAGCGTAATGAGGCGAGAAGCCAAACGGAAAGGAAGTTCAGCCGTGGAATATAATTCCAATTAGCATGCAACAACCATGGTCGCCCTGGCAAAAACCCCGTACACAAGTTGAGATTTCACTATTGTACCTATTAATTCTCTGGAGGGCTCTTTGCTTAGCATTTTTATTTAACATGAACGCCGTTTTATTATCATAAAACATTCCACATTTTTGTAAATGAAATCTTTCTTCTCTGCGGGGTGTTTCGTAGTACGCCAGGCGTCGGCGTCGATGTCGGCGTCAGCCTCGCCACTGAAGGAATGGAGGGATGGAAGACACTGGAAACGGTATCCCACACATTTATGTATATCGTCCTGCCGTACTGTTTTACTTGCGACCATTGCGATTTTTTTTTTATCTGTTTTTATACGTTGCATGGAAATTGAATAACTCGGTACTTACTTACTGCAAAAAGATTTTACAAAAACTAAATGGATTTTCAGGGCACGCAATTCTCAGATTTTATTTTCAATAATCAACTTTGTCTCTATTTTCTGTTTTCACTATGTATCAAACTCAAACTTGTTTATAGTCTATCCATAGATATAAGAACTTGACATGATTCCTTAATAGGTAGGGTGGTACCCTTCACAGCAGGAGAGGCCATAAACTACTAGTAGTGGCGGTATTCAGGTACATTTGTAATGCTCTTAGCGGGAAAGACAAGAGACATTTTGTCTATAATTAAGACGTAATAATAATTTATTGAATATTACATTTATTTATGTTAATTTGTATTATTATTGTTAAGATGTATATCATATTTTTGTTGTTATTTTTCAAAATGTATTTATAAATTTCTGAATACAGCTCTGCTTTTTATTCATTTACTGTGTCGTATAATTTGGGATAATCCTCTGTTAATAGCATGCTGCGTTTAGTCAAGTTCTTATATCTATGGATACACTATACTATACAAGTACGTTCATGTAGCAAATCTTAATTTCTTGATGTAAACGCCTTGTACTCTATCGTAAAAATAATTTAATTGAAAGTTTATATTCAAATAAAAATATATTGTTAGTTTGATTTTGGTAATTTGTGTGTGTGTGTTTTAATCGCACGGAATGGTTAGAGCTCTAGCCTAAATATGGCGAAACAAAAGGAAAATGTAAAGACGAAGCAAGCGAGAGGAAGAAAGGTATACGTAAAGAGTAATAGAAAATACCGCAACATTGTATACTTCATTAACTAAAAGAGTCCTTCAGGGACTCGAGCAAAAAATTATTCTGGACAAAAACATTCACAGCACGAAGAGAGCAACGCGACGATCAGCCTCGGCCGACGGATAACGGGTACAGGTTCAAACGGCACTACAACTCAAGCTCGAGCCACCAGGCACCAGACACCAGTCATGCTTAATATAAAAGCGCTGTCATAAAAACTCTACGGATACAGTTGAAAATCCTGGCCTGTTAAAGCTGTTACTGGTTTCTCCGTTCAATTTAAAGATAACCAAAATTCAACCTTAATGCTATACCAATCTATATTTATTATTAACCCCAAACATTGGCAGAACACAAGTGAACTTTATGAATGATGAGTATGATCTAGGTGGAAATCTTGATGTACGAAAACATTTAACTAACATATGCATATGATATTGTGTAGGTATCTACATAGCTGCATGCAATTGTGAAACTGTTTCATCAGCTAAATGAACAGGCAAATGTGTAATAAAGAATCGCAAGTGTAATCAGTGAATTCTCTTCTAATTAAGCACATCGGCCAGGCGCAAATAGGAATAACAATGTAACCGTATAACCGCCGGCTGTAGACCAAGATGGGCGAGGGTTACGGAGACTCCCTCTCATGCTGTGATACATGGTTCACCGAGGGGGTGTGCACACATAAGCTTTTGACAAATTGAATTAGGGTTGCGGTGACAGAACGGGGGAGGGGTACCACTGTGCTGAGACGGCTTCTAATAATGGGATCACACTTGAATTCGACCGTCGATCAGAACACGATGTTGTCACCGGAATATACTTGCCTCTGAACGAAATTAAACCGTCGTGTTTTAATATTACAGAGTACGTCATTGACTTTGTCATAACATCCCTGTCTATAACCTCATACTCTTCCAATCTCATTATATATATATATATATATATATATATATATATATATATATATATATATATATATATATATATAAATAAATAATCAGTTATTATTAACTCAAACACATTACCGATGACCTAATTCACAGAGTCAGAAATTCATCTCTCAACTTGACTTCTTATAATCAATTCAGGTGTGCGACAAGGTTATCGATTGAAATATGCAAGTAAAACGTCGTTAGTTGATTTATAGATCAGATTTAGTTAATTATTTGTACAAATATGTACACCGGGTTCGTTAGTATCGTGAGTAAATAGTGAGAGAAGTCATTGAATGTTAAACGACATAGTTGACGTGGAAATTAATTGTGCGATATGAAGCAAGTGTGCCATATGTATATAAAAGCATTCTAGTCAGTAAACTGAAGTAACGCGTCCCTCCCCACAAGTAACTCGGTGACCAAACAGAGGTTGTAAATCATTGGGACAATATCACTAATAGCCTCACAATAACTATGGTCCCCTCTGAAACAAAATCTAAAGAATATTGCATGCATATCCCACCCCACGTATAACCTCTTGTTATAATATATTACGCATGATACATGTGCACTATTTTTCATCATAACATAAGTATGTATGTACAAGTATTTACAGTGTTAGATTTGTTTTTTTACAAAATAAGTTCTCTATTCTTTTTATCTACTAGTAAAATCGTACAATTACAGAAGACTACAGAACAACAACTAATTACAATATCATTTTGAATAAAGTGCTGATGAAATAAATGTTGTAATGTGAATATATGAAGGCAGATAGCGCGATTTAGAATATCAGTCTGTGCGAAGATTTAACTTACATACGTTAATGTTTCACGATACTTAAATGGATATGGTCTATAGAGTTCGCATTCCGCTTCGATTGGTAAATTTTCACCCCGTCATTTAAGACCCTCAGGGTCCACTTGGCCTTAATAGATACATTGGGCACCAGGAATTTCTGGGGGTGAAGGTGATGGAAATATAGGGTTGATAACACGGTCACCCTAAATGTGGTGATCACTAGAACTAAATAGTCTAACACTATTTTCCACATACATTTTATGGTGGTGTGACACTGAATTTAGTTACTTTTACAAATATCTTATGCAATCGATAATTGGAACGATGCACCCGCATCAGGTACAAATTATTCACTCAGATTACAGAACTAACGGAGATGTTTATATCAATCTTTCATGCATGAACTGATGCATTTCATCATGTTCAGTTGTGAAATGACACATTTCCGAACTCTCGTGTAGTCCCCTAGATTGTCTTCGTTCTGAATAAATTGCAATTGTTTGAGATTGGTCAGATTTAGTTATGCTCGGCATAATACAATATAATTCTAATTAGGAATAGGCAGTGGCGGCTCGTGCTACATATTTTTGGATGTGCTGCATCGAAGAAGGAGGTAATATACAATGAAAAGGTGGGAGCGATTTTGTTTTTAGATTTTTAGATATATTTGCAATTTACTTACTATGTTCAATGTTTATTATGCTTAATTTATAAGGGGGCATTTATATTTTTGCTGGTTCTGCAGCTCTGCAGCATTTAGAGACGGGCCGCCACTGGGAATAGGTATCCAGTAACTGACGAAGCAATAAATGAATGGATTAAATTTTTTACTTTCATGAATTTCAAATTACCTATATACATACCTACAAGTCAAAAAGATTTATGGTATTAGAGAAAAAAAAATAATTATAAAATTTAAAATAAATTGAGTAATTATTATGAAATTTTTAGAAGATATAAAGCCATTATAAATAGATTTAAGCTTATAGATCTAGAAGGAATGTATAGTAGATAGTCTGTTGACAAAATAAATATTCACATTTCTTTTTATTAAAAATGAATTAATGATATCGTTTGAATGAAACCTGTTTTGTCAGTTGTTCAACTACTGAATAAGCAGCGAATAAAAAAAAATGTATAAAGGCAAGCATAAGGAACAGATGCATTTATTTTCTATAAACCTAAATCATATTAGTAACGTAACTTAAGTAGCACATAAAGATATTTTAAACCTCATAATATAGTCTAAGTTAAAATGATTATTTTGAAAATGCACAGATTTAATATCAACTTAACAAATAATAATGCTTAAATGTCGTGTTTATTAGGAACTTTCATTATGCAATGTTCGTTACAAGTAGTAGTACAAATAACTGAATACATGAATCTAGTTATACCTACAGTTCAACCAACAGAATTGATTTGAGAATAAACATATAAGTAAGCGACAGCATTTAGAGAATAAAATGTTATAGATATTATAAAGAACCAAATCATGTATTATACGGAATATGACATACATACATATACAGTGAAAAATAGATGTAGAAATTCGAATTTAGATACTGTATAATACCTGCTTGTAATATATATGTATGTATATGATGATTATGAAATGTTATAAATTGCTTACCGCTTAATTTAATATTTTTGTAAGCATTCTATGTGCGAGATTAGCGGCTACCAAAACTTTCTGTACTTCAACCAGAGATATTTTACATATTTTTATTAGAGTTGGAATTGAAAAATTAACATAATGGAAATAAGTTGAACCCAATTCAATTTCAAACATTCATGTAACCGGAATAAATCCTCAACAAATGTAACCGTATACAGGTTAAATGGATAAATGTCCACGTGTAGGTAATGCGCGCGAGCGTCTCTCATAAAACGCTGGAATGGGGCACACGGATAGGTGACTAGCTATTGTGTACCGTTGCGCATAAACACTTTAAGTACCTATTACATTCTTCTATTTGCCGCTGCTAGCACGGAATCACTATATGCATTTCATTTCTAGAATTATATATATATATATATATATATATATATATATATATATATATATATATATATATATATATGCGGTTACATATGACAACAAATTGTCCTTATTCATTAATTCATTAATAAAAACCAAATATTACTTCTGAATTATTCAATATTTTAATGTATCCGTCTTTAATCCATCAACAAATTCTACATTTAATAGGAAACGTGATGATCGAATGTGTCAGACGAAAAATCACAGTAAACCTGGCAACTGACAAATAACAATATAACAATGTAACCCTAAAATATAATGTAACGGCACGGAACTGTAGAAATGTAAAAGCCAGTATCATTGACTATCCAAGTTCCAGTGATACCTAGGAATTTCTCAGGTGCAGTTGAAGAAGCAATAAACACACCTTCGAACAAAAGCCATCTCACAGCTGGTTGCCATTTTATTTTATATATGTACCGGAAGTGTGGCCAGTTCATTGGGACAATGAAGCGAAACAGGTACAACACCTCAAAAATTAACTAACCATTTATACAAACGGAAACTACAAGCCAGTATTTGAGACTGTTCTAAACGTTGAAATGTAGTGTTATTAGTTGCAAAAGTTACTTTGTAATATTGTCACCGAAAGAGTTTGTTTATTTTCAGGAGATATAAAACTTGTCCAGTCTTGTTTCTGACGAATCATCGACTTACATATCATACACAACAGTTGGTGGTTCAAGACTTGAATATGACTTGGATTGGGTTAAAAATCAAATATTTATGGGCAAGACGAGAAGCATGGCGGCGAGAAACATCGATGTAACGACCATAGACGCACTGATGTACGTAAAATAGAATTGAAATCACACATGAGCGACCACGGCAAAATAAAAATGCAAAGCAACACTCAAAAATCAATAAATAATGGGCGTTTACCAGGAAACTGAATAATTTCTGATGAATTAAATCATTACTACAGTTCAACAGTGAATACATCGATATTGTGCTGCCACAAAAATCTAACAACTATCTATCTATCATAACAAATATATTCATATCGAACATTTTCAAAAGAAACACATCTAATTTTTACTGATATACATGCATCTATATTTTTTGGGGTAAATTAAAATATGTTTAAAATTATTGAATATGAAATGTACAAGATCAAAACAGTCCAAATACATTTTTTTTTATAACTGCTTAATACACAGGTCCGGGCAACATTTACTTGCAGAACTCCGTGAATACTGTTTTCTGTTCATTCAAATGTTACTTCCGTTTACGATAATTTTTATTCAATTGTCTTGAGTCCGTATAGTTTTCGGGCAACATTATTTCGATGTACTGTTGTTTTTATTCAAACATTTTGCCTACTTTATGAGTATTTGATTTGTTTAATAGAATGTAGATATGTAATTATTGTTACCTTAACTTGTGATTCCGTCATGCCAAGAGCGTAGGCTAGTTTGGCTCGTTCAGGTCCCGCCAGGTACTTGGTTTGTTCGAACGTTTTCTCCAACGCAAAGATTTGTTGTCCGGAAAATGTCGGTCGCGTGTGTTTCTTCTTTGTGTCTTTTTCCATGCCACTGCCGGATAAGCCAGCGGTATTCACTGAAACATAATTGGAAAGTTAGTGGTAGGTAATTGCTGAACCCGTCATTAACGAATATGCATATTAATCAGTTGCTTAAAATGGAACTACCGTCAAAATAACACTGTAAAACAATAAAAACTCATTTAAAAAATAGCAACTGACAGGCAGATACAACAGTAAGATTACCGTCAGCTCCCAATACCTTTTTTATTGTTCGGATTACAATGCAAGCCCTGATGACATGAAATGTTTTATCATAGCGGGGGAGGAAGCCAATTTAACAGACAGATAAAACGATTTTATGCTTTCCCTTTCGTTAGCACTCGTCGCACCATCATACATATTCCTGTTCCAATTCAGCTATGGAGTAACAAGTTTTGAAAATTTAAATCTCTTGATATATATATTTCAATCATACAAAAAATATGACTCACATTTATCTCTTGCACATTTCGAAATGAGAATGTAGCACTACACAACGGGAATGAACAGTTTTTTAGATACATTTCATAAACACACGAACAAATATTTTCGTACTCCAGCATTTGAATTTGAACGACATTGATATATAAAAATAGTCGTAGTAGGTACATATACATAAAGCAATATAATACACATAAAGGAATGATAAATCACTTTTGTATTGTAATGAACATGAACAATGTTGGGAAACAGAGATTCTGAACACTTGTTACAAGTAATATAGATTCGTGATTTCTTATGAAATGCGAACATTATAAAAACAATGCACTGTTCACGATCGATCTTATTGATATTTCCGGTCAAATATCTGCTTTCGTTGATGTTACATAGCATATATCGTATTATGATCTCTTGTGTATGTATGTTTGCAATATCTCAGTCATTCATCACATACATATATGGATACACTCAACAACAGTAACTTGTACCAATATTGAAATATTCTAAATATCATTGTGTAAAACATATCGGTTGCATTTATTTACTTGTGTATATTCTTTTTTAAAAATAGGAAATGTAGTACGAATATTTCAAAAGCATTTTGTTGTTGTAATTCCGCGGAGTCTGAAAGCTTTTGGTCAGGATATTGATTTTTGGCCATTGCAATTTATACAGTCTGTAACGCGATATGGATTCTCTGTGTCATGTGATATATAACAGATATTTATATATGTTTCAGATATAAACATCAAAATTCTACAATTCTACAATATTTTTCGCTCTAAAACTAAGGTAATATCAGTCATATGATAATACTAGTAAGAATCTGTTTATCATTGATAATAAATATGTCATCGATCTTGATAATTAACACTATTGCTATCAATATCGTGTGGTGCATCGTTCAATAGAAAAACTAAGCCAATTTTTCTGGAACATGAATGCAGATGGCATAGTACATTGAGGTGTTCTATTTTATTCTTATTATATTTTAAATCTTCATGTTGAGATTTGCACGCTTTTTACTGCTAAGGCACCCACAAATAATAAAGCAGTCTAACCCTCCATTGAATAAAACTAATGATTTTTTTTTAGAATCGAGGGTCGCACAAAAATAATTAATTACACCACTTCATTTCAATACTTACATTTTAATCTGCAGTAAAAAGATTAAAACGTTAAAATAATATCAAATAAAATAGTTTATACGTGTCGGAGGTATACTTAAATTAATGAAATTAACATACTAAATATGAAAGAAAATTAACTATTAGAATACATTTTATAAACTTATCGACGTTTCACTTAATTTTTCTTAGGAGCAAAATTTGATAATAAACGTTTTTTTTTTAAGTCACTCATAAGGACCGTAATATGTACAATACGTACAATCAGTAGCGTACTACAAAATCGTAGAAAATTAGTTAATTTTATAATATAAATAATTGCGGATTTGAAATATATCATAATTAGTAATGTGTATAACTATCCTGTTTATACGTATGTGAATATTTGGAAAAAATTTGAAAGGCTTTGCCACAAATGTACATTTATTATTTATTCACAATTTATAATTGTTTATTTAACAATTGTTATTGAACAATGGCTGTCCATTTGAGTAAATGTTCCCGATATTCTATGTCGATATTTGTGAAGGCAGAAAGAAGTGAATAAGCCAGATGTCTTTATAATAATCTGTAGGTATATGCTGACATAGCTAGAAATTGCATGATATAACTCCCCTGCGTCATATAAGCCTCGAAGAAATTCAATAACGCATCCGACGAGAGAAAATCTTATACGAAGGCGATATCAAGAGAATCTGCTAGAATCGAGACCATTTACACATAACATGCGCACACACGACACTCACAACATGTCCGTGAACATGTATGTATGTTCGTGGTGTGTTGGTGTGCGAATATCTTATAGTATAGACCATATCCCCATATACATACATTTATATATATATATATATATATATATATATATATATATATATATATATATATATAATATATATATATATATATATATATATATATATATATATATATATATATATATTATATATATATATATATATATATTATATATATATATATATATATTATATATATATATATATATATATATATATATATATATATATATAATAATAATAATAATAATTTTATAAGGATAAATCTCCAACTAATATATGTTAGGATACTGATTTTTTACCATTGTTATCCAAACAGGTGTTTAGAGGTTTATTAGAAACCACATTATAATAAAAATATACAGATATTTATATCTCTGCTTTATGAATAAAAGTGTCAATACTTGTTTTTTATTTAATATGCAGGAAATTTGAATAGATCTCCGATCTGTACATCACTGTGACAACACAATGACAATGTTGTTCAACAAATAAAATGTCTATAAATATTACAAGCAACAAGATTATTGTTGTATTATTATGCAGTTATAAAAATGCATGTATGTATTTATTGATATGTAAAAGAATAAGAAACATGTAGTGGCAGTACGTTGAATGAATTTGATTCGGTTGGATCTTGTAGTATTTTCCCTTGCTGGTATGCTCATTCCAATTGTAAAACGTTAAAGATAATCTGAGCTGTGAGCCACGCTATCTACACGAAATACATTATTATAACGAAGTGTCTTGTTTCATGTAGCCCATGTGATAGCAAACAGGGAACAAGCTCGCTGGGAAGCAGGCAAACAGCAGGGTGAAACTCCACTCTCCGTCACCCCATGCCGCACTGCTGCCAGCCATCCTACACATTCTGCCTATGTTGCCGACTGTTTCACCCAGGTGGTGGGGATAAGAAACACGCCCCATACTTCTATCGAGCCCCTCCTGATGTTTTAGATTCGACTCTGTTGCTAGGTAACAATGTTCAGACGACCGCAGAAATACTGTTACCGTGTAGATGTTCCTGTAATACAAGTTCACACAACACGTATATAACGGACGGATATATTACAACATTGTAGCTGGCCAGCGATACGCATGAGCATAGCGTTCCACTCTTCGCACAACCGGCACCTTAACGTAGATGGATCTGTTAACATCGGCTCCGCTGCCGCTGCTATACTTTGATTTTTGTTTTGCTTGACACGCACGTAATCCATAATATGTTAGTGAAAATCATGTCACATATGACGAACATGTCACAATTTCTTTATTCCATCAACACTGACTGCTCTATCACTCATTCAATCATCTCTTACGTTAGCTACTTCAATAGATGTGTATTAAATTATTATCTGTATGTAATGTATGTATATACCTTTTATTACTAATACGTATCAATGCCAATAAAAACTATAATGTATACAACTTGGTTTTACAAAATACGTTCAAAGGTTTCTCAATTACCAGTTAATTATTTAACTAAAACAAGATGTACTGTGATTTAATTTATATAATATTTATCACCGAAAATCCAAACAGAATTATCTGTATTTATTTATATACAAGAAAGAAGACAAACAGAGGGAATTGAACAAAATTAAAATTGAAAAATTGCAACTATCCCTAGATAGTACCGACACGTTAGTAAATTATGTACTTGAATTTTAGAGGGGGGTCGTAACGAACTGCCATACTGCTACCCATAAACGTGCACAGAATGCAGTAGCAAACGGGGCACTTGGCTGAATAAAAAATGTCATCAATAGCGATAGACGGAGAATTCAATTAGCGAATATAATTATTTATCTCCAAGATTTGCCCTTTCCCCCGCATGGAAAATTTTCTGCGGACGCCCATGACGTTACTATATAACATGTAGGTGTTTATGATACATCAGTAGCTCTCCATTGGAGTACTGTACTACATGGTTTCATGTAGGCGTCTGAATATTATGTGCTGGAGAAATTGTTGAATAAAATTGTAGTAGAAAATGTTAGGTTTTCGATGAAATGCTTGAATACATTAACTATTATTATACATAATTAAACAAATTAAGAAATGACTATAATATTGTAACCGAATGATCTTTGCAAAATCTGAACATCATAGTTAATATATGTTAACAACTAAACACAATCTGCTAGTATTTACAAATAGATTAAGTAAATAATTTGGTAGAACAGAATATTTCGAATATTTCGTATTGTGATTTCCAAATAGGTACACGAAACTGGCGAAGATGATACAACTGGCCCTTGTCTCTAGCCATCTGCC
Source organism: Carabus problematicus (assembly GCA_963422195.1). Taxonomy (NCBI): domain Eukaryota; kingdom Metazoa; phylum Arthropoda; class Insecta; order Coleoptera; family Carabidae; genus Carabus; species Carabus problematicus. Next base: position 28,092,298 of record OY728577.1, read on the forward strand.
CCTGCTAAGAAATGCAACGAATAATCAATAGGTATCTTGCTTGGTGTCTGGAATCAAACAATTTGTCAGCTCCTGGATGTTTCGTACCCTCTGTTTCGCAACATGACTATTTGTTACACTGATGCTTGTTACGCTTGTTCAAACTGATTTTCACGTTCTCCAAACAATAACAAATCGAAATCGTACCGTTCTAAATTTTAAACAACATTTAGTAAGGATTAATACATATGATTAGTACAAAACACTGTAATTTTGGTAAATAAATGTTCGTATGAATGTTCGGGAACAGTGAGGAACAAACATGTTAGGTTCTATTTGTTAACAGGTCGGAATAGGTACGTGAAATATATTAGCACAATATCAACTGGGTAGCGATACTGGTACAAATAGCAAGACACCATCTAAAACCGCTGTTGGGGCCCCGGTAACAAGGGATCTTTTATAGTCGCAATTAAATACGTGCACAATTGAGACAATTGGTGCAGATACATAATGTCGGTTGCTATGTTACACATTTTACGTTCATTTTACACCGTGTTGCAATAAGACTGGCGTCTTTGGTATGCATGGGGCGCAACTATAATATCTCAATTTGTGGACCAATGAATGTATCAAATGTTTTCAATTAATAACACTGCATTCTGTGTGTCCATTATACACGGAAGGACCAGCTCTGACGTTGCAAAATGCGTGTTACTTTTTAAGATGAAGTTATATTTTGTTTGTGATCATGGGGATAAACGCTCGTAGACTTGTAAACCCCATCCGTTACCAAGGATACGTGAAATTCACATGGTGTCTGTTCAGCCGCATCCCTGAATTTCTAACATGGCCATAAATGTTTCGCTTCACGCTATAAACTGTATCTACGTGCCTTGTCGCCATCAACTTATATATTTATAACTAAACAAACAAATAATACAACTACCTACACACAATCATCTTCCAATAGGTATTCAAATAATAAATTATTATTTACTAAATAAATACACAAGTATTGTTAAGTATATGCATATTTATGTTTACATTATTTTGTACATCTTTACTGTTCATTATTATTTTCATTTGCACGACTGATTTGGAAAATCATTTGGATACAGTTGAATACTGTTTACTCCAATGTTGTACGAAATTGTGCTATAACATTCTGTGGAAGCACGGATAATGCTTATGGAACATTTGTCTCTTATGTTTCGATCGTGTGTACTACAATGATAAGAGTGTTCTCTCGGTATATTTATCTGTTTTCAATTTTATAGCTATCGATTGTATTGTAGTACGGCGTGTAAAATCTTTACGGTCAATATCTAAAATTAGCCGATGGAAAGAACTTCTCATATCTACCTTAATTACTATATATTAATAAATATACATATTTTCTAATACCGCATCGTTCGTGACAGTGTAATCATATTTATTTTTGTTATTAAGATTTTATCCTGTTTCAACATGTTTTAACTTACTCAGGGGTACCGAATACAACAGGAATCTGAGGGATACAATTTTTTAATTAGATAGTAAAAAAACTTTTTTTAAAAATGATGACTTCAAAACCCTAACTGGTTGACCAGTGGAATGGGAAAATAGTTACCGTACCCCGGTGTTTTAAATTATAACGACATCTTTCAGTAATCTTTTGTCATACCACCAAAGTTAATTACATTACTGCAAGTAGTTTTAATTAAAATAATTCCGTCAGCATACAACACAGGTATATTTAATCTCTGCGAATTGTAACGTTATTCGACCTTTCAATATAAACTGAACCTAATAATTTCGTACTAGACATTCGCTATAAATAATTCTAATGTTTTATGACAATTTCTGATAAAAGATACCTAAATTTAATAGATATTTACAGTTTCGATTTCATAAATCACGATACAATTAGATAAGATAGTTTCGTGTGTTTACAAAAAAACATAATCAGTGTTTTATTGAAGGGTGTTCTGCTATTTAACTTTAATTTGTCAGACGATAAAATCATATAAAAGGCAGCCGACTTCTCTTACGCACTGATGCGTGTTATTTTTTGGGTCATTGTTGATAATATCCCCTCATCGGTGGTTCTTAACTTAAGTCAATCTACCCTACTCTAACAAAGCTAAATGGTATAGCTACCGTATCGATGAAAATCTGCACTAAATATATATATATATATATATATATATATATATATATATATATATATTTATATATATATATATATATATATATATATATATATATATATATATATATATAATGTTCGAATATATCGGATCTGCATATTGCGAACTTTCGTTTATAACGAACCAATCTATAAGGTACAAACTAAAGTATCATTAAACGTGTGTTATTTTTTTTCGCAAATAACGAACCCGCTTATAACGAACCTTAATTTTTGTTATAATCACAAGAGTTCTCGGTTATAACGAACGGCATTTTATCAAATAATCAGGGGATTCCTCGAAATCTTACCAACTGCGCATATGTCGCAACAATCGAATCTCCTAAAAGCAGTTGGTTATTCATTGTATTCAATGTGTTAAAGAAGTACAATTATGAGTTACGCAGTTTCGAAGAAAACACCTAAAGCTCTTACTTTTTTCGTCGGTCCCTGGAGGTTCGTTATAAACGAACCTTACCGTATATTAAATGGTAGAATGGTTTGCTGGCGGTAGGTAGGTATATCTAGCGAGACATTCAGTTCATCATAGAATCAAAATATAGTTGTATTATTCGTTATATAGTCTGGATATAATGCAGACAAATAGAACACATGGGTCCGCCTTATATATTAAGTGTCGTGTTCTGACTAGAGTCTAGATTGTGTCCGCCTATCTTTATTTGTGTATAGTGTAGAGTATTATAATATATGGCGTAATAATGTGCTAGAACATATGTGCACACTCGATGCACGATAACGTATACTGGCTATTGATATATCAACTTAATAATATCTCCGTTGCTTAGGGCAGCCCAAATACGCATATGCACGAATATGCTCGTTAGAATATGAGTGTGCAGTCCGTGTAGATTGAACACTGCCTGCCTTCTCTATCTATCTATCTCTCGCTCTCTCTCGCTTATACATGTGTGCATCACTATTAAGCTTAATTAAATTTGCCAAATATCTTTGTTTCAAACATTGAGTGACACATGGTGTTTGCAAAGTTGTTACATTGATTAATCAATTGTAATAAATTGTTTGAACGGAACCCAGAGTACACAAATAGTATTTCGATACGAGTAGTTGTCTATCAGAATCATTATTGCTTCTCTTATCACAGAAATTACAGAAAAACTTCCAATTTATTTAATTAGCAGGCATTACAAACAAACTGATTTATCAGTGGTGAACTGATATCCGATAATTTAGTGATATTTTACTGTTAATACAATATTCTGCATGTAACACACGTGTACCTCTGCTGATACCCAAATTATTCCAAGCGGATTGTGCCTATCTTACTGTAATTTCTATAACTGCACTGTTTATCAACTTTCTCTTAATCTAAATTCTAGTAATATAAACAAATAATTTGTTGCTCATGTAAATATCACGCACGTTCTACTAATAGTAGAATATTGTAACATGGTTTCTATATAAATATACTACATATAAACATACATAACTAACTTGCGTACCTATATACACACATATCCCATTGCATGAGTTGGTTAAAGCGCTTTAGGGCCGATAAATGAAGAGACATTCACACTTCTATATACAGGCAGAATGACAGTAAACAGCAAACACCATTCCAACTAGAATTTCGTACTCCGTAAGCACAGAATTTCAGAAATAACGTCAATAACAACCAGAGGGACTGGTACACACTACAGAGAAACAAGCTGAAACTTGTAAACACCACCAGAACAAAATAATGAAGCTTAGATTTATATAGTTTCACTGTCTAAATGATTGTTATTTTTAATATTCAAATGAATAAATAAATCATACATCTTCATGTTCAGTAACGGATTTTTTAAATTTTTGCTGTAATGCTTTCCTGCAATTAGAATAGTTATTTTTATTTTATATAACAGGTATCTACTGTAAGTTATGAACCATACAAATATTTTCCCAGCAACTTATAGAGTGATACCTATGTACTCAGTAACAGTACGTAATTAATTAAATTCACATTAGATATCTGTATTGAAAAGATAACAAAGTTATCTCACAAAATTGCTGGAAGCCAATGTAAACCAAATAGAGATATATTTAGAGGGTAAAATAATTCTTTGATTGATGATGCATTCTGCAATCAATTAGTCAGCATGAGACATACCTATATGTACGATTTTGGCACATGGATGGTTGCTCTTTGGCTGCAGGACATACATACAATTCAATTCAAATCAAAACACTAGCGTTCAGAAATAACAAAACAAGCTCCATAATGCATTCAACTAAAATACAATGAAAATAATCATTGTCCTCAGTGCCGGCTAACAATGATAATATTGTTTATAGCTACAGATAGTATTTGGCAATTCTTGTTTCAAATGATCCGTGACGGATATTTTTAGATACACTGTAGATGTTATTAGTCCGTGTAGTATTTGGAATGAAATGTATCTACCTAGTATGATATGTAGGTTTGCTAGGGTATCTCTAAGTAAATGTTATGGGAGACCTAGGAGCAAATAGGAACAGTGTATCTGCGGTTAACCGCTCTATTCTAAGATGTACACTTTGTGGTTTGGAATATTTGATCGAGCACGTAGCCAAATGTAATAATAGTATTCCGGTGTTTTGTATTGGACACTACGAATACTATATAGTAAAATGTAGATAGGTACTTACTTGTATTTAGACGATCTCGCCATGCCATAGGATTTGCCATCAAGCCTTGAAAGCCGGGCCAGTAGATTCCGCCGGTGGTGCGGCCAAGATCCACGGGAGCTTTCGACACCGAATTGGCGGCATGGTGATGGAAGAAGGCAGCTGCAGCGATATTGAAACCTCTGAGTCCTGAATTGGACGAGGTCTGATGTGCGCTGTTCGACGACATTCCCAATGAGTTTTGCGTGAAACCCAGACTCGCGGGAAAGTGCAAATGTCCGGTGGTTATCTGCGATGGACGCGACAATATGTGATCTATGCCGTGTGGATTCGCTCCCTGTGAACTGTTACTGTTGGTCGTCGCACCAAGCGGACTTCCGCGTTGCGACCCCATGCCGGAGCGTTCTACGTGTATGTTTGTACGCTCCAACATGGACTCCGTGTCCGTCTTGTCCGGTAAGCCGCCGATGCCCGGTGGTTCGTGCGTGTGTATATTATGCGCGCCCGTGCCCGGCACTGATGGGAACATGTGTGTCTGTAGATTCGGCTGTGATTTCATCTCCGTCATGGTGTGCAAGGCGGCGAGCGGTGTTGCCAGCATATTCCGATGCTCCAGGTTCAGAAAGCTCAGGTTCTGCGAGCTTGCGAACTCCAGCATCTTGGAGACGGGTGGTGGTGGCGTCAACGACACCTCCGAGCGATCACTGGATGCGTCGCTGTGTTGAGTCATTGGTGTTGGTGACGCCGTGGTGGCTGTTTGGTTCAGACGCGACCAGCGCCGCGTCACTTACACTCGGCGTCGTCGTTGCAGTGTAGGTACACAGTCGCGTTTGTTTGACCGATTCAGTAACCGATGTGTTACCTGCTTCACGCGAGTATCACGTTAAACATTATGAACCTGGTCATATACATACGTCTCTATGTATACAACAACAGTCACCGTTATAAAGCGCGGCACGTACGTATAAATAAACTGAACTGAACAAAACAGAACGAAACAGTAGAACAGAACACTAACAACTCTCTCGCTCGCTCGCTCGCTCTCTGTCTCCTTCCCTATCTCTCTCTTGCACACACACACACCCTCTCTGTATATAGTACAGTAGGTTGATACGGTGTACAGTAGCAGCTACTATTAATGTATTAGCAGTTGACTGTAGATACTAAAACTATATAATGAACAGTGTCGATGATTTCGTGCACATAACAAGATTGCTATTACAGCTAACACAAGTCTGGTCGCTGTAATGATGAGCAGTGTGCTCTGTGGCGAGCATGCGACTTGAAGATTCGTCTACCAGACAGAGGCTTCTTGCGGAATGACCTTCGACGGTTGAATGCCGTGTGCGAGAAGGTGGTTCGAGCGCGATGGGCGTTCCATACGACTGTCACCCTTGTGCCCGTGCCACTTAGCTAACAGAGGTGTAAAAACATGAACGCCGGGTGGGGATATTCTCACCCGTCTATGAACTCAAGTGTTTGTTAAATATAATGCTACCGTTAAACCTTATAAAACAGGCCCCGCGCTCAACGAAACCGCACCGAATATACAGAGTCCGTAAGGCACTGTACACCAGACCAACGTTAGCTTTCGTTCTGTTTAAGCGTCGTGACTTCGAACAGGGTTGGTCTTGTTCACTCCCATGGTGCTCTATTTTTGAAAGAGATTAATGTTTTTTTTATTGGTTCGAAGGAGGACCCCGGCTTAGAACAGGAGTCTCTGATTGGTGGCTGTGGATTGCTTGCGGACCGCCCGCCATTGGTGCCCGTGCACGCCCCAAATCCCCCACCAACGCTTTTGCCGAATATTATCATAGTATACATGGAACTCAATCTGTACGGAAGTATTTTACCAACATAAACATGTTAGTGGAGGAAAGAAAGTTTGGCAGACTTGGGGTGGCGGAAAAATTCGGTAATACCTGTTCTTATTAGCAGAATTTATTAAAACGAACTGTTCAGTGTTTGTCTTCGATACTTCAACCATTCAAGTACCTTTAATTACTGGTTATTGATTTTGTATGCAGATTATACATGTTGATTGTGGAATGAATTGTGCATAGTAAGATAATTTTTAGTTTAAAACAATTAACGAATTTAGATATTTCAATAATTGGTAGGTTACAGGTACCTGTACATGTATTAATTCTGTACACAGAGGAAAATGAACTGTTCTCCTTAGATTACCATTTATTTATTATATGTGTCAACTGTTTTTATTATTTAACATGAACAATATAATTGTTTACTATGCTTGTCAATATTATTCAAACCAAATGACTACGCCAAAAATATATGTACCTATATTGGATTATAACACATTATTAATAGTTGCATTATTACTGGAATTATTGATTTTTTATTTTATTTCATACATTTACCGGATGTTATAAATATTCTTTTGAACTAAGATCAACTCCGTAAACAGCATATGTTCCACATGAAAAGTTCATCATTAATAAGGAATTTCGTTTTTGGACATAACAAAATATACGTTGTGATATGCAGTTTAAAAATAATCTAGACCAAGATCTTAGAAACCAAAGCTTCCTCATATCCTTATATACATCAACAAAATCAAAGTAAAATAAATATTCGAAATAAAAAATAGAAATTATTATATATATACTAAGAACCTAACAGTATAAGCTTAAACAGATCGGTTCTGATACTATCCTGAATTACATTTCAAACCCTCTATGTGTCAAAATCACCTGCACTTTATGCGTACCAATATATTAAAATTTCAGCTATTTCAAAACATTTTATATTACTCTATGTATGTTTACCTATTTCTTATTTCAACAAAATTATATATATATATATATATATATATATATATATATATATATATAACAAGTATGCAATACGGATGATAGAATGAACATTATTTATTACATGATAACAATGTCGTATAACGTGCTAGAACCATTTATCTCTATCTAGAGAGGGAGGTTTATGTACAGCAATGGGACCACCCCATGATATGACGTGAACCAATTTTTAAGCACTAATTAAAATGATCCCTTTTGTATGTCCAATATACCCTTGCGAAATATCTGATTTAATTTTCCTCCTCCTGATCATTTGCATCAGTCATTTGGCAAAATAATATACAGTTCATAAACTAAATTCAATATTATGAATGCCTGTTTACTTCCGATATCTACTTATTACCTAGGGCCGTAGTGCGACATCTATTGTCAGCGCCTACATTTATAGAATTTTGAATATAACATCATGATATGTGGTTTTTAATTATGAAGAACGTTTTTATTTACACTTTTGTGCTCTAAATTGCATTCTTCAGAAATAATCACAATATTTATTCTGTATTTCTTATAGATTTGTTGAGAATGTCGCCTATTAAAACGGCACGCACTGCCCTAACTACGGTCCTGTATATATATACAGGTATCTATTATAAACGGGTCACTGTACCAATCTTGGAAACTATACTCACATCTCGCATAAACTAGATTCATATCACATATATTAATTCTATACAATGGGATTACCCAAAATTAATTGTTATTTTTATTCTTGTTTCACCCTACTCTACACGTAACCATATTATATCGGGGGGAACGGGCACTTCATTAACCCTTGTGTGTATGACAACAAAAACATAAAACTGTTCCCCATGGCATCATTTTATAAACCTATTTGAAACTTGTTTTTTTGTAAGTTAGATTCATTTGGTATCAGTTATTATTCTATATTTATTTTCCATGTGTGTTCATGTGAAATGAATAATTAGTAATTAATGGACAACAAAAGTTACCAACTAGTTGGCTATATGTTAATGTAAGTGCTAAAGTGTTTCGGGTTCATTTAGTAATTTGTGTAAACTACAATTAAGGTTCAACATATCATTCTGCCACCTTTCCATACTTGTATAATACGTATATTTTATAAAATTTGGAGTAGGTAGATTGTAGTAGAGAGAACTAGGTCGGTATATAATATTGCAAGTAATTTTTATATACCTACCGTCTGCAGCATGATGTGTGTACGTTTCATTAAGATTTAGTGTAAATAAATGGCCGTTTGTGAATCATTTGTTCTGTAGTCAAGATGGCTTCCTCGACGGTCGGAAGGGACCGCTAATCGAGGGAAGTTTTTGGTGTACCATCAGGGCTTAAACTAAAGATAGAGTCACTCTGCATATCATTAATCTCAATTAAACTTCAATTTAGATATCTCGTATGAATGTCAGTATCTATTGGAGTTACGTTTCATCACAGAATGCATTATTACGTTTTCGTTCCGATGGAAAAATCTCGACTGTACCGATTAAATACAAATACGAATAAACCATATACAACAAGCCAACCAGGTACCTACAAGTCTCTTCGAATGTATATATATATATATATATATATATATATATATATATATATATATATATATATACGATATTTTTAAAATACGAGTATCTGGTATAAAAGAGATCGCACATATGGCACTTGTGAGTGTGGTGACAAGCATGCAGTAATATTGCTCACGCTCAGTTCATGATATTAGTAATGTGGAGTAATAATTCTACTACATTCACAATACGATTATGTTGGCGATATCTTTACAAGAATGTAATATACAATACGACATTTATTTAAATGATTCTTTTAAGAAATAATAATTTAAAATATGTTTTATTTAAATAAATGTTCATTGAAATTGTGTGTTTTACCCATTTTATTAACCTGTTCGCTTAACGTTAATCAACAAATTTAATTGATTTGAATTTGAGTTTATGCTGTTTATAATTAGTACATTATTATTAAATTTGTTTTTCAATGTAGAGTATTGTGTGCTATTTCATAATGTAATAAAATGACACTAGTAATTTTCTATAGAATTCGAGTTGAACATTTGTGTAACATTTTTGACATAAGCGTAGCACCCCTCTTATAACAGCATGCATTATTAAATTATTGTATTGATTCTGTCTCAGTGGACATACATTAATAAAAATCTGTTCAAATACTGTTTAGTTAATGCATTCAGTATACAGACCGTCTATTATTATTGTACGATAGCTCCCCAATTTCGGGCATGTCAACTTTCATTTTGATTTGGTTATCGGGTTAATGAACATTTGGTTTGTGTTTTTGATGCTACAAATAAACAATCTACATTTTCCATAAATATTACGAACAATTTTTTACAGTTTGAATCAGTTATGGTTATTGGTTTTGATGTAAAATCGGTTGGCTTATTTGAAATTGATTAAATCTATCCACTACATTCTGTGTAGTTATGTGAAAATTCTCATTTCTACATATGTATACAGAAATGAATACAGTAGATAAAACAGTTTTTTGTTTCTTGATGACAAAATATTCCGAAAACAGTAGTGTCGAATATTACATGAGCATATGATATCATGAAACAAGCAGGGATTCCTGGCTTTGTGTTCACGTGGTCACGATTAGCCAGGGATTAAACACAGTAGATGGAATTACAGCAAGCGTTCGCTCAACAGTGAGGGTATACAATATCCTATTATTATATCCTAGGGTAATCTTAACGAAATTAATTGGAAAACATATTAGAATTTGCAAGCAACACAATAACATACTTTTATGCAAATAACACTAATTCCTGTATAATCAAAATCTCTATTAAAGACATAACAATTGTAATTTAAATCTGCTATTTCGATATTACCGACTGAGTAGTGCAAAGATTACAATATCTTCTATAATTTATGTCACGGAACATAATACAGAACACAGTTGTCATGACTTGGTATTAGATACCATCTTGTAATGCTACAAGTGTTTCATAACGTGTAGGTATACTTATTCAGTGATTCTATGCACAAGGTAAAAATAAAAGAGCAAATAATTATTTTCATAAATTTGCACATAAAGTAAAAATATGATGCTTTGCAAAACATATCTTTAAAACTTAGATTTCAGTATAAAATTGTATATTTAATAATGGTGTATTTGCTCTTGAACTTTTTGGTTAATGTGTTTTTCATTTTGATACCTTTTATTGTTAAAAATACAACCTTATTCAATAACAGTGTACATCTTTATTTAACATACAGAAAATTTTCTAAAACCTTTGTTGATCTTTAAAGTCTTCATATAATATCAAAAAGTATTTTTCATAAGACTATTTTGTGCAGAAATGAATAACATCGTCAATGTGCGCGATCGATGTGTTGATAATATAAAAACGGATGCTTCAAAGGTGAATCTTGGTATAACTCAGATGTCCATCTTATTGAAAAGCTCAAGATTCATCCTATCTGTAGTTCTTTATCTAATTCATAAGATTCCCTCAGCATCCTGAAAATAAAAACATTTCCAACAAACTTTTGCATCGCTGAAATATTTGACAGCAGCAAAATGGACGAAGTAATATAGTGTAATCAAATTAATGAAAGACCATCACTTTTTTTTAGTTAAATAGTTTGAATTTTTTTTAAAATTATTTCCATTTGGAAGTTTTTTCAAACTGCATGTACAAGGTTATTAACATTTTGTTCGTAAAACTGATAATACTTGAAAGAATGACCAGTTTGTGCGTGCATTTTCACAATGTAACTATGCGAATTCCGATAACGTTACCATGGTAACAGTGTCTTATTAAAATAAATTAATTCTGATTCCAGATTTACTACATTTAATATTTAAAAAATAATAATTGATAATAATGATTAACAAGTAGGTAATACAATATTTATCTTATTACCGGCACAGCGATAATACTTATATAAAAATGTAACTGATTATCAGTGACGATAGGAATGATGAAAATGGGAAATAACAGGCGGTGGCAAATATTTGTCGATCCGACTGACTGATATAATCAAATAATGTACTACAACAATGTCTTTGTATACAAGTGCAATGTCACTTAGTAAACAGGCTCTAACAGCGGAAACACAAATCCAGATCAGCGTGTGATGTGGCTCTATGTACCACAGCATGAGCGTGCCATCCTTCCTATCCCCACAATCAAGAGCGGGGGGGGGGGGGGGGGGGGCTCACCCACACCCAGCACACTGCCCGACCCGGCCCCGTGCACCCGTAACGTTGCCGACAGACGCCCCCACCACCCGTCACTAGCACCCACGTCTGTCCGTAGGACCAACTATGCAAGTACCATGGTGAAGGAGTGACGGCGTGACATCGGCGGCAACGACGGGCCATGGCAACTACCAACCCGTGCAGGGGGCCAACGCGACCTAACGCAGAGACACGCGACGAAGAGATATCTAGTATAATCTAATAGGAAATGAGTACACCACTTTAATCGCACATATACTAATCTGTGAAACCGCCATGGTCGGTTGAACGTTTAAAGCAGCACAGACACGTACTCTGATAAATTTCACACTGGACATTGTAAATGTAATGGACCGAAATAAATACTAAGTCTGCTACTTACTAATCGCAGGTAATAGCATTTCACAAAGATCAATCGTGAAGCTTGACAAGAACAAATACTTCAATCAAATAATCATGTTTGTTTACGTAATACTTTTGATAAGAATTTAAATATACACCGGGTGCCCCAAAAATATCGAGTACGAGGTGCGATAATATTTTACAAATAAATGTTATAAGCAAGAAGTTTCGAATTTAAAATGCATAAATTGATATTTAATTTATTGTACATACTAGTTAGTTTTATGTGTAACTAATAGACTACAATGTATCTGTATGTACAAATATTTGTATGTACATGTAACTGTTCTAAATAAAGTGGTAAATATGTCAAATACGATCCTGTTGCGTGCGATGTCAGTCCATCAGAGCCACCCTAGTACTAAAAGCCTTTTGGATATTACATTGTTAAAATAGGGGTAAGTAATTCGATTTGACCGTATATTCACAACGATGCGTCTGAACAATGGGCGGGCACGGAGGATGCGTTGTCGGGGAACGCGTGCACGTACAAGCATACATACATACATACGTAGATAGATAAATACATACATGCCTGTGGATATATATATATATATATATATATATATATATATATATATATATATGTATGTTTGTATGTATGTATGTACCCCGGTATACATACACAATCCGTACTTACACACGTTCATACAGATACACACAGTACATAGATACATAGATAAATACATAGTTATAGTGACAGAGAGAGAGAGGGGGATAGAGAAAAACACAGGGAGCTAAAACACCAACGCACATTCAATCACGCGCATAATAAAATGCTTAATTACCATGCTAACAGTGTGGAGTGACGTAATAAGGTTGGGTTGGGTGCCGACAATGACGGGTGGGTGGTGGTTGAGGGGCATTTGCGATTTCTCGTGCGCAACCGGATATTTATACATCACTATCGATTTTAAATGACTGTACATTAAATATATATATATATATATATATATATATATATATATATATATATATATATATATATATATATATATATATATATATATTGTATCTGAATAGAAGTGTGCTCTTGATTGTTTGTCGATGTTCTTTTATCCAGCCGGATCGGTACAGATTGGTGGTGGTGGAGTCCGAGGGTTGCACACAACTCATGCTGATCTGGTTCGATTCAGTGTAGTCAGCGACACTGGAATATATTCCGGTGCTAATTACTTAATTTTTATTGATTGCATTTCGCACACCGACGACAGGCGCCTGAGGCTGTCTCAGAAAAACTGTTCGAGATCTCCAATTAAGAAACACGCCCGTTATAACTTAGGCATCGGGTGATTCCATTAGGGTGGGGGAAACGGTTATGGTTTCTACTTCTGGAATAAACTGGTTTTTACAGCAAGTTTTAATTTGTTCCTGGTTCCCGAGTACACATTAATCCTCGGCTGCCGAACGTGAAAGGCTAGCGGCGTCGGTTCGCACCCTCGACATATACAAATAACAGTAAATTTTTACATTCATTTCGATAACTTAATATAATGGAACGTGCACTTAAGGACAGCCGACAGGGTTGCGCGCTGCACGTTGTACGCAGTCATGGCTGCTTTCGGTGATGCTGGTGCCGAGTCATAAATTAAAACTTTACAGTGTGTTTCATTTATATAATCTGATATACATTTCCCCCCCTTGTACACCAGCCCACCGCCCATCCTACTCTCCATGTACCATACACCTACTGAACACTGAACACCACCAACACCACCACCACCCCCTCACACCGTCACCAACCGGTCGCAAACGATCTGCGTGCCGTGTCCGAAACAACTGCTAGTTTTCCAGTGAATTTTCATACTTTCCACAAGTATTCATATTGCCGAGTGCCAACTTAATTTCACTTCCAACTTTCTTTAATTACAAACTGGAACACGCTAAAAACGTATATAGTTCTGTACTTACTTATACACCTATACAGACATATATATATATATATATATATATATATATATATATATATATATATATATATATATATTTATTTCAAATATGTCATGTTATCAATTTTTTCTTAGGATTGTTTTCGTCCCGAGCAATTTTAAAAGCAACATTACAATAAAGTAATTTTTACAAAGAACCTTATACACATTTCATTACCTAGATTATTGTATTATGCCGGGCAGGTTGGTAGTAAACACAGATAAAGTCGGACAATGCATTTGTATGGTCTTAAGCAAGTTTTGCGGCAAGGTGTATATAAAAATTTTCACTGCATTTGTCAACAAAAGAAATAAGACTGCAAGTGGATGTAGTGCAAGCAGAAATTACAGTTCTGGTTTTTCACTTAGTAGTTGTAAAAGTACTTGGTACTACACCATACTACCTTTGAGACGAGAATGTAACATATAATTCATTATATTAAAATCCTTTTTTTTTGCTCGGGCATATTTCTTACATAGGATTTTATGTAAACTTGCTAGAGAATAATAATAAGATTTGATTCAAAGAAAAAGGTCTTGTAATTTTCTGTCAGATCGTTTGACATAAATGTTCGAGTTTTTTACTGTATACAATGAAGGCTATTTCTCATAATTCTTCTATTAACATGGCCACTTCCAGTACATTTCTTAAGACAAATCTTATTTGTACTGGATTTTTCTCTTTTACACATATACAATTCTACGTAAAATCTGAATACAAAAATATGACCGAGTAAAACAGGCATTAAAACATGTAAACATTTATAAAGGAATGCGTTTGTGTTAGAGTAGTGCTTCTCTAAATCATGAACTATACGATTCGCATATCTGTGTCCGCGTACTAATCGCCTAATCATAGATATGTGTACAAGTGAACGTACATGCATCTGTCAATGTTTACACATCGTATGTTAAGAGTTAATTCACTTGTATTTGCGAAATTGAATTGATGTCATAAAGCAAATTACCTAGCAAATTAAATAAGAGGGAGTAATGTGAGTCCGGAATAGTGTATTAGGGTCGCATGTTCACGTCTGCTCGTTCACGCACGCAGACACATTTAATCAAAACATAAATTTAAATAATTTACGTCAGTTTTCACCCTCCTAAAACTGTCACTAAGAAATTTTTAAAGTTTATAGACGAAATAAATCATTTATTCGTGCCTTTAGATGTTCTTTTCTTGCGCCTTATGCCTGGATCGAACTTCTATTAGACGATGAATATATTTTTATAACTTCTTAATCAATTGTTTGTGCGCAATTGGCGCTTGCTTTGTAATCGACGTGCTCAACAAATGCCGCGATAATTTATGAGTAATGATCACTGGACACTTCCTTAATTTATCATAAAAGTAAAATGTATACGTATCTACTATCTACGTCGTTTTATTCTCAACAAGATATTAAGAAATTGTGTCGTATCACAAAAATATATTCTAGAAAATATCCACACACCACTACATACGTATCGTCATTATTTCAGCACAACGATGTTCATATGGTACGTCATTCTATGCGAGTATATATGTTTCTTACTTCTTCGTCCGAGGATTTTAGCCCAGGTATATCGAACCCTTAACGACAACAATCCAATGAAACACACCCTGTGTGTCAATAACACTATTACAATCAAACTGTTCCTACATACACTTCCTTTATATAGATATGGATCAATTAAAGTACAGACAGTATGAACATTCGATGCAGTTATCCAGAACGATCAGATATTATAGAAGAACTGCATGAAAAAGTGAACAACAAAATGTTCGCATTTATTTGAACGTTTCATTCGTATGGAAGTTCGAACAAATGAACAGTCGGATAATAGGAACGTTGTCACGTCCTCTTCCGCACAACAAATGGATGGGTAGATCTGTAACAAACAGTCAGCAAGCAATTGAAGCCTGTAAGGGAACGAACAAGCGTAACGGTCGATGTTCAAAGTCGTAAAATATAATTATACAACTCCACACCTGATAGCAGATGAAATGAAAATTACGATATAATCTAATATCAACGTACGTCTTAGACAAAATAGAAAATTGTCGCATTTCTCCTATGAATTCAACTATGAAATCCATTAAACAAATACAATTTTAATATGCTTTACAATTGCATTAGATTCATGTTAAACAAAACATAGAAGATCGCAGTTATTAAATTACGTGCAGATTGTATTATGCGGAGTCGGTACGGATAAACAACGCTAATATATGATAGACTCAGTAAGAGCACAGAACAATCTCGAAATGCCATTGATTGTCCATATATGGCAAAATGGATGTTTGCGGTTCGTTCACTAAGTGGCCGTTTGTTTGCGTTAGTGCTCTAGTCGCGAACCTTTTAACATGTCGCTAGTCGTTACCGTTTTAGATAAACGTGACAATTAAGTAGGGTGTCATGTCTCGGTTCTCTGGCAAACAGTGGCTTTTATATCTTCAATATTTTAAAATGTACTTCCACCGTTCTTCGTTCCAATGCACTTACATACTTTTATTTATTTCAATTATATACTTGCGCAGTTTATAAAAATATTCCAGTACTACCCTAAAACAAATACGAAATCACAGCGCGAGCAACATATTACAAGATTACATCGATACATACAAAGTTTACACAGATGCATAAAACAATATTGCCGGAAACGTCTTTTATGATCTACATATACAGAATATCGTAAAACTTCCGATGATAGTTCAATATTTTCAACTAAAGTCTAAAATCTTTCAGGAAACCTTTACACGACACAAATAAAAACCGCTGTTATTCGTTTTTGAACTTCATTGCAATCAATCAGTATTACATATTACAATAACATACATTTCTAACATGAAAATAGGCGAATGATTATTATTATTATACTCCTATTATATTCCATACTGGCACGATATTCTATCTAACGTAAACTATCTATAAGGTATCTGTATGTTGAAATCAGAAGTAAAGTAACTTTCAGCGTCAGCCAACATTCCACTACAACTCAACTGCCGAGGGAATGAATGTTATATATATATATATATATATATATATATATATATATATATATATATATATATATATATATATATATTGTTATTGTTATTGTTATTTACTCGTTTCGGTAGAAGTAATACTTTCGTTCATTGATTGCTGTATAAATGGGGAGGAATATAAAATGCGAGCTAACCTGTGCTATAAAGACCAACAACAGACCGCAGAAACGATACTCATATAGATTAGTAATAGATATACACATATCAGATATGTTACGTTTTATATAGCTCTGCCATAAGGTGCCCCGGACCGGATTACCTATGCCACACAAATCTTTATATGGCAACACTTTGCTTGGATTTACGGCCAAATACGATTGTCTCAAGGCGAAGTGGACCCTCCACGGGACACATGTATGTAATCAGAATGTTTTCTTTTTTCATTTTACCATAAAGATAAAGGTATGTATGTCCGTAGTCCGTGCCACCGCCTCAAACACTAGCCTCTTTCCCTTTCGAGTGTAACACGAGAATTGTATACCCTCTGTAACATGCTAATGGCTAATGAAAACATAGATATTTGCCTATACTACATATCCTTCATTAGAAACATAACGAATATTATCATAATCTCTGAACTCATCGGATCAATCATACATACGGTAACAATGAGAATTCACATCACACACCCACACACACATATATTTGTTATATATTTATGATTCATTGTAAAATGGGCGAACAGAAATCAGAATGCCGGGAAAAAATAAACAAAAACGTAAAATCTTATAAACAGACACAGTGAAATGATGGTATAAAATGTTTCTGAACAAAAACCAAATAAGAAATATTTCACACCGGATCTCAACGCAAGCATTATAGATTCCATCCGAGTTTTTGAATTCAATTTTCGAGGCCATAATCCACAGTTGCTATTGGTCAGTCGCATTCGAAATTCAATTCTTATTCTCATGAGATAGATTCTGTCGGATAACGACGAGGGGCGCGATCGCCAGATACGCGCTGGCTGTGGCTTGTCTTATGGCCAGAGGGTTGCATACACACGCACAAATGTACACTTACATGACTATTGCTAACTCTAGTTTCTGCATCTCCGTCTACATACATATATACAATATGCGAACAGATAGGTATCTGACGACTATTATTTATCCAATATATTTAGAATTGAATCGTTATGGCGATATCTCTACATAAGAAAATAACAGTTATTTTATTAAATTGTAAATATACTGTTAATAATTCCTCCAGGTTTTGACAAAAATGTATGTACACAAACAAATCTGACGACTAAATCGAATAAATTTAAATCTAGCTCTTCAGTTATTAATATCATACTGTTTCTGCGAAACCAAACACACTCAAATATACGCAACCTTATCCCAAATGATACTAAGACTGCGGTCAACACAACTCGAGAAACCGCACAATACACAACGAGCCTGGTAACACTAGTGTTTTCATTTAGTAGAACAATAAGTTCACAGACGCTTTGCAAGCGAGGGAATACTTTCAATTTACCTTTTCCATACCGCCTTAACACATCAAAAATAAGCACAAATTTCAGAGTAAACTCTGGGTATAATTTCCAATGCTCGAAAAATATGTTTCATATCTGTTTAGCAGAGATGAGAGTCTTCGTTGTACACGATAATTCCGAACAAGCGCTCTTTCAAAAGCATGTTATGTTGGGACAGTCATTTGCTGCAGTGAGGTCTTTAATCTTTTTTGATTTTTTATGTTATTCTCCGATGAAAATTTTAATAATCACATTTTTATTGATTGCTAAATCCCATCGAAAAAAATTACTAGTGTCACTTTACTTCCTCCCACAAAAATGCCCACAAATGTGAAGTATGTTACACTACTTAGTACTTCTTAAGTCTGATAGTGGCGCCATTTTAAAGCATGCAGTTGTCAAAGTGATATTTAAAACAATATGGAAGTACAGCACGCGCATCATTCTGACAGATAAACAGGACCGGCTGGAAGTTTCGCGGAGTATCGGGAAAAGTTTATATGCGGGAAAATTCTGAAGTTCCGACGTTTGATAAAGCAACATGGCGATATGGTTAAGTAAATTTCGCTTGCAACGCCTCTAGCGTATTACCACGTATGATATATGCAATTAGGGGTTTCTCTACGTCATAACATGGTAGGATTTCATAGCGTTTTCATCATACGTTCAAAAGAGAAATACTTATTTTCTCCAAAACTTATTAAATACACAGTTACGTAAAATGATCCTGGTTTCTTTACGCCTCATTCATTGTATCAAGGACTAACCAATCATGCAGAAATCGATAGATCTTTATCATCCTTCTGATCTTACTTAAAATAAAAATTGGAACAGCAAGAATACTCGTAGATGCGTCATATTCATATGAGTCAATTGCTCTTCGTTTATTATTTAACTTAAATAATTCATCTCGTGCACTCGTTTAACTTTAAAGATATTAGCTCCGAATGGATATGATCGCCGATTACGTAAATATAGGAATATTAACTTTTTAATTAATATCTTTCTAAAATTATATTTTAAAATTCTCGATACCGTTTTTTTTTTATTCTAAAGAACTTTGTTTCTAGTTTATCAATAGTTGTGCTTTAGAAATTAATAGAAAACGTATATTTATTACATTTACAGAACTCAATGAGACACTCGGTATAGTCTGCAAGTGTATATGGTGCAAATCTATGGTATTAAATATCGCTTGAAATGTTCGTATAGTGTAAAGGCAGCCATCTGGACACAAAGTGATGGACCCGAAAGTTAGGTAAATTTGAGAATGCAAACTTTTCGACTGGGTATGTTAAATCATCAATAAATAATGTTCATGCACGATATGGTTTGACACGGAGCGGTACGGGTAGGGTAGGGTAGTGTAGGGTAGAGTTGGTAGCAGGAAGCAAGCGGAACACATGTCGGCGCAACCATCGCGCGACCTACCTCATAAACAATGAGTAATGGCGGCCACGACAACAATGGTAGGGACATCGTAGCGTTCTCGCATCTGTAGCATCACCTACTAGAGACTTGCGCCACCGCAAATGACCGTAAGATAAAATTAAAAAGTGATTTTCTTGGAAGCAAATTCATAGCGAACTAGTAGCAATTGTTTGTGCATTAACGTCGTGTTAGCGTGTTCCAACACGTGACCAATATATTCCGCACACCGCTGCTATCGTCCTCGTAAATAAGAGAGCATAGCGGACCAGCTAAGAAGAAGAGAACAGAAGCGGAACACCGAGAACGTTTCACGCTTCTAGATTCGCATCCGTTAACGTGCACCCTTGTCATATTGAACACGACTACAGTCGTAAATCAAATAGAATTAAATATTAAAAACTCTCGAACTTTTGCTTTTGTATTCTAAATTTAAAATGAATGTAAAGTAGATAATTCGAATTTCAGAAATTTAAGCCATTCGTTTTGCAGAGGAAAAGAAATTTAATTTAATAGTGACGACACATGTGCTTGTCATTTTAAGATTTCCGTCGACAGCTTGCCGCGACACCGTTCCGTTTTCCATCTGCGTCTGACTTGTACTCATGCACGAGTCCAGCTAGCCTTCGTTCAGGTTACGGGGCGGCACGCCAACACTGCCTCCGATATTCAACGGATTACTTTCTATAATTCGGAAATTAGAGAGGGTACCGAGCGCGCACAAGCACGACCTGCATTTTACATATCTTCGTTTTAAATCTCTGGAAATAGTCATTTCCATCTAAGCAGTATTCTATTCAGAAGAGCGATGATAACATAGAAAAAAAGTTGCGTCATAATTAAATTATGGACGTGCATTTGGAGACATGATCATACAGTGACAAATGAAAAGAGCTGATGAAACGAATATCCTTCATCAATATTAATGTAACATTTACCGAATATAATAGAATTTCAGTAATTGAAATAATAATTTATGAAACATTGGGAAAAATCATAAATGTATTATTATAGAACCACATAGCTCTGTGGAAAATAGCTAACTGCGCAAAAATACCCTGGAATGGAGGAACGTTTATAAAGTATTATATAAAGCTTGCAGCAATTCATGTTTATATGATTATAAATTTTTTATTGTAAACGATTCTTAAGTCAAATCGATGTATTTACACGATGTCATGTAATCTGTGACCTGTTTTTACTTATGTTTTACATCTGACTGTTAAACATTATTATTTATATTGATTCCTGAACATGACCATATATCATATCTACTTAATGAAATATCATTTATAATAGAACAATTATTATTTAGTAGTAATGAAGAGAATACAGGGCAACAAGAAAGATAATTTACTGATGAGAATTGTTGATAATTACACAGAAAAGGGCCTGTGTCGGAGGGTAGAACCAGAATAATTAAAATCAGATTTTACAAGGATACGTGAATTATATATAGATAATGGAATCTTAATGTCAGGACCCCACACCGAGTTAGTGCCACTAAAATTGAGAACACAAGTACCTAACAATGGAATTACACGATTAACATTACGCTCGCAACTAAATCAAAGGAAACAACTAAATCAGATGGAAGAAATGGAAATGATTCAATCCCGGATCTCTGATCGTACGTCGTCTCATCGATAATCAAATTGTTTAATGTAATCTTCAAATGTTAAACTAAATGCCAACATTATCAACAAAATAACATTTGTATCCAAGCAGACTGCTAAACAATATAAGCATTCTGACTTACAAATATCATTTACTCTTCGAAATATGTATTTCAAAATATAATTACAAGCAGGACCGTAGAAAAGCAGGATCGCAGTAGGCACGTGCTCAGGGCGCCGGGATGATGGGCCACTGAAATTAGAAAATTGTCAAACAGAATTAATATTAGCTAAAAGAAATTCAGCCAAAAACGAAAACTTTTAATTTCAGATTTACATTACTCTCTCCAATGTGAATTAAGTGTTGTCATATGTATTTGTAACAGATTAATGAAAGTATTATCCAAAAGGCGCAATATTTAACTTTGCCTCGGGTGCCAAATGCTCTAGCCACGGCCCTGATTGCAACCTAATGGTCCTGGAGTTAGTGTGAATACATAACCAAGCAATTACACGCGTTCTCATGTTATCTTTGCCTGTGACCTTGGTAGGACAACCATTACTACCCATTATACTATTTACAACGAGAGATAGTACGTTACAAATACAAAATATCATTTTTGTATCAACAATAACTTTGATTTTTGAATTGTACTTCCAATTGTTCATATTCAATGAAATCTGCCGTGCCCTAGGAAATGACGAGGTGGCTTAATTTATATTAACACTACTGAACAATAAAAATGAATGCGAATGAATTTTAAATTGTTCAAATCACGAAACGACTATGAATTTACATGTCTTTATCAATCCGTTTATTCATTCTACCTTTGCTATATTTATTTATTATGAATTTGTTGTAGTTTTTATATAAAAATCTATTATATTCGGGTAATATTATATTGAATAGTTAATATAATTCAGCAATATGGTTGATAATAAAAACATTTTTATTGCAGGTATTTACATAAATTGTCATTTCATTATAAACGTATATTCTGGTAAATATTAACAGGTTTGTAGATAACAATCATATTAATAAAGTAATGTATGTAAGCAACGCCGGAAACGGTGATTAAATTTACAGCGAAAAAACTAATAATACTACATCGCAACATATGTTAATATATTGCACTCATGTTTGTGTTTATAATTATATTTCATATATAATCCTCAGTTATCTTGAATAAATTGTGTTTATAATAGTTTATCAGTCTTGTCCTTACCATTATTGTAATTCCTTAAATACAGTGGAATCCGCTTATAGTGAACCTGAATTGACCAGGAATTTGGTGCACTATAACGAAGGTATATTTAAAAAAAAAATAGTTTTGATTCAAACTAAAATTATTCATTTTTTAGAATAAAAGATTATTTAAATTTATATATATATATATATATATATATATATATATATATATATATATATATATATATATATATATATAGATTATAGGCGATTGAGTATTTTTAAAAGAAGTTTTATTATTTGTTCCACATTTTAATTCTCGTTTCGTCAAAAATATTGTGATAAAATACATCAATGCTAAATGTTTCATTGCCGATTAATAGTATTACAAAACATTCTAATTCAGTTACTCTATTAATCATTTTTAGGTTTCAAATATTCGGATAAGACTCTTAAAATCATGTATGTTCAACTGCTACATAAAGCTCTTATTTTGACTGAATCCCTATCCCTGTCACCCCATAAGGAATGTTATTATATTGCTCATTTAGCTTTAGTAAACACAAATAGGAAATAAAAAAAAAACCTTTGCTAACATTTGCCATCTATGAAGTAAGACATGAACATTGCATGCAAAATTAACTAGGGTTGTTCGCCAAGTCATGCCGCCCCATCTCTGAAACAAGGATTGAAGTGATATTTATAGACAAAATCTATGTTTGATTTTAAATTTGTTTGAAGCTAATTGTATTTTTAGTTCTAGCGTCCTGTTTGTAAATTCGATTGTTGTATTTTTAACTTAGTGAAAATAATTACATGCACTAGTAGAATATGAAAATATATTTGTATGGAAAAACGAGAAATATATTGCATCTGCTCTGTTTGAAATGTAGATATTGTGTTCTTTTTTCATCATATTTTCTACGACGCTGTATGATAGGTTTGCCATAACGCCGTTATAAAGAAATTTGTAAATAAATATTGGAAGAGAATAGGGAACATTTTCACAGAATAAACTACTAGGAATGTAAATAATAACAGTTATATTGACACATTTCCTTGTATACATTGCTTAGACAATAGAAAGTGAAATTAGGTATTGAAATAGTTCATTGAATTATCTACTTGTGTAAATATACATAGTCTAGTATATTGCAATACTAACAGTAATAATATCGGAATCAAAATAATTCTACAATCTCAAGGTATAGATAGATACAAAGTAAATACATTTGTATGCTAATAATCACAATCATAGTCCAAGACTTCTCATCTTGCACACCGTACAATTATATCGTAAAGAATCATTTATCTGCGTTGATTAGTTACTATTTAATACCTATGATTTAATTGAATCTCGTAATATATGGGATGTTGCATTGAAAAAGTAATTATGTCCTATCTTATAATATATGTATATATATTTAAACATAGCTCCATGAAGTAATGTACATAATGACTTTTTCAATACAACAATCTGCATTTATTTATCTACAACCTACACTAAACACGTCATTGATAAACGTTGCATCACGGTTACTTTGGTATAAAGTTAAGTGAAATGCTACAATAGCATGCACTTGAATGTCAATATGGAATTAACGTAAATTATAGTTCTTTGTATACATTTACATATAAACATACAGAAAACGGAATCATTGTAAACAGACTGAACAATCTACGGTTTGTTTTCAAAAATTACCTAATATCGGTATAACATTACGGTCCTTAATAATACGAGTAAAGACATCAATTGGTCACTAAGAAATCTTGCTCACGTACTAAATAGAAAACTGAATATGTATTGACTAATTTGCGATTTGTAATTACATCGTACCTTAATATATCCATGACTATATCACTTATATGTTCGGAATCAGATCTACTCAACAATCGAAATGCATTGACATAAAGTTGCATCTAATAATACACACAACAATCGTGTATCAGGAATCGGTACTCATTTCAGTACATATGTGTGTGTGTGTGTGTTTGTGAGTGCCGAAATGCACTATTTAACCTACCATATAAGTAGAAAGTATTGTAATACGTAGCCGGAAACACAGTCTGTCACTAATATTTCAATACTTAGATTAACTGATACCGATTCCTGATTTTAATTACAATACGTATAACGTACAATATTAGAGTTATCAGAAAATCGACTGGTTATGTCATGTTCAACATCTGGTAACCCTACATCTTATAGTTAAAATTATTTAACAACATCTGTAGATGACCGTTATATTCGAGAAAACCAGAGAGTGTCAGACGTGCGTTTCAAATGAACTTATCTTACATTAACGACTAATAAAACAAATTAGTCTGACTGCTCTCAATGCATAGAACCATATTCTATATTTATGTGCGATACATACAGATATGTTCAGAGTAACACAGCGCATGTTATTTTCGCGAATATTCTGCCGTAATGGAAATATACAACACAATGGAATGACAAGTAATTGCAAAAATAAATATTGCTGAATTACTCTGTATTCATATTCGTAACTAAGTTTGTAAAATAATCTGTCTCTGCCACTTAATTATTGCTATAGTTCATAAATAATTAATATTATATTACTAAAAGTATATCATGACAAATACTTGGACCTTTTTCGTTAAACGAACTGTATACGTATATGTAAAATTGTCCTATAAGTACAATGGACTCGCAGGACTGTAAGTTAATCATCTCAGTACGATAACATATGTGTGATTTTACTTAAAATTAACGATCTCAAACAAAGTAAATTCGTCAAATATACTAGTATTGGCTAAATTGGTGAACAATTTGACAACAATGTGTTGTGCATTCTGTAATGATATGGGAATTATTAGCGACAGATTAATCAACTGATGAACAGGTACAGTAGAACGTTTGATAGATTATCGGTGGTTACGGGTGAGTTAATATTCTCCGATCACCACAAATAATCAATGCTCTAGAAATAAGTGTTGAACAAAATACATACTGATTTGTACATTGTATATAAAGAATCACAAATGGTGAATTGTAAATAAAGTTTGAACCGATTTTGAACAAGTTTTTAGTAGTGCTCTCATACAAAATATATTTGTTTCAGTGCATCGATAAATGGATTATGATATATAGTCAGATAATTCTATATTATAATTCTATATTATTTAATATCAAATTTTGATTTAGTAAATAATTTATATGGTGAGATAAGTACTGCGTCTCGTTAGCTGTATGAAATGCCTCAATACGACAGAATTTCAATTTGTATCCATTTTTACCACTATTTCGGTTCAATAACGGTTCAACGGTTGTGATACATTACACGATAAACAAATATTATTAATAATGAATTAGCCTAATTTTATAATTTGCAGAGAGCAATAAATTTGTTAATGGGCCAAAAATTCCAACATCATAATATATCTTTGTTAACTGAATATATTAGACTAGTATCAGTCGTGTATAA
Organism: Carabus problematicus; assembly: GCA_963422195.1. Classification (NCBI taxonomy): domain Eukaryota; kingdom Metazoa; phylum Arthropoda; class Insecta; order Coleoptera; family Carabidae; genus Carabus; species Carabus problematicus. The sequence continues at coordinate 28,118,626 of OY728577.1, forward strand.
ATTCTAAATGGTAAAACCAACAATTTTTCTTTGTTTTATTTTAAATTGAATCCTATGACCGTGAAGGATTAACCAACAATAATTTATCTATCATGCTATGTTACCGCTAGATGCGAACAATTTATGGAATCATAGAACACAAGAATGCCGGGTCCACCGATGCGACTTTCGCTGTCAGGAAAGCGTGCATGCAGAACAGAAGACTTTGTAATATTGCACATTCTAGTTCCTGAAATCACACACATCACATATTACGAAACTTGCGTTTCACACATTACATTTTCAAACTTGTATAGAATATGTACACAATTCATACGACCTTTGTAATAATGCACAAACGTTTAAGCCGGTATCCCACTGGAACCATTTCCGTATTTATTTTTATAAAAACAGTGTGCTACGGTCCATATTGACGAGTTTAGAAATTTTTTTACGGCATCTCTAGTTTTATGACGTCACGTAAAAACATTTAGCGAATACAATTGTTTGCGTTTACCTTGACGAGAGAAGCGATTTGATAGAATGTTGACGAAAGCATGCGCACTAGCAACCTGAGCCGCCCGAACTACTCCGAGTTGAACTGAACTGAATCGTTTTGTTCCTTTTGTGAAAAGTACGTCTAGAGTAAAATGATCTCAACTATTGGATTAGGTTAGCATTTGGATATCCCTTTTATGAAGTACAACATCTGACACTAATAACTAACTAACAATTGTACGACTTAATTCTATTTATTAAATCATAGTATAACCTAGCACACCCATAGCTGAAGTCAATCTGTCATCCGATGTTACTAGACGATGTTAACCTCAAAAAGTACACATCACCGATATTTTACAGTGTGATATACCCCCCCCCCCCCCATTTGGCAGGCATCTTTTTCTATGGGACGTTACTTCTTATAGAAGAAATTATGAAAATAAATTAATAAATTGCTTACTTTAGTTTCAATTGCTCTAGATTCTGTATCCTGGAAGTGTAATTTTAATTTCGATTTTCCATCGTCTGACGAGCCCCGTAATTGGGAAAATTTATATTGCCATAGGGGCGTTTTGCAGTCGGCTTCGTGCAGAGAGAATCCAGTATTCCAGTCTAACGTTAGTCCAGCTGTTTTGCCATTATAGCTAACAGTGAACGTTTTATTCTGAAACATGAATGGTCAAATTGACAATAATAATTTGTAACTGTTGCTTTCTGCATTACTTACACCTAATTTCATGACAGCAGTGCAAACAGAACAGTGCCAAGCATTTTCTATTCGCAATAATTCCTGTCGAGTCTCAACAGATAAATATCTGGATTCTTGACCAGAGGTTTGGACTAGAAAACAATGTTGCCGCTCATCAACATTTTCAGATTCTTTCACTACACGGAACATGGTCTGATAAACTTTGAACAGAAGTTGACACTTGTTCCAATCCGCTACGTTCAACTAACGGAAAATAATATTTATTTATTTATTTTAATCACTTCTAGTACATATAATCAAAAGCACGTTTGAAATTCACAAGCAATTTAAAATGTCAAAAGTCTTAATATTTATTTAGTTTGTTTTAATATGAATATTATATTTTCAGTTCCGAAGTTCATCGTCAATATTATTAAAAACAAGTAATATGTCCGTATTATGAACTCGTCAATTTTAGTTAAGATCTTAACTAAAATTGACGAGTTCATAATACGGACATATTACTTGTTTTTAATAATATTGTTTTAATATCACAATATTTATTAAAAACGACATGTTTCGTACACAAATTGTTGCATCATCAGGCAAAAAAAAACATTGAAACAAATTACAAGCATATTATAAATAAAACAACATTTGTACAAAAATTTACCAAAACTACTATAACAATAGATACTTTAAAAACATTGAAGAAAGAATTTTACAATATTAAATGAACAAATAAACATTAAATATTCAATTTTACTTAACGGTTTAAAATGAAATAATAATTATTTTATTATTTTATACAGTATTAATTGATTTATTTATATTTTTAAATTTAATATTATTATTTTATTTTTTTAAATGTCTATGTATTTTTGTTTGCCTGCTGATGTCACAATTTGTCTACGAAACATGTCGCTTTTAATAAATATTGTGATATTAAAACAAAGTAAATAAATATATTTTATATTGAATTATGAACTATCAGAAAATATTTATCAAAAGTCTTAATAATATATTTACCGGTGGTGTATCAAACAGCATAAGATCTGTCCCCTTCAGGGCAAAAAACCTTGGTTTATAACTTTGCCAGGGATGATTATTATTTAACACACCTTCATTCACCCAACCCATGTATTCAATACGATCTGATATACTGAAATTCCGATTGTACAACTTCATCTAGAATAAAATATTATTTGTAATACAGAATCATTTTACGCAATTATTGTGCACAAATATCTATGGTTTGGTGCTGAAAAGGCGAATGTCAGTATTTTTAGGATTAGAGATGTATCCATAATATACAGATGCTTTAAAATGCATCTTACCATGTAATAAACAAATAATAATAATTAAATACAACAGTTTATATGAAATTTAGTATCCTAATTTCTTCTCCTGTTTTTTATTTTGATATTGGCCCTTTTATCACCAATCTACAGACATATTTTTTGAGGAGAATGTTAACCTATTTATTTAAATTGGCCGTACTCGTGTGAATTACAATAGTAGAACGCCAGAAAGAAAATTTTAACACAAAAATTGCCATTTTACCATTACTTGGATTGAGTATATTAAATTTTTAACTTAAGCTTCAAACTCACTATGACCAAAAATTAAAATGTTGATGTTTTAACCGCTGTCAAATTAAGAACTGTCAAATATCCGTCAAAATAATGAAATTAAAAAAATCAGGCTTTCTCGCCGTTATGATTAATAAGTTGCAAGCCGAATTTTTTCCTGCTGTCAGAATCAGAATAATTCCAGATGCTTGCTTTATTAAACAAGAATCATTTGAAATAATATCTGCAGATTTATACTAGATATCGTACATAAGTACGTAAGTGTACATATTATACGTACTTGTAAGTGAGTGAGCCCGATTATATTATCAGTAATGTACTTCAACCATTCGGATAAAATGGCTGAATCATCACAGTGTATAATACCAGTACTGCCACCATTTAATCCCCGCACTTCAAATGCGTTTGGTCTTAATTTGTCGGTACCGAATATATACCGCGTAACATAAGCCATCATTAGCGGCAATGTGACAATGTCAACCCATCTTGTCACCTGATCGGTTTCAGAGACAAGAGAATTTGGACGACTTCCAGTTGGTTCGAATCGTTCCGCAGGAACTTCTTCTCTAGGACTGTCTAGGTTCACTTCATCTTTGTTCCCTAAAACATTCAATACAAATAAGGCAAACTCATATAACAAGTGATATTTATAAAACTTACCCTGATTCTGTTTTTGTAAAAATGGTGTAGCTGCCCTATAATGTTTCACAGTCAGAACAACTAAATCACCAGCGTTTCGTAAAATATTTACAGCATCATCATGTGGACAGGCCGTGATATATTCGCCGTTGACTAAAGCACACATACAAAATATGAATAAATGTTCACTTCTGCATAACATTATTGAAAATTAAGGCACAAAATTACACACCTTTAATGATTGCATCTCCCACAAACAATTCGCCTGTTGCATCCGCCGCTTGATTTTTATAAATTCTAGATATAAGAATAGGTAACTTGTGTTCGGCACCACCTTTAATACTCAACCCTAACCCACCAACTTTCTGTCGTCTGACCTGCACCATTCTTTCCTATCCAAAATGTTATAATATTAACAAACTTTACCAGAAAATAAACTGATCACTTACCTTTGAGTTTAGAGGCCTGGGTGTTTGATCTACGAGTATTGGTTCTTGCTTCTGCAATCTCAGTACTTCCATCGACAAATGTAACCGAACGGGCTGTGGTCTAGTTTTTCCATCACTCACAGTTACCATTCCAATTCGAACTTTCAGTTTTTCATCTATTTTTTCTTCTATTGGAGTTGTCATTCTTATAGCATTGATCTTCATATTGTAAACTAAAATTAATCATCATTTAAACATTAGAACTGTCAAATTTGTAGGTAACGAATTTTCTATTCAAATATTTACATAGAGCACCCGTATTCAATAAGTACAGTACATATAAATGTTCAACACGTTCAATCACAAACTTCTGTTATTATTACTTAATTTAAATTACCAGAGAACGACAGCATTCACTTTTATCCTTCATTATCGACTAACATGTATACATGTCAAATTCTAAATCGTACTACACAGTACATACTGTGTATATATTCCATTTCGGATTCAAAGGGGTTTGAAACACTTGACGTAAAACTAGAATGGTGGATCAAAATGGCGTTTCATAGGGGATAAGTACAAACTTCATTCGATTACCACTTCAAGGCTGCCAATTTAGTGCACTAATGTACCACGTGACTGGTTTTATACCCTAAATTGTGCACTAAATCACGTTCGAATTTTAGAAATAGACATTAGGATATGTAAAGCACATTACGCCCTGAATTGCATACCATACATTAACCGCCAAGATCCTAAAATTTTCCTAATTTCGTTGCCTAAAATACTAAAATCTTGAATCCGAACACGGCTGACAGCCTAATTTACTCGCGCTAAATTTGAATAATTCTGTCAAATGTATAAAAAAAAACATTTCTTGCGCCCATGGCACACCTATCATACAGTATTATACAACGTCGTAGAAATATGATGAGAAAAAGTCTACGAAAAAAAATAGTGTCTCCTCTATTTTCATTGCACAGCAATACGATGAATTGAAAAACGGAAGCATTCTGTTGTTTCATCGATGGTATTTGTGGCTATTTGGCAGATGTGCCATAGGCATTACATATTATAAATTAAGTAATTTTGCAATGATTAGCTCTATATCTAGATTTTTATATAACACGTATCGAAGTTTGTGAATTGTAATTATGGATATAATAATTACGTACTACAGTTATTGTTACGATAAATATTTTTATAATTAGAAATTACACAAGTAATTTCGGATTTGATTCGGTTTTGATATAAGGATCAACTGGAAATGCATATTTTCTTTTTAATAATGCAAAACGCTGCTTAGTTTTTATTTTTTCCCATATAAAACAAATAAATGCACAGAAAATAAACAAATCTTATTACTTCCTTTTTTTATAGATTTTTGTACAATGCTTTATTGACTTTTGATCCGGTTGGTTTGTTAATAATACCACAAATGTAGTTACCAACTTCAACAATTTTCATTAAATCTACTCCAGTTTCAATACCCATACCATGTAACATATAAATCAGATCTTCAGTTGCCACGTTCCCTGATGCTCCTCTGGCATATGGACATCCACCAAGGCCGGATACCGATGAATCAACAACCGACACTCCATACTAGAATAATAAAATGATACATATACATTCACCCCGTTACAATCTTACAGTGTACATAGAACATTCACTTACATCCAGTGCTGTACAAATATTTGGCAAAGCTTGTCCGTATGTGTCATGACAATGTATTGCCAATTTATCTGATGAAGTTACATTGAGAACATCTTTCAACATAGCTGTCATAGTGTCTTTAGTTCCGACACCAATAGTGTCTCCCAGAGATATTTCATAACAACCCAAATCTAACAAAGCAGCAACTGTTTTGCTTACTGCCGACGTATCAATTTTCCCCTCATACGGACAGCCAACAACACAAGACACGTAGCCACGAATTTTTAGATTTTTTTCTTTTGCTGCGTCTACTACAACTTTTATGCGGTTCAAGACTTCGTCCATAGAACAATTTACATTTTTCTTAGAAAATGATTCAGATGCAGCAGCAAACACAGCAATTTCTTGCACACCTACCGTTAACTGAAATAGTATTTCTACTTTAGAAAATTAGTAGTAACAAAATATACATGTGCATACCGCAGAATTTAAACCAGTTATATTTGGGACCAAAACAGGATATGATATCTCAGGTCGTTTTTCTATACTAGAGAATACCTTTGCGTTATCACCCATTTGGGGAACCCATTTTGCACTTACAAAGCTGAAAGAAAATATAGTGACATAAATAACAAACACATTGTATATCATAAACTGTACCTTGTAACTTCAATTGTTTTAAGACCAGTTAATGATAGTTTATTTATAAATTCTATTTTAGCTTCAGCAGGTACAATAGAAGATTCATTCTGTAATCCATCTCTAGGACTAACCTCTACAATCCGCACACTAGGAACCTAGGTTTAATGTTTATTATTATATATTCCATAATTTAGAATTGTTGTTCATTACCTACTTTTGTAGAATATAATTTGACATTTTTAACAACTGAAGATATTAATGGCAAATAACTTCTGTTAACGAAACTCATTCTCTAGCAATATGTAGAAAATTGTAACATAAAATTAACTAACAGGCTATGTTATCTTTTATTTGGGGTTATATGTTTTTGCATATTCCTTATCAGTTATTTAGCGGCCGCGATATGACAAGCATATATTACTCATATATAAAATAATTATCATTATTTTATGAAAATATAAAAATACATTTTCTATGCCAAACTTATCTAAAGAGCAAACTGGAGCAAACGTATATACATAACTATCAATTTTTCAAATGTCAATTGGAAGTTGCCAAGATGTATTGAATGAAGTATTGGCAGGTTTGGTTAGAGGAAATATGTTGAATAGGATATCAGACAATCAAATTCATTTGATATATTTTAGCATGTTCCAATAGCCGTTTGATATATGAATATGGAAATATTAATATTATGATTCTCAATAAAAATTCCACATATTCTATCTTTAATTATTACACTACATTTTGTAATAACATAATAAAGTACACGAATTTCATGATTTTTTAAAACCTTATTAATTATTAGTATTTTGTTATAGCAAATAGAACGGACATATTATACGAATTCTTATATGAAAAAATACAAATCTAAGGTCATTAATTTTTTTATAGATATTTTCTTTTGTAGAGCTCTTATTTAACATTAAAATTCGTTGGTGATATTAAATTACGTAAGCGGATAGATAAAAAAAATCTTTGAAAAAATGATGAAGCAAGAGTAAAAACTATTTAAATTTTGTTTTTTATAGCAATAAGCATGTTTATGCGCACTGAAAAATATGAGATAACTATATATTACTTTTGATATAAAAATAACATTACTAATTTTATTAAATTAATATTTGAAATCTCCCATACTCCTAAATGGGGACCTTGTGCATCCATAAAAAACCATGTTTATATTTTAATATATAATTGTTTCGTTTAACGATATTATTTAAAAAATATTAAGATTTGAGAATCTGAACCAATTTAATAATAAGATGTATGGTAGTAGCTAATAAGAAATATACTTACATGCATACCCTGTCTATAACAATTACAATATTGTTCGTAATAGAATAATAACAATACAACTACAGACTGTACAGAATAAACATCTGTCATTATAAATTGATTTATTAATTTAAATTAATTTAACAACACTTAAGTAGTCCTTCCCTTACATTCATTTTTACATATCTTAAGTATATATTTAAAATTAGTTTTAAAATAAGTTAAACAGTAACAAAGATTTATGCTAAGTTACATGAACTGGGACCATATCTGATCGCCTGAAGATTACAATAAACAATACTGTTGTGAAAACTGTAATGTTGTACTGTCAGTACATCTGATGATTTTCATTTTGACATGTATTGTTATTTTAGATGAATTCTGATCTCTGTTCATGCGACCGCCGGACACAACAATATGGTTTAAAACAATGTTGCTTTTAACTTATCAATAATATAATATTGATGGTACGAGTTACCTTTGACTACTAATAACAAGTAAGTATCTATCTAAAATGATGATCTATCATATGATTAAACGTATGATTTACATAAGGCCGAGTGAATAAGTATACATTTCACAAACTGTCAGTGTCTAAGATGAAACATTACGAGTTTTCTAATTCGCCCTGTGTATCCGTTGATTGGTTTCTATTGACAGTCGGTAATTGTCAAAAAAAGAATAGAAATATTATTTTATTTAATTCATAAATGCTTTTTCCAGCTGTATACGATGGCACCGTTACAAATTTCTTGTTAAATTCTTATTGGTTCTTTTTTATTCAGTTTTTGGTGGATTTATTATATTCTGTGTTAAAAGCATTAAAGACACGATATGAAGAAAGTTATAAATTGATTTAATTATTTATATTGATTTAATTATATAAATATTTAAAAAATATCGCATATGTGCATTATTATTTTTGTGACAGGTACCTATGTATTATGTAGATAGGCGAGTATTATGTATTTTATACAATTAAATACAGGATCAGTAAAATAATCAATGTTGAACGATATTCTCGTACATTATTCACTTCTAATTTACAGAATATTCCGTATTAATTTTGTTTTTAAACAGTTCAAACCAAAGATGGCCAGCATTTTTCAATTCACCTTTGATTTAAACGTACGAGTATAATATTTTGTGTTATACATACATATATCTACATATGCATGAATGCAAATAGTACATATAAAATAAATATTTTACTTGGTGAATTCCAATTATATTTGCTATATACAATACAATACCAATTATATGATTTTATTGTCGTGTTTCGTTCACATATTATTTTACGCCTTTTCATGTTCACCTCTGACTAGAAATTATCCCGAATACTTTGTTAGTTATTATTGTTTTTTGTTTTTGAAATAAAATTATGGTACATCCATAGTATTGTCCTAGCGAAAACATACTAACCAACTGGACGGATTATGGAAAGGCGTTCTCAGCCAATTTATGACTAGAAATACACTGAGCAATCACTAACACATTATTCATAGTCTGCACAGAATAAAACTGACATAGAAGTAAATTTATAATCGGCCATATCTTCATAGCTCTATAGGATTGATGCGTGTTGCATATTTGAAACAATATATAATAATATGTGTATGCATTTTGAATACATCATTCATCAACAATGTTCTGGCATACCTACATAAAACTAGTTAAATAAGATATGAAATTAAACTAACCACATTAACCCGGAAATTTCAGTTTCAAAAGGATTCAACAATTTCCAGGAATTGTCTATAATAATCATTTATGTAGAACACATCATTTCAATAATAATTTTGATATATTAGAAACTTGTACCGTGAATCACTTGCCCTTGCTAGTTTTTTTCTACTAAAAATGACAGTGCTACCCTGAAAATATGCGTATTGAATAATTCTAGCAAATGTCAAATTTAGTACAAAAAAACAAGATAGGAGTATACATTAACAAGCCATAATAGTATGGCAAAATTCGTCTTCAGGATGAATATTTCCGTGGCCAAATGTGCTCCAATTAAATTATGCTATTAAACGCTTAAATGAAATTAAATATTATTTAATGTGTAAATAACGTGCTAAATAACAGTGCGAAATGTTGTGCAAATGTTTATGGTTATTTCAATACATGTTGAATTGTTCTTTAAAAGTGAAGTAACGACGACTAGCGCGACTTTTATTATTTATAATAACATTGAAATTAGTAGAACTAATGTGTTTTTTTTTTCTTTCTTTCTTCAGTTTTTGGTACTAGTCGAAGATTGTTCAACGAGAAATAAAAATTATCTATTTGCTAAGACTAAAATATCATGTCGGTAAATATGAACATGAATAGTAAACAAATATAACCTTAAATATATTGCTAAAGTATTCCTAAAAATTATTTGCTTTTATCAACGATTTTATAGTTTAAATTAAGTACATATATATATATATATATATAACGCCTTTAATTAAAACTACTGATTCTAATTAATAAAATTAACCTCATATAGTGGTAATTATAATATGGTAACTTTGTGTTTGACTTACAGCCTACGCGATATGCCTCTGCAATTGACTTGCGCAGTAATAGTGCCGTAGTATAGCAATACCAACGGGACCATTGCCACGGACGCAAAAATAATTTAATAAATATTAGTTATTAACTCTTAAAACTTAGTGCGACCAGTCTGACATTTGCAAATGGCACCAAAAACTTGGTTACAGCGCGTCATAGTATCCAGTACACGTGCTACCCTTACTGCGCATGCGTACCATTTAGTTTGAAATATGGCGCGATCATGTTTTCTTTGGAAAAAATAAATTAGTCATGTTCGTACTAATATGAGTAAGCTGTTTTTGTTTTTATTTTAAAATCACAGCATAACCGATTGACTGTAAGGAGTAGCATACCGTGTAACACATTAGATAAGAAATACGTCAGTTATATGATTATCTTACAAATAACTCAGAGGTGTTAATAAATGGATATTGTTACGTAAAATCATTGCATCCTAGCTTCCTGTAAGCTTGCGGCCTGTGCGCTTGCTGTTTGGAATGGCAGACCTGGGAAAGCACCCGATGTTGCCGATTGTAAAGATTGTGTCTGCGGTAGTGCCGCGTAGGTATACGGCATGTAACTCGCTGCCCCTGCAAATATCAACAATTCTGTAACAAACATTCACAACTCTGCTCTTTATAATCATAGCATAGTTGCATATTATCAAGTTTGTCAAATATTGTAAACAAATCCGAATGTTTCAACAAACAAATAAGTGAAACATTAAGTTTCCCTCTGTCGTACATGTACAATGGTTACGTTTTGAAGAATATCAATCTACCCCTCCGTATGGGAGATAGAGAGAACAATGGAATGGGACTAACCTGTAGCGCCCGAGTACGGATACGCTTCAAATCCGTTAGCGTACTGGCTGGGGTAACTCGCAGCGGCAGCAGCTGCAGCAGCGGCTGCATTCTGATATTCATAGAATTGTGTCGTGGCTGCTGCAACGGCCGCCGCATGTGTCAGCTGCGTGGCCGGTAGCGGCATAATGCTTCCTGGAGTAGTAGCAGTCAGGTATGGGGATTGGTAAACGTACCCAGGGGGCACCCTGTAACCCAAGCATACAAAATTATGGATGTTTAACAGTACAGTACGTACATCTAGCGTATTGCAATCTAGTGGTATGACATTTAGGACGGCGCCAGGTATAGTAACAGTGAACGCAACTAACAACTACAACTCTCCAATCAAATATGATTATCGCAACTTGCCATACGAGTTCTACATTCATTTATATTTATTGCAGATAACACTGTTCAATGTCATTAATCTATTTAGTTTCCTACGTTCACAGAAACCAAGCCCTCTTTCTTACAACGGCATTTCTGCAACCAGAATAACAATAGAAAATCTAACTATCATGCAAAAAAAAAAATTACTTAACACATAGCAATATTTGTTCATAATTTTATATGCCTCTTATGTTTTAGAATACTTCCTTTGTATTATAGCGCACTTGGAAAACTTTATTTACTCAGATTGTTATTTTTTACTATTGTCTCAAACGACTGTAAACAACAACAAAATGTTTAATTATTCTACTAGACACCTAAATGTTTATGAAGACCTCCACAACAATATTCCCTTCCATGTTATACGACTTTTGTTTCGAATGGAACATGTATAACGTAGAACTGTATCATTATACGCTGGCAACTGTTTGAATATTGCATCCTACTGCCTGTTTTGCGTACCGTATTGCAAACAAAGTTCTAAATCTGTGCGTATGTATTAGATATTCGTTGGTCAGACTTTGTACTAACTAAATACAGAGCGTGCAGAGTGCATATTCTATTGTTAATAATGTACTGTGCATCTCTCTGCGAACACAAAGCAATATTGCAGGTATTAAATAACACTTGTTTTTCTATACGATTATATTATGATCCATTCATATTAACAAAAGATTCATATCACAAATATCTGGAGAATGTTTGGTTTTATCTATATGAATTCTATTTCGATGGACTTACATTAATAAATATAGTTTATTAATAAGTTGGGGCCGCAAGAATCTGATGTTAACAATAATTTGATATCGACAGTAGAAATACCTATCGTTAATTATATCATCAGTATTCTTTATTCAGTATAAATAACGTAAAATATAATTTGGATCCTTTCATTATTGTAGACAAAATAAATACGAATGAACATATTTCCTAGATCTATAATTTTTCAAGTATAAATAAGCATTACGTTCAATTTGGATTTGCTGCCAATTTGTCATTTATTGACGTATGATGTAGTCTAAAATATTTCCATATGCGACTGTTTAAGATCGTGGTATTGATAAATAATTATTTGCTGTATTCATGTGGAATAGAATGAAAATATATTTAAAATATATTATAACCTTCATTTGTCATTGTTCAACATTCAACTAAATATATTTTGATAATAATTATGATAGCAAATCGCAGTAAACCATCAATAAAAAAATACTGGCAATAGAACGCGTTGTTTTTTTAGTCTTGAGTTACTTTACGTCGAAGGTTTTATTTTTGGATCATTTGAGTCGTCTGTCGTCTGCGACTTACTTGTATATGTTCCGACAAACGTTCTTTGTTTACGTAGGTATGCATTTATTCTAGATCTAGATGAATATAAACTGTACAATGAAATTTCTATACGTGACATTATAGATGATGCTAGTTTTGTACAGAATAGAGTACAGATAGGTAATACACGTAAGTCTAGATATACGTATACTTCCCGAGTACGAAAAGGGAGTTATCGGGCGAGTTCATCTGCCACTAGTGGGGAGTAACGACACATGCTACAATTTTCTAGTTCACATTATTACGTTCACTTTATCGTGAACTTTTATCTGTACTCGCCACTACTTCGGCTATATTAGCATACATTATTAATGAAATTTCTCATGATGTTGACGATGCGACCGTTTCCAACGAACACATTTATCGTTCAGCCTTGAAACGTGGACAACAATACGTATTATGTTCAACATTTCTATATTAAAAATTACCTATCAGACCATGAATTCAATTCAAATGGAACACGATATCCATTAAATATAAATTATATATTATTTTGTTATTACTATTTGTACAACTTTGGTTGATAGTGTATAAAATCCCGGGCGGAACATTAAAGAATAATTCATGGCGGTTAATTTTATTGTTTGTTAAATATTTCATACACAGTATGCCTATCTATGTATATAGTGCAATTTATATTAATTTTATTATTCAACAGAAGGAGATTATAAATCAAGAGTATCAGTAGCGTGGAGATGTTAATCTTCAAAATATTAACTAGTAAAATTTAAGAACAAAGACTGAACCAAAATGACGATGCTAGAAGGAATGTTAACATGGGCATGTTACAAGAAACTTGGCAAAGAATTGATTAGCGCCTCTGCATTCACCTCGCAACACACGGAGCGCACATTACTGTAAACTTATATTGTAAATGAGATACATACAGAGCTGTGCAGTACAGTCTCTCTTTGCCATGGTCTATATTTGGCGATAGACTCGTACTGTGAAACTCAACAAACAGTTACATCTCCCACTAAATATATTTAACTGATCATTGACGTTATATTATATTCTATTCTAATTAGTCATACTGATTTTTTATTCCAATGTTTGATCAATTTTTTTTTTGGATAAAAACAATTGTATTTATCTTACAATTTAATTTTAATTGTTTATTGCATACGAATTGTTTTGAGCTATACAAAAATGCATTATCTTAAAAGAAATTTGAAAAATTCGTAGCCAAAGTAAACATGAAAACAAACATAATTTGGAAATTAGAAAACAAATACTACGGGGGGTAATATAATATTATTTTTTGTACGTACAATCGACTGTATTATTGTTATCGTTGGAGCGGCAACATTCTATTAACGAAGTAAGCAATCTATTAATAATTGAATAGCAATTTATCAGAGAGATAGGTGTAATTTTTCGAGGGTAGTGGCTAGCAAATAAGCAATAGGAAGGACATCGCGCAGGGCGTGCGGTCGGTACTGCCCACTTCACACACGAAGTGCCCAGCTTCTACTTGCAAGGGTGGAAACTGCAAAGGCACGATGGTAAGTGAGTCGTAGCGCGTACGAGACTGCTTGTTTACCGACACAGAAAACGGATCGGATTTGCGCAACGTCCGTTACAGATTATCCAATAGGAATGTGTTATCCGCGAGAACACGCCTTCACCAATGGTTAAACCAGTCGTTTTCAATTTTAACCTGAATGTCAATTATCGATTCATGTGCAGGTCTGGGCTCGGATTGTTCGCAATTAGGTACAAATAAGTATACAGTAGTTATTTAGTTTTTATAAATATATTATAAATTGAGCGAGCGAGCGAGCGACCGAACGAACGAACGATAACGAACAGGTCACCTATATGCACAGCGGCTTAATGGAATTTGCATTTACTTCGTTGGAACCATGCATTTGCCTTATTTGTTCAATTACATACGTACATATTGTTGTCTTTTATTTTGTACAAAATGTCCAATAAGTAAATCTGAACACTATATACGTACATACACATAGAACAACGTCCAGTAAAGCTACTTTTATGACCCCTCATTATTACGCTTACAATATAATAAATATTAAAAAAAAATGAATTACTGTTATTATTATTTTATATGAAACGTGTTATGACCTCTATGAGAAGGTAATGAGCAAACAGAAAATATATTTCTATGCTGTCCATTTTTATCAATTTAGATATTTTCATTATAATGTTCTGCATATGTGTGTAATGAATTTTTAGTATTTGTGTTTTTCTGGTTTATTTAATATTATCATGATTATAAAAAAACTGATTGCAAATTTATAATTCAAACGATTTAATTCATGAATACTGGGGCCAATGTGACGGCAATGGATGTTTTTTGAAAAATCAAATTAAATAAACAAATTCGAAAGAGTTAAGGTAACGATGTGAACTTTTTGAAATGACGTATAAAACTCAGAGCATCCAATTTTTTGTTGTTCATAGAATTCATTTTTAGTTTGCAGTATAACTGCGGAGTATTCCAAAAGACGCATTTGAAAATTGATTTCCTGCCAGTCATTTTTGGCACAAGTTCGACAATACTGTATTCGTAGGATGTATTCTGTTAGTTATATTGGGGAGATTAAGAAAGATATGCAAGAGAAACTCACCGGACAGAAATGACTATGATAGTTACTAGCAGAGGTTGATACGTTCGTGTCTGTTGGTGTGACGTAAATGGTTATACATTCTACAGATAATTTATGTACATAAAAACATCTCAGCACAATACTGCGTTCTACATGTTTACGCCAGCAATTACAGAACAGTGAAATTCAAGCTCAACAACATAGTGTACGCACCTATGAGATATAGAAACACCGTGACGCAAGCCTACGACACATACACACTGCAACTGCAAAAAGGCATATGAACACCGTATCTGTTACCTAATAGATATTATAGTGAATATCTATCGTGAGTACCACCATCACTCAACAGCATTAGAGACTAATCAGTAGTAGTGGTAGTAGTAGTAGTAGTGGTGGTGGTAGTAGTAATAGTAGTTCTACAGATCATTGACAAGGCGTGCATGTTATCAATATCACGAAACACGTAAGTACGTATGTGTCTCACGTAAGACATTCATTGTGTCTCGTCGTCTGGTGCAGATGTTGGTGTTGATGGGTAATAGACAGATAGACAGTAAGTAGTACGGCCATTGGTAACAGGTACATGTCATGTTAAACGAATCTTACTACCCAAGAACTTTGCAAATATGTATAACAATTGGTTATAGGTGTGATAGATAGATGGGTGGGTGGGTGTATGATCAGGTATATACGGTTGGGTACTTAATACTAGAACACGAAAACACACACCTTATGACAGAAAATATGTGTGAGTACTAGTAAGAACTTCATGAGCTGTCGAACCCGGTCCGTTAGCGTACCACAGGCCCACCAGGCTCAATACCTCCAAGTGTACAATACCTTGACTGCATTACTAGATTGTACATTACATACATATATACATGTATACATTATAGCTAGCTACTATCACCATGTATAATACTGACTTGGAAGAATTGTTGGACGATAATGCCAAGTAGTGAGGTCTCGCTAAACGGATGAGGCACGAGCGCCCGTTGATAGTAAGATAGCATCAAAGTAATTAAATCAAAAACGAAAAACGAAAACCTCACAACAAACATTAAATGAGAGCATATCACCGAGTGTGAACCTTTAGAACCGTGCCTGGACGGCCGGCTGGAGTGGTAGGAGGTAGCGAGCGAAGCGCATTAACGTACGAGTCGCACGTCCGGTGTTGGACTATGTAGGTGGTGGTGGAGTACTAGTAGTAGTAGTAGTAGAAGTAGAAGTAGAAGTAGTGATGGTGTGGGTATGATCTGTCTGCTTGCTTACTGCATTAGCCAAGTGGGAGAGCCTCGTAACTCGTAACTCGCACAATACGATCACGACCACGTCGTCTGCTGCACCGACACCATCGGCTAGTGTTCATTTTCATTTCAGTCTCAGATAGGTAGTTGTAGGTATATATATATATATATATATATATATATATATATATATATATATATATATATATATATATATATATAAACAATATACATATATAGAGATCTAAGCTATAGTATTGGTATCTCGAAACTAACAAACAGTTAAATAATAAAAATAAAATAAAAAAACAAGAACACCCATGCGCACACATACACACATATATACACGCATGTAGATGTACATGTACAACCTCAAGCACTCCACGCCAGGCCACGATATAAATACAAAATTTTTACATTTTCATGTTTTGGCATAAAACGGTCGGTGATCCCCAGAATATTTGGGACACATCTCAGCCAATTCTGGTCTGCAAAATTATCGAGAACAGCGTATCAACAATGGATCACATACTTGGGGAAACAAGTTGATGACAATAGAAAATAGAGAATACAGAATATATGTAGATGTGTGAGATGTGACATAGTTACAACAAAGATGATGAACGTGTACAAATTCAGGATATTTGTGAGTGTGTTCTCCCAAATCAGTATGAGAATCGCATGAAGGATTCTGACATGGGAGAGGAGTGCATAGAAGAGATATTAGCAGTCACTTACCCGTACTGGCTAGGCAGCAGTGTCGGATATCCGGCACGAATTCCAGCGAATGGGAAACCTACAACAAACATTAAACCCATATTAGATAAATACACACACAGAGAAGAAGAATATAACAGTCCCGGACATTTACTTCATCCTTTCCATTACTTCAAATGTGTAACGGCATATTCTTAATATGTTTCAACGCACACGATAATTGCAGTTCAACACACAACAAATCGATAATCGATTTATGTATATCCAAACACCACGACAGCCGTTATTGTTCTGATTCTTTTCAATCTGTAGCAAATACTCCTTGTTTCGGTATTTAGTCAGGTTTAACGAGGCCGAGCTCCAAAACTATTTTTTACAATCCATAAAACTAACTACGAAATGGATTACGTAAAAATTTGTGATGGGTATATATGCCTAATTCATTTATTAGTCTGCGCAAGCGTATGCTGGAGTCAGGGAAGTGGCGCTTACTATTAGAACTGCCATATGTCAACATTTTAAAAGAAAGACCTCGACGTCGTCAGCAGCGTCGTCTTCTGATCAGGTTTTATTTGTGCCAAGATTATATATATATATATATATATATATATATATATATATATATATATATATATATATATATAATGAAGTCGTTTGTGAATGCTGAGGGATTCACCTGTAGTTAACGACTGCATATGCTATATTTCCGTGTACCGGAATTGACAAGAACGACGGAAGTCCGGAGCGTAGGGTGTAAAACTATAATCAGCAAGTGACTGCGGCCGGCGTGCGTTACGTTTCGCACTTAGTAGGCACGTACGTGCGAGGGGGTTGCACGATACACGCTGCACGACACCTGTCCACACCCGTGTTGCAACTTGGACATGTGTCTACGTACGTCTGTTTACGTGCCGTAATAGCAAAGGTGTCCAGTTAGGGTATACATGTATGTTTGATATTAGTGCCTTCGTCATTGCTAATAATGACATGAAACAGAACACTTTTTCCTTGCCAATGAATGAAACAATGTGTAAATAATGTAAAATATAACATGGACAATGTGTGACCTAGAAAGCATTTAATTAAGTGTGCAGGTAGATATCGACTATCACACGAGGCTATCGTACAACATACATTGGTATATTTTCCACATTATGTACTGTAGCGACAATATGTATGTATGTATGTGCGCAATGTTGCTACGTTTTATAGCCGAATATAATTGTACGTTGGTCGCTGACCGACGTGTGTTCCACGTGCGATCCAGTAATATATCAGAGAGCTTTTGCTTTATAATAATGTGTATATAAAAGCCATTGTATTTGTCTGACTAGCGCACTATCAGTGGGCATTGACGATGAGACACGCGAACCGATGATTCAACCGCGTCCCTGTCGTTGTCGCTACCGATGTCTGTGTGATACGTGCGTGCAACCGAGCGATGCTTTGCGACACTCCTGACTGTGCGCATTACCTGGCCTCACTTGGATTTTCCACCAATACTGCGGTGCACACGATAAATGCAGTACATATATTTATATGTAACATAATATGTACAAATATGTATGTGTCTGTGTGTAAATATATTTCACAATATAACAAAGGGCGCACCCAACTTACTGGTTTGCAAGTTACCGCGGGGCTTCGCGCCCAAGATGGCGAGATTCACGTTGGCCTTACGTCCATCTATGATCGGATTTGGGTCCTTACAGGCTCGCTCTGCAGATGGTCTATCGCCCATAATTACCTATGAAATAAAATATATTATTAGGTTCTAAATGTACATAGTACAATTAGTGAAAATGCACATATGTAAGGGTATATTTGGTAATATTTACTAATATCATTATATATATATATATATATATATATATATATATATATATATATATATATATTTAATATAAATACAAATATGTTACTTACAAATCCATAACCACGACTTTTGCCCGTTTGCCGGTCAGTGATGACTACAGCTTCTTCGATAGCGCCGTAAATTGCGAAATGATCCCTCAGCGATTTGTCGGTGGTGTGGTACGGAAGACCTCCCACAAACAATTTGGTCCACGTGGTATCCTTTTGTTGCACGCTGGAGCTGTTGATGGCACCGGCCGTCGTGCCGAGGACCCCCAGGCTACTGAGCCCTCCCACGATGCTCTCGGCATCGTTACCAGCGCCAAGACTTGCTCCAGGCATCAACATGATTGAATTCTGCGATATATTGTCCAGAGGATTCGTGTTCACGTCCACTTCAGTCACGGGGATAACGTACTTGGAGGAGGATATGATTGATTTCAGATTGTCGTCGATGCAGATGAAATACTTCTTCGTATATTATATAAGTAACGCAAGCACAGACAGCCAGTAGGAATAAATTAAGCACTTGGATTTGAATAACGAAATTACACTGATCAGAAATGAGCACTGTTTTACTATAGTTGAAGAATTATTATTGTCGAGTAGAACGGTAGGTAATGTGTAGAAGAGACTGTACGGTTTACACAAGTCACGTGGTCAACGGAACGATAGCAGTGGTATCAACAGTATGTGATGTCTTCTGCGCGCTATGAACGACAACGTGAGACGCGACGTAGACGAAAACGGTACGGGATGCGAACCAAATGGCAGAAAGACAGAGGAGACGAGAGCAAGCGTCGCACGGTGCCAGTGACGGTGCTAAATCACACAACTCTACCAATACCAGCACACACATACACATGCACAAACACGTACCCCGATAGTTTAAGGCTAACGCACACCGCTTACTCTAACCAACCACTGAGACTAATTTTAGCACCGACCGACCAGCTTGGATGCATATGAGCAGCTGTTACTAATGTTCGAGAGTTGCCGAGTATTTTTATAGAAATTCCGTGCTCGCCTCTTCGCGGAGACACTTTGTTCCACATACGATTTCAAAATTAAAATTATTACAGCGCACTGAGTTCGGAGTCGGAGTCAGAGTCGTCGAGCGTTGTCAGTTCACAAAAAGATACATGTGAAACAGCGCGCCAGCATGATATTCAAAAATATATATATATAAATATATACCAGTAGCGTTGTAGCGTCGTCGTCTCGCCGTCACAGATTCTCACATGTTCGAGTATCGCGCAACACGTACGTACTGTTGTGTGTGAGTCGGGATGCACCCAACTACTACTATTATGTACTGCGGTATGGTTAGATGCTAGATAAGCAGTACAGTACAGTACAGCACACAGCGCACAGCACAGTACGGTAACAGAGAATAGACTACTACTGTTTGTAATGTTTTCCGATGTCGAATTCCGGTGCTGCTGCTACCTGGTTGTGTTTATCCGTGGTCACCTGGCATAGAAAGCACGCCACACATACACACGCTCGAACGTTAACTACCATCAACAGCAGCAACTCTACGGAAGGTGGCAGACTAGCCGTTCGTTTTACTAAATGCGCTTCCAGGATTGGACTGAAGTTCTCCACCGAAGTAGTGGGGACAATTCATACAATGCAATGACATATGTTACATTTTTTCGTGCTTCCCTTGCTTTGAACTACGATTTGTTAGATTTACATGGATACTGTGCTGTAGTACACTGCTTACAGTTTTTAGTAATGCATCATTCAAACTGGGTAAACAATTCGTCATATTCAATAAGAAACCAACCTTTGTTCATAAAATAAACAAAATTAATATCGAATTACTCAGTGCTGTTTACCGCACATTGTAATTATAAAAACAAATTATACATTTTTCTACAGTTATTTGTTTTCATAAATTTAGTTAATTCGCATTAAGACCTTGTTCAGCGAGTAGAAGCGTTTCTGAAGAAACGAAATTGCATTATACTAGGTCATTTCAATACTGGCTCATTTTCTATAAATTGATCCATAATTTTCGTAATTGTGTCTTCATGAACCGCGTTATAACAAATCTTTGTAAATTTAGAGCTTGTTTTGGGGTAAAAAAAACCGCGTTATATAAAATCAGCGTTAAGCGAAGCCTTACTGTACTAGTTATGAATTTAATTTTAACAAATTTATGAAGTAGGTAAAAAGTAAATTAACATTTCATAGCTCTTGATGTTTTACGTCAAATTTGGATTATGATAACCTTGCTTGTTATATAAACCAATGAAGTTTATTTTATTTAAGAATACACCCAACCCTCACTTTACGGCCTAGATACGTTCCGGAAAAGTAGGCCGTAAAGCGAAAAGCCGTATAACGAATCAAACATTTTTTTAACGAATCAAGCATTTTTTTAACGAATCAAGCATTTTTTTAACGAATCTAGCATTTTTTGGCCGTATAACAAAACATTATGGGCCGTAAATCGAAAATATGTTATAATTAAACAGGCCGTTATAGTGCAATGCCGTATAAAGAGCGGCCGTAAAGCTTTTAAATCAAAAGAAATATAATTGATTATTTTACGAAGTTGATATTTTAAGTTATATACAAAACATACGTGTTTGAAACAATGGATACTTAAAATGAAAATTATTATAGAAATAATTAACGTTAATATTTATATAGAAATATTTTAACAACTTTCCTACGATGATATTTGTGAATGACATGACATTTGATGATATACTAAAATTCCGTGATCAATGCTAGGTACATACACAATAACGACAAACACATTAATCCGCGGAAATGTTATAAACGACAGCTAGCGACTGTGCATATAATTACTGATGGAGGTAGCACTAACGCACCGGAAACAATTGAAATTATCGCACGCGTACGCGACAGAAATGATACAAGGGCTGAAAGCCCTAATATTACCTGTGCTGGGGTGACCACATAGGCCCTTAATCTATGATGAATAATCGGATAAATACTAGGAGACAATTTTAATGTATGCTAACCGAAGCACTGAATGTTATGTTCGAGACTACTCGAGAAATGATGAAAAAAATAAATTATTTGCATTTTTACACAATATCATTTTTTCAAACATCGAGAATAAAATATGTAATACACCCGTTATACGGCTTTTCGATATAACGGTCTTTTGTAATTATAGTTTCGATTTATGGCCTACAATTTTTCGATTTTTTTCAAACGAGGTTTACAAATTATTTTTAGCAATGCAATTGGAATTCAAACGCCATCATGATAAATAAAATTGTATTTAAACAATGCTATACATAACAACTATAACCAACAGCGGAAATACTTTGTCATCACGTAATATTATCGAAACATTAATATCTCTTTCACTCACATCCTATTTAGTTTTCCTTCAAAAATATTACAATGCTTGGTGTACTAAATCGGAAACAAAATCATATGTAAATATATATATATATATATATATATATATATATATATATATATATATATATATATATTATATATATATATATATATATATATATATATATATATATATATATACCATAACGAAATGCATAACACAATATACAGTATATAGGTATGCCTTTGTAATTACGTGGTTTCTATGAGAGCTTGTCTATAAAGGCGCTAACAAGAAGTATCTAAATCTGGATTACATTGCATATTCTTCAAAGTAGCGTCATATTTGTACAATAAACCAAATAATATGATAGATATGTGTATGTCTAAATAATTGAATGGAGCATACATTTATGTACTTATATACAGAGAATTGCAAATCTGACACTGAATATGAATGAATTCGAAAGAATTTGCTGATTAACGTTATCGTGTTATTATTTTGTTAAACTATAATGTTTAACATTGTAACTCGTCTTACTAATACTATAGGTGACTATAGGTATATCATATCAATAGGTAGATAAAGAGAAACATAATTCATTTGTATTAGTTATATTTTTATTTTTTGTATTCCTTTTATATTACATTATAGATTCAACGTAAATGAGTAATATTATATATATACATATATATATATATATATATATATATATATATATATATATATATATATATATATATATATATATATATATATATATTATAATTTACAATCAAACTAAATTCTATACCAATATAGTATAAAATTAATTTCTATAGAAAGATAGTGAAGTTTTGATTAGAAATATTTGTCTATTATTTGCCTAGCTTGAAATTGCATTAATATGTGTACTAGAATACAGTACTGTAGTGATATTTGCCTAGAACTGCGGGCGGTAAAAATGATACAATTTATTTCTGTAACTAAATTTTGCAGTGTACGTGTTAATATGACAAAGAAGACCTAATGCGTGGTGACAAACAGAGATCTAGGAAATATTCGCAAAGAGCCAACGTCCTTGGTACATTTTATTTTGAAGTTTTGGCTGAGGAAGATGTTGACGTTATTAATTTTATCCGTAGCCAAAATTTTGCAGGCAAATACAGTGACCCTAACACGCGTCGATACACCTACTATTGTCGGAAATAAAATATTTTAAAACCGAAAATATTGTCATTATTTTCTGTGGGATATGTATGTAAGACTATTAGAAGCAAAATATTACTTTCTTCTATTGAAAGTTGTTTATTATTTTCATATAGGTATTCTGTTTCCTGGCCAGTACTCCAGATTAAATGCAATTATTGTAAATTATGAAATGTGACTATAATCGATCACAGTGCAATCCACCCGAATATAGTGGAAACTCTCTTATAATGAACGTATCATTGAGTCCCATACATACTAAATACTTTCGTTACAATGTACACTCGCTTATAGTGAACCAAATTCCTGATCCCTTCAAGTTCAACTATAAGCGGTTTCCACTGTAGATAATCTATTTTGAGTTTTTGGTTCCATGTTAATAATATATTGTAATTTTACTTTCAATTTCTTTCTACTTCAACCATTTGTTCTACTTGATGATTCTGAGATTACACTGGTTTTTATATAACGGTGACAGAATGTGACGAATGCATGGTTATTTAATTGTTAATAAAATCGATTAATTAATAAGAGTAAGTAATAATAATAATTGTATTAATAGAGAACAGAGAGTTTCTCTGTTTTTTAGAAGCCATTATCATTTTGCACAAAGGCTGATTGTTATATACACAACTCCAATTGTAATAACTTTCATTTTACGTAAACATGCGCAACATCAATTATAACAAACATGATTCTACTACAAATAAAGAAATTGGAATCTCCTAAACCGAATTTGTTTGAAAACAAAACTATATGATTTGAACATATATAAACTATATTTTTAATATTAAAACAAGGTATTTATGCAAAATCACATTTTTTAAAAGTCTAGTGCACTATTTTCAAAAAAAGAACATAAATGTGAAATTTTTTACAAATTTTACTATTTGAGCATAATTGAAAGTGAATCATTGACGAACATTTATTATCCCATCTCAGAAATTTATTTATTTGTATATATTTTACGGTGCATTGAATGTGACGGAAATTTTTTTAAGATTATTTTTTATATGGTGTGCGTAAAATATTCATATATTTTTTTCGTTCTGCAGAATCATTGGCCTAATTCTGGAGTAACGAAAGAGAGATAGAGAGAGAGAGAGAGAGAAGGAGAGAACAGCATATGTATAGGAAGAAAAGATAATACCATACAGTGTGGGTCTCGGTGAAAGAGCCATTAAACTAATCATCCATAAAGCTAACCCTTACGCAAAGGACTCGTCTTTGATATCGATGTTTCAGTAATAGGGTTTGTTTAATATGAAAGGGGGAATTATAGAGTCCATCTTTTTCTTTATAATTGAATAATGCTGTACCTTGAATTCACTGAAAGATTTCCTAATTTAGCTAAACTAGCTACTCGGTTTATAATAAACACATGCACACACCAAAGTTCGTTTGATTGGTATACACATAATTTGTGTAAAGCGATGAACTTCTGGAATATACAAACACATGGCAGTGGAACAATTGACAATATGTATAGTATATAGTGTATACGTACCTACCAGCATGAAGTGGACGAAGTATCAGAAATGGAAAAGTGTGCTGTATTTTAATAATCGATAATTGCTCTCGGTTTATTTTCATCTACGTAGCTACACCGACGCTTGTCATTCTATTACGTAGCGTAAATGTAAATATTAGAGCATTCTCGTGTGAAAATGCGTACATATGTCATATTGCATATAATTAATGTTGGATCGATGGCCGGTAACATGTAGATGATATTGTAAGAGTAGGAGTTGGTACGAGATTGCAATGTACCCGCATATATCCGCGCTACTTTCACGTAGATAATTAGTCGTAACTGGAACATGCACATTCAGTATATGTTTGTGTTCTGCAGGAGAAGGTGACAATGGTTTTTATAAAATATTATGTATTTGAGTTTTTTATATTCTCCAGGCTACTGGTGTCAGCAAGTAAGTAGCATTCTATTTCGTTCAAATATCGACATTCAGTTACTAGCTTTTGTTTTTCTGGAATTCTATAAAATTGTATGAGTATTATTGAATTTTGTAAATTTAATCACAGCCTATGCTATAAATTAATTTCTTTATAATAAACTTATCAATGGCATTCAATACCGTATTCAAAATTTAAGTAAACGTTTTGCATTAGGATTCTTTTGCAGTGTATAGTGATTACAAATCTTATTAACTTTTAATCTGTGAATGAAATATTTCAAAAGACTACAATATATTTTTGTTTATTATACCTGTGTACGTAAGTATGTTTTTTATTACGTGCATATATGAAAAATTAATTCGAATGATTTATTTAGATAATATGGCCAATCAAACAATAGAAAAACATCAGCAAAATTCAGGTCGTTCCGAACGTCAGATCAGGCCAATATTCAACAGTGTTATTTTTCTGCTGGCAGCAAACTTAGTTGCCAAAGGGGCTCTAGGTCTCAGTACATATCAAACTCCAAATATACCCAACAATATCCAAGGATCACTCTACTTAACCCTTAACGGTCCTCCGGCTCCAACTCAGCGTCCTACATCCTCAGAATCATTTGTATCGTATCAACCAGTGTGGCTCCCAATACAAACAAATATACCCTTTGCCAATGGCGAAACTACTACCAAACGTCCAGTTCTACCAATAACGCAACAACAGATAGTGAATATACTGGATCCATTTCTGGAGAAATATGAAAATGAAGAAGATATTGATGCGGTACCGGAACAACATGTGGTTATTAACAAGATCAATAAAATAGATGATAAAACTGGGCAATTCAACGTAAAAGATAAGCAAGTTCGGCAACTACAGGAAAACGAAATGGAAGAACCAAATGTTACCGAACAATCTGATCAGTTTGAAGAATTTGATAGTGATGAAGTTCTTTCAAAAACAAATGTCTCTGACGGTTCCGAAACTGGACGTCAGGCAGTTACGACGATAATGCCAACGACTCGAAACATGACTACCATGAGGACTCCAGTAACGCCGACAACTCCAACATCAGCGACGACTTTGGAAGAAGCAACTATGAACGGTACAATGGCAACGAATGCTACTACTAACAATGTTACTGTCGACTATGGTCCATACACTGGTAATGAGAATATCAGCATTACTGTTGCACCTCCCACGAACAACACTAACATTACGGCAAGCAACAACATCACGACAACACCTCCTCCTGCTAATGCCGGTGTTTATAACTATTATCCTAACGCGGATTATGGTCCTTATACTGGAAATGAAAATATAAGCATCACTTATGGACCAACAGTTTATCAGAAACCATTTTTCTCTTCACCCGAGGACACATTCTTGAATAGTCAAAATCAACAATATTACGATAACTATCCATCAACATTTTATAACCAATTCTCAGATTATTATAAGTACAACGGTATTCTGAATAGATTTTATAATAATTATAACAACCCCTCTTACTATGGCAATTATTTAGATAAGCAGATATTTTAAAGCAACCAAATGATGGTAGGACCATATTAATAATACATATTGGATATATCGCATTAACTGTATAACTGTTTTATCTATAACTAAATACATATACAGAATATTAGACATTTACCGTTAAAAAAATAATCATTGTTCTACTATATAAGAATATTTTAATTTCTTTTCGCTTCCCAAAATAGTAACAACAATTTTACCGTAATTGAAGCTGGCCAGATAAAATAATAGTTTGGTACTGGTCGGACTTTATACATATTTTTCAACCAACCAAAGTATGCTATACAGTTCGTTAACTGTAAAGATCTTGACGTCATTGTTAATTGCTTATATTGTATAGTGAATTGTAAGCGACTTAGATTGACTAAAACACATTTATTGACTTTTATAATTCCACGGAAAATAATATAGAAAATGTATTGTTAGAAGTTTTATAAAATGTAACTTTGATATTAATAGATTTGTTTTTTTATCAAGCCTATATGACATCAATAAATAATTACACGACAAACACATGTGAATGTATTGATCAAGGTGTAGCGTTTGTGCGGGTCAGCTTATAACGCTGTGGGGGTTACAGGTAGGTGTGGGCAGTCCGCCGTCTCACCTGGACATGTGATTGTACCATTACCGGGGGTCCATTAACTTTTTATATATTTTGGCATTTCTACATCAATTACATTGAAGCCATACTGTATCAACGATTGTATTCACTTAGGAAATATTTTATTTTTATTAAATAAACTAAATGACATTCACGTAAAAGCATATATATATATATATATATATATATATATATATATATATATATATATATATATATATTATTCATAAAAATGTAGATCGATATTGACACACAAATCTATTTTCCTTATACATGAATAGTGTTTTATAAATATTTCTCCAAACATTTCTTGATATCTGGGGAGTAAAATATCGTTTGCAAATAATACTTAGTTTGTTCTATACAACCGAACATAGAGGAAAAATAATTATTATTGCGACAACTGCATCAGTAACCACCACATCTCGTACCACACAAACAAAGAAGGTACTTTTTATAATTGGTGTTGCACACTACTTAGAATATTTCCAACGGCTAGCGGAAAATGCGTGAAATCGAACACCCTGTCAGTAATTTTCCTTATTTATTAATGATTGCATCAGCAAAACATGTTATCAAAACATGTTAAATGAGAGTGGGACGGAGGATTATTAAAAATATGCTTTATGTGGAACAAATATATATAGAGTCTGAAATATTATAATATAATACACAAACATGTTTAGATTTTTTTGTAATACGTTTGCAGTAACAATAAATAATTGATAAATAATTGAAGGTATATGGATTTAATGAGATAGATTGAACAAAATATTTCTGTTAATATTAGTATTTAAGAAACAATTTTATAAATATATGTTGTAAATGTTTATATTGTGGAAATAAACTATTTATATGACAATGTTAATTTTAGTAATTCTAATTCTTTGTTAAACAATAAGATAATTAATTGGAAGGCATGTAGAAGTTATTTAAAATTTTTCGCACATAATAATTTTCAACATTTGCCTAAAATCTTGTCTATAAATATATATGTAATTGGGAACATATTTATTTGTACGCAGACTGATTCAGTCTGCCATCTACCAGGATATGCTTGCACTAATTGCGGCGTCTAGTGTACAGAGCGCGAAAGGAAAAACCGATAAAACAGAATATTTTTTTTATATAATTAAAATAATAATAATACTACATTTTATTATGTTGTGTATTAGAAAAATAAACATGGATTTAAATTTTTCCAAATTAAATTTTAATAGTATTAAATTATAATTTAAACTAAATTCTCGTACTAAGTACATATTAACAAATACGAGAATAAACTCTTAATATTAATTTAAACGTGTTATTAATTCAATAATAAATATCTAGCTATATAAACAAGAATTATGTTAAGCAAGATAATATTAAAATTAGCAATATTTAAGAATTAATTTATCTATTGACAACATTTTAAGATTATTTCGATAATGTATATCTTGATTTTGCATTAAATATTTCCGTTGTAAATATTATGGTAATTCGGAATTATGACACATATCTTCAGCAAACAAACTAAGGCAACCTACATGATTGTAAATGAAACTCAAATATAGATTTCTTATCAAAATAACCGATAACAATAATCATATTTCTTCAAACAATAACACTGTACATCCACTTTCGATCAAAATCCGTAGTTTCTGTTAAGAGCAATAAAAATGAAACGTCAGATTTTTAATATATCCTAACTCATTATTATTGAATAGGCTTTTTAAGACACTATATACATATTAATATACATACAAATGTAATCTTATAGTACAGTTATTTAAACAGATTTTATTCACAGGGTATCATCTATACTTGTATGAGATGCATTTTAATTAATTGTTATCCATATCTTCTAGTTTGATATCATCGTCAAAAATTTTCATGTCTTTCACGAAATACCATACCATACCATCAAAGAAAGTACCAATAGCCACGAATGCAGCTGCCGTGAAATTCATAGTATACCTTAACATCTCACCGTTGTATAACCAACAGTTACCAGTACCAGAACAAGTTTTACCCCAAACCATGCAAGTTTTATCTGCAAGAAAATACATAAGTTTCATTATAACGAAGTTTCATAGTTCACGTGCAACCTGAATTTTGAATTGTTACCTTACTAAATGAATATTATTTGATTTAGTAATATACGTTTAGTGTACAAGCAATAAATTATTCCGTAAAGGTTGGGCTAATGACATAATGACGTCAGTTTAGTATTAATGCTTAAACAATATATATTCGTTCTGCACATTTTTAACCATAAGTCGTAATTCCAACCTTTCCGGATAAATTTATTACTTGTATTCAAGAGGTACGAAGTTTTTGACAAAAGAAATTAGAATAACATAATATACGTTTACCTAATATAACTCCAAATAAAATCGGTGATGGAATGAAAGCAAACAAGCTCATAATCATAAGACCAAAACCCATTGCTACAGCTTTGTCTCGTTCCTCGACACACCTAAGATACATTTTTTATATATTTAACACAGTAAATAAATAAGTTGGGTATATTTTTTGTACCTGACTGAGACTAGGAAGTTAGACGCTCTACCAGTTGCACCGCTAAATTTCAAGACACAGACTACGGCCAAGAATATATAAAATTTTTGCGTGCAGTCAATAGGGCAACTTCCTGGCGTGGCACTAGATTCAAGCCATACATGTGATGCAGTGTTTGACGTTGTATTTAATACATCACCTTGAGTTGTGTTCAGTATTGTTTCCAATGTTGGTGCACTTGGAATGATGCAAGAGCAATCAGTAAAAACCTTAAATTTGAATTCATTATTAATAATAATATAGTACAGTGCTTGCCAACCGAGAGTTCTGGGAATTAACAAAAAAATATATGATATTGACCGTAAATTATTGTCTCATGTTTCAATTGGGATCTGTAGACATGAATCGGTTGGAAAACACTGTTATACTACACAAGTTTATAATGAAATTTACTTTTCCACCATTCGGAAGGATTTTTTCATTTTTACACCCTGCGTGACAAGCGGAAATGAACGTTCTCCCGCCATCTTGTGAACAAACGGGAGAGTATTTAACATAATCACAGGAACAATTTGCATTGCATTCAAAACTGCTCTGTAATCTATAAAAAATATTATTAATTTATCCGTTATATAATAATAATTGCGAGCAGTAACTTACTCGCCCGATGGTAAAAGTGGCAACTGGTTATCATTTTCGGCACATCCTAAATACGCGTAGGAAATAATCCCTAAGACTGAAATTGCTCCAATGAGTACGTTCCAGCTAGCCAGGTATCGGGCACTAGGTCGAAATTTTGATATCACTATGCCCGAAATTAAAACACCGAACGCAGAAAACACAAGTCCCACGGTACCAGTTACAAAGTTTGAAAACGATGCTGACTGTCTGTACTGTGTTTCAATATACTTGGGCATAAATATCCAGTAGGGCATATAGCCCAAAAAGTAGAACACAGCAGCAAGATTGTTCATCATCAGAATCATATTGGTCATTAACCGTTTGAATGTACTCATCATATCTATGAAAATTGTTTAGCTAAGATTCAGCTCAATAGTTTTCTGTACATGTTACTTACCTTTGAAGGAAGCAGTTGCTTCTTCTTCTTTATCATCCTTGCTCAATGATCGAAGTTTTGCTTTTCTCGCTGCTGCTCTAGGCAAACTTTTGGGAAAGAGGGCTAGCAAAGACGCGAATACAATCAACAACAGACTTAATAAACCCCATCCTAGCCACCACGCACCCAACCACCGTGGATCTTTAGTTGTTATCGTCGGCGTGAGCGACGGTGATATATAAATATTCAAACAAAACGATGCAAGCGAATAACCGATTGCTGGTCCAAGCATTCGTAGAAAATAAGAGAAACCTACAGAAATACAAACAAGTTATTACACAAGGCTCGGCAATGAATGTATTGATTATTGCGCTTACTTATCAGTGCTGGTGTTTTGGATTTTTTGATATTGTCATCCATGTAAGAGACGCCAAGCGTGTAGTACAGTGATCCACCCACACCGGATATTAACTGAGCTATGAATAATATAACCTGCGGAGCAACATTACCGTCTTCAAGTTCACACTGGGTCGAATTCTTGTTTTCACAAAGTGTTTGCCGTTTCTGTTTCTCCAGAATATCTAATGTGGAATTTTCATTAAATGTAGCACCGTACTCTGTGGTAAGCAACAGGGCATCCTCCCCGGAACCGTACAGGAAATGTGGTAACGCTGTTAGGATGCAGTACATTGCAATCGTATACAAACCAAATGCCATCCAACGCGGACGATGTCCACGTCCAGCATAATAGCTCAGAAACACGGACGCGAACAATTGACTAATATCATTGCCCACTGATATTATACCTGCATGTACAAAAATTATTATTATTAACAGCCACACTTACCAGGCCATGAATTTGCCAAATTTCAGGAATAATCTTGTATATAAAGCTTTTGCTAGTCATTCAGTGACATATCAGTTTTAAATCTACAGTATACATCGTATAATATAATAACAGTGTTATCTAGTATCTATTGTAAAATTTCTATACATTGTAAAATCAGTATACATTTAAAACAAAGTTAATCGAACGCATAAAACTATTTTTTTAATGCATCGTTTTAAAGCATCGTATTTTTCAACTGGATTCTAGAAAAGTACATATTTATTTTTATTTTGTTGCTACATTGTTTATTTTTAAATATAATAGGTCACTGCATAAGCACAGCATAGTAACCCAATTCATTTCATATTTAACAACACGTTTACGTCATTTTCTTGGTAAACCAAAAGTACATTTAACATATTTGCAACAACAAAGTTTATAAAAATAATATTTACATTCAGATATTACTGTGTTATATATATATATATATATATATATATATATATATATATATATATATATATATATATATGCATGTGTATGAAATTTTGATCCTGATGGAATTAAATCTTAAATATACCTATTCAAATTACACGGAATAATATGATTTATCATTGAAGGTTCAGGTAAGTTGTCTGTGCACACCAGACTGGCACCTAGATTTTATTGTGGAATGCAAACCACATGCACAGCAGTGTCCGAAACGGAATTTGCACCCGCGTCTATTTACGTAACCATGTTACCATGGATACGTCTTTGCTTTTGCAGGCATATATCTATCTATATATCTGCAACAGTACTACGAAAGTTTATTTACTGACTACTGCCATTTAATGAATTTTTTAATCAATATGTAAACTAACTTAGTGGAATTGTACAGTTAGATATGTAAGAACTCTTTTGATTAACTTATAAGCAATGAAGATGTATGTGTAAGCTTATGATAAATATTTATTATCATTTCTTTAATGGCATTGTTTTTAATTTCGTTTAATATTGAAAATAAATGAAAAAATAGCCTGTTTTATTAATCAACGATGTCAATGTTCATATACTCGTAATTAAAATAAAGAAAAATATGTCCAACACATAAATAATGTATATTGGCATATATGAACACTTGATAAAAAATCAATACCATTCTATTATAATTTAATGAGAATAATATATTGAAACAATTAAAATTAATGTATGAACTACTTAATTATATATTTAGAGAAATATTACCGCAAGGAACAAAAATACGTAAGTTGCACAACGTGAAATGTAATAAAAATCAAGCATTAGCAAAACATGACTGAACATTTAATGAGCAATAATAATAATAATAATAATATGGAAGTATAGCATACCAGTATTCCTGCTGGGTATTTTAAACCGTTTTTCAATTGTAGTTATTGTCCCCGTGGAATAGGCGTAGCAAGCAGAGAATATGCAACCGAGAAATCCGTATAAGAACACATATGCTTTCTTGTTGGCGAATCTCTGAATAAATGGTCCTCGGATGCATCCAAATCCACACATGGTATCGTCAGTCAATGGCATGTCATCGAGATTGTCGTCCAACGAAGCCATTTCCCGTTCAAGCATCTGTTTCTTCTCATTTTGCAAAATATCCATAGGTTTTTTCTCATTTTCCATATCATTTATGTCTAAAATTTTAGCAGACATTGCGACCGTTGAGAAATTACCACGAAACAATACAATACTGTCTGTATGTACGTATATATGTATATGTATATGTATGTATAAACGTTATATAGCTGCTATCACTTTGTGATTGTACTCTCAGACTGTCGCATCTCGACTGTAGTATGACAGACAGACGCTTGTAAAATTATCTTTCACACATACCGTAATATATGTATTTACTTAGTCTACAAATTTGTTAGACAATGCTTCTGGATTTTGTTATCTACAAACCCCTTCTGCTCCATTCATGCCATCTATCGAACAGAAACCAAACAAATACGAATGTAACCCACTGTCCTATTTCAACAATGCTATGTGTTTATAAATATTTTCCGCTACTTTATCAACTTACTAATGATATGAAATGGCAATATTAATTTATTATTATCATTTGTATTGAAGTATCGCACAGTTATTCTAGTCAAAACACACTTATTCTCTCCAATATTGGAATTACGTTCTGTCAAACCCTAAATTATATATTAAAATGTGTACTATGTTTCAGAAACAAGGTAAGAAAACCCAGAGTAGCTAGTATTCAAATTTTCCCTTGTCAATTTGACGTTTTTTGCTGTAAGCGCGTTTCGGTAACTTATTTTGTAATCGTATGATTCATCTTTCCAAAGAAAATAATATTTGAAACATAATTGATTGTCTTTATTAAATAATAACATATATGAATATCATAAACTATACATATTTTAATAACAATACGAAAAAAACAACAAAAAGTCTTATTCTTATCTTTCATTCGTAAATCAATGTACAGAAAGATATATAATATCTACAAAGATAACTTGTTGAAAACTTTTTGGAGCTTTGTTTGTTACGAGATTATTTTTTAAACTATTTCAGTCATAAAGTTATGATACAATTTATAATTTATATATTTCCGAAATCATATAAATCGTTATATAATAAGTTGTATGTATTTTCTTCAAATATTTATAAACATAGAATCAAAAATAATATATCTAATAAAAGTGCCAGCTGATTCTATCCTTCAATAACTTAACGGAGTTAACATGACTTAAAACGCGCGGAATTAGGGATTCCTGTGTATTTAACGTATGAAGGTCAGAAGTCAATTTAAAACGTGCTATTTTTATAATCAAACAGTACCTAAACAGAACAAGCATTTGTTTATTGTATACCAGGATACAAGAAAAGTGCTTTTTATACAAAAAGAACATAGGTATATTTAAAAAAAAAACAAATTTTAAGTTGCATTATATTTAAATTAAATTTTACAAAAGAATAACTTTCAAATGTATCGAACACATACAAGATAATGTAAAAAAACTAGATCAAATTTAAGGAGAAATTTAATTAAAATTAGTAAATACAAAAGTCGAACAGTATTTTTTTACGAATTAAACAGTGTTTTCACTGTTAAGTAAATAATTTAAATACGAATTAGATGCAAAAGAAAATACAATGATTTTATTAAAGGAAAGCAAATAATAAAATATTTAATTTTACATGCAAATTCAGCAACAAACAAATAATATGGGTAGTATGTTTTTATGCACAATTTGATCTCCAGCATGGTATAAAATTAGAACAGAATATTGTTAAATGAAAAGTCAATATGTTCGGTTTATTTGATGTTATTACATTTTTATGCAACTAAGATAACGAAGTGTTTGGCTTACAAGTGATGACTTGCTAATCTGATGTGAGTGATTTACATACATCTAGACATATTTTATACCTATGATTTACATTGCATCATAATGAAACACACATTAGTTGAATCCTATATTTGTTCATGGTTAATTAGTCGAATTTGGCTCAATGCAGATGTAATTTCATCCCGTAATAAGGAAAACGTCGGCTTTACGCGAATATAATTATTTGACAATGCACAGCCTTGTGCGACAATGGCTAGGTAAACTAACGTTAATCCGTCACAGACGTGAAGTGAAAAGATTGTATATTACGCGAACAACTTCAACATGACAGAACAACAGCTCGTGTCGTCATTAGTATTATGTATGGTTTACCTGAGTTTTTTCCTTGTATCAAATCACAAAATGCAAAGTCACCGAATGTTATCCCGTTTTAGTTTGAAAGAATTGACACTCACACAACTCATTCTGTCTTTGCTCGACACAGTATTGTTAATAAGGTAACAAGGATGTTAGAATTGAACGAGGATAACCTTTACGTGGCGTGGCCAACAGTCAACAATCCTACAGCCGGAGAACCATGCGACGTACTATACACATGTAATACCTATATACTAGTCCACGTGCAAGTAAAACACATAGACCGTTCTATACTGGACCACTAATCTAATAAATAATGTGCCATTTTACTCTCCATTCATTTCATCATGCTCATATCGCATTCTGCTCACGTCGTATTATTTGTCTAGTATGCGAGTTGAAATGAATGAATGATAGACAACGAATTCACGTGAAGATTCTGCTTTACCTTGCACGCTACAAATACATTTGATTTATAAGGAACAACATATCGTTTTTCTGACGACATGCGTAAGAAGAAACGCGAATCTTTCTAGTAGCTGTAGGTGCACAAGCTGGCACAAGTAATATTAAATACATACTCGTCCACAATCGTCAAATCTGGCAGAAATGTCGGAAATGTGAATATGATTGTTCCAGCAATGTGTACTATAAATAAAATAAAATAATTATAGTACAACGTGGTACAACGTACGGCAGATTAATCCTTCTTTTTCTGCAACCCCCAACATACGTGAGTACAACTGGTGGATGTACTTATCCAGCATTGGCGTAATGCTCTGTATAACCTGACGTAATTCCAAATTATTGTTATAGAAGATGATGTTAATGTGTTACTATTTTACGGTACGTATAGTAACACATTATTTAAAAAATAATTTTTCTCGATTTAGATTCATAATTATTTGAACTTTAAATAAAATTATAGAAATAAAAATGTTGTACAGTGCTCATACATGAACAAGCATGCATAATGTATTATGTATGTAGGTATATGTGAACATTTGAATGTACGTGATGCCGATCAGCAGCTAATGTTATGCACCGGTATTGACCGA
This sequence comes from Carabus problematicus, assembly GCA_963422195.1. Lineage (NCBI taxonomy): Eukaryota > Metazoa > Arthropoda > Insecta > Coleoptera > Carabidae > Carabus > Carabus problematicus. The sequence continues at coordinate 28,155,233 of OY728577.1, forward strand.
CTCACTTCATTGTTTTTGGAACGCAGACAATGGAAATTTCAATAAAAAGGGTACAGAATAAGGAATTAAAAATAAATGGAAACTTTTTACGTAAGTCCCATCAGATTACAAATAATGAAACCACGGTTCGCATTGCGTTTAGAGTTTTAATAGTCTTACTCCGGGTTTTCATATCGTAGCCTGAGGCAAGACAAGGAATTAGTGAAGTATGCCATTATTTCGTTAGGAATATTTATTCGTTTTTCAGAACGACGCGACTGAAAACAATGTCTTGGGAGAGACGCACTAAGAACGCATCCGCGACCCGTGATTTTGCTCTAATCCCCGTATAATGGTCGTGTAATTCTTTGTGCTGCTCGCGACGGAGTGCCGTAGATTATTCCATGCCGTGCTTTTTCCTAACGAATATTAGCCTGCTCCGGCTGGCTGTGAGGGATAGAGCGGTTGTTGGAATAGAAGGGGTGTGTATCGATGGAGTATTACTGTATATTGTACTATACTGCCGAGTGGAATGGGCCAAGACTCCGGCTGGTGGATGGAGGATGACGGAGATTCGGGCGTCCTCCCCACCCTACCGAATCTGTTTACACTGAAGTGACATGTTTGATGTCTCCGCTCGCTTACTATAACAACTAGTGCTTTCCTGTAATCATCTATTGCTCATATAACACCGCAGCTCATCGTGTTCTATAAGGTTCAAAATAAGATATATATATATATATATATATATATATATATATATATATATATATATATATATATATATATATATATAATATTTGTATATATATATATATATATATATATATATATATATATATATATATATATATACCCAACCCTCGTTATAGGGCCTAGAACGTTCCGGAAAAGTTGGCCATAACCGAATATCGAATCAAGCATTTTTTGGTAATTTCTCTGATACTGATTTGATGATTGTCCATAATAATTTTCTTTCCTTTTTTTGACATTGTCATCGGTTGTTGATGTGCTGGGCCGTCTAGGGCAATCGTCATCTTCAACTTCTTCACGGCCCTCTTGGAAACGTTTTAACCACTTGTAAACGCTTGTTTTATTCATAGAAAACTCACCAAAAGCAACATTCAACATTTCCAATAAGGTGCTGTACTTTATTCCATTTTAAAGCAAAACTTAATTTTTCTCATAAATTAAAAATCGCCAAAGTACCAAAACACGTGTTTCCATTTGAACTGCCAAAGGTAAACTAAGCAACCAATATGGTTAAAAATTTCAGGGTAGGACAAGGATAAGTGTACCAACACAACAATTGGTTCAATTGGACTCATACAACTCACGAAATTCAGAAATTCCGCGTATTGCATATTTATAAAAAAATTAATAATTTTTTATTTTAAAAAATATTTTTCTACCTACGTTATAGTGAACACTCGCTTGTAGTGAACCAAATTCCTGGTCCCTTCAGGTTCACTATAAGCGGATTTTATATATATATATATATATATATATATATATATATATATATATATATATATGTATGTGTGTGTATTGTTCTTTAATCTTATTCATAAAGTGGTAATAGTGCAGGGTGATTTTGGTCGGGGTTTGTGGTGAATCGTGTTTAAAATTTTGAACGGTACGTTGTTAAGGACATGAGATATCAAGAATTGAGGATTAAAATGTAATAACTTTCGTGCATGCTAAAATAACATTTTTAATTTAAATAACTTATTTTTCATGTTGATTTAAGAATTTTCCGGGTCGCCTGTGCGCTAAGACGTGCCATAATGGTAAAAATTGTGATTTTGTACTAAAGCCAAGTATATAAATGGTGAAGATTGGGGCTTAAAAAGTATAATGGGTTGAAAGAACAAAGAGGTTTAAAAATAATGGTGGGCGGTAAGCGTCCCCTTCGAGTCTTACCACAGAGCTTGGAGGCGTTCATTGCGGGGTCGCTGTCAGGATCCTCTTACTTCATATACGGGCGTCGCGGGGAATACAATGCATCGGAACAGTGCGAACAGACGTCGGTCGAATCGGTCGGTCGGTCGGTCGGTCGGTCGGTGGCCGGTCGGTCGGTTGGTGGTTGGTTGGGCAGAGTAGATGTCGTTGTAAGTGTGTTGGTTGGGACGCGGGACTCGGGACTCTTGTCTAGGCATCTCACACCCATACTCTTGTATATAACCGTAGCGTTTATAGCCACCGATCTGTCGCGTGCCTCTTCATTCGCGTACGTCCTTGTGCTCACACCACTGACAATATCAGGTAGCTACGAAACGCTGGATAAAATCTGATCACGTTCCCAAACTTGATCTTACCACGTAATGAAAAATTACATGTTCGTTAAGGAAAAGGGGTTGGTAGCACTTAAAAATAAAATAAAGTATTATAAAAGTAAATGAAGTGGTTCGGCAAAATTAAGGGTCCATAGACGGGACGGGATGGGATTTACTTTGTATGCAGGCGATCTGGTGGCACAAATGTCAACATTCAGCAGTCGGCAGAGCAGGGCTTTTGGATGGAAGGTGGGGGGGGGTCGAACATTATTGAATGAAAAACGACGAGAAGAGGACATAGCGACAGGGTAACAAGCACGCACGGACGCACACACCACGCACACTCCTCAATCTAGTCAACGCTTTCGTTTAATCACAACTAATAAAAAGATTAAAATTGCTACTCCCGCCGTGTTGGCCCAACTATATTTTTGCATTTTCTTCGCTGAAAGGATACGAGCAATTACCGAAGAGTAACGAGGTCGGAAAGGAGGGATAAACAAGCAAGGGTCTTGAAGATTTTCACAGATGCATACACACGTCTCCAAGGAATATTCATAGCAATTCAAATATAGATATTTGCAACTGACTAATCTAAGGACGATCGTTATATTTCCGTCGATATTCAGATTTGTCAGATAGGTAAGTTTGCGATTTATAGCGGAATATAAATAGATGATACACGTGAACTTGCAGCTACCCCCGCAGGCTATTCTGTATCAATTTCATGATTTGGCAAGAAATATTTTTATTCCTCTTGAGTGAACTTTTTCCAAATGAGTTCGCGTGGCCAGCTCTGTCCGCATTTATGTCAACTTACTTCAGTGAAGCAAATATTAGCAAATGATATGTACCTATAGCTCAGTGGAGAAGTTTATTAGTGAAATTAACCTACCCACACTGTTGCCGTACGCTGTTCTGCTTCTGCGTGCCCCACAATTATCATTCCGTACACCAAACGTTTCGTTTAGAAACTATCTGCCACTTTTCACCCCATCGTCCCGCTGTTAGTCAACAGTGCCGAGTGCAAGGGTGAGTCGCATCGTTAGCCGATACAAACCACCGTACGGTCGGAATTACGTGATCAAAGCTGTATGGGATGTGGGAGATGTGTGTGTATATATGTATGTCGATGTATGTATGTCCGTCCACATACACGTGTGTATAGAATAAGGGGACACATAAATGTATGTATGTGTTTGTGTGAACTTTACTGGAAATTATTTCATTTCGCAAGTATTCAATTCTCCTATAGGAAATCGAGCGAGCGTCGATATGGCAAAGAAATACGTCTCGTCGCTACTAGGTATTGATGATGTAATTACTGCAAGTGGTAAAAATCCCAAGCTTCAAAGCTTTTACCTAATTGACTAAAACTGAGGATTCCGGACACGTTCACGGACGTGCAATTGAATAGATACATTCCTTTACTCATTTCAATAGATCCTGTATGAGCGTGCAAAGCAAAGACTATAGCATAAAGTTGAACAATGGAGAAACAGGACAAGTATCTAGTAGGTATGTACCAGGTATTATACTGTTTAAATCTGAAATAATACGGATGTGTAATGTCGCGGTGTGATGGAATGTGTAGTGAGGAAGACACTGATAAAGCCTGGGGAAATGCGGTCTCAAGACGTCGTGCGGTACTGCTGACAGCATTAGCATCATGCTCTATACCCGGTCCTAAATCTGATTCTCACCTGCACATTGCCCCCGTGTGCCGTAGAGCGAATGATTTAAACGCCTACCACAAGAAGATTATCGACACCAATGCAGATCAGTACACGAGTCCATCACGCCTCAGACTCGGGCATTATTCCCAGATCATGTGCGAACCACAACGAGAAGCGCTAATGCTTTCCACTGTTATCAGTGTTCCACATTCCAAGTGACTGATGTACTACTATTTCAGATTATTCTGTAACGATGTAATCGGTATACCAAGCAATAAACTTGCGCCACAACTAGCAAATAGTCCGCCGTTACTCTACTCCAATATCGACGTGTATTAGTTGTATAGCAGTGCTGTGTAGATTTCAATTACGAGATCCAACTGAAGAAGACAGAAACATAATTATTACGAGGTCAGTTACGTTGTACGACTTATGCATCAAGCGCATAATACCAGAACGGTTAGACTGATTAAGAAAATGACAAAACAATAAGAAATAAATATTTATCATGTCCTCTTATCCTCTTATTTCTGTTCCGGCTGTTTTTGTGTTACTTCCTGCTATATTTTCCTTCTCATTACATTTAATCCCGGCACCGCTCCAACCGTTCATCTCGTAGCTACCCTATCATTAACTTTTTCTCTCCTTCGAGTTGGAAGTCAGAAGATAAACAGTCTTTTGTCCATCCATTCAGTGTACTACAGTAACTATTGGTGGATTATATATATATATATATATATATATATATATATATATATATATATATATATATATATATGTATGTGTAGGCCAGAGAGTAAGTATGGACGAGCTAGTACAAGTTCAGGCCGACGTTTCATTGGATGCCCCGAGACCCCTGCAATGTCGCAAGACTACGTCAATGAGAGACTTCATTCTGTATTTTAGAGATTTTACAGGCTTAAATATAGTAGCAATTATTCTAAATACGGTATTAAAACCATTTAGGTAGCTATTCTTTCCGCAAGACGACGTAAGAAATACCGAGCTTTTGCTACAAAATAAAGCAAAATACACAAAAGATTCGCTTCCGAGCGTCTTCTGTAAAACTGACTATATAAACCGTCCCAGACTCAGTCTCCCACCCGCTGCTATTTCGCGTATCGTATCGCTTGCTTCTCTCTCGCAACAATTGCAAATTAAAACGGAATGTCACATTTTTACCGAAAGCCAATATATATACATATATATATATATATATGTATATAAAATGTGTGTGTATGTATGTATGTATGTAAATATGAAAGCCGCGGTTTGTTGAAAGAAAACGACATTTTAATCTACAAAATTCTCGGCAGGAAAGCTTAAATCCCCTTGCTTCAAAATAAATGAATTTTAAAAAATCTTCTCTTTTATTCTATTCAATCATTCTCTTTTTGGGTTACTTTCCGTACACGTTCCAGTTTTAAGCTTCGCAGAACAGCTTGAAATGAAATCGGTATTGGTGAACGAAATCGCGGCAATCACCAAGTAAAATAGCGAAGCCCATAAATTCTTAGGGCACGACACCGCACAAGACGCAAGACACGACAGAGCGTAGAATCACAGGGCGCGCGCATTGTCGTCACTGTTTCCGAGTTTGGCAAATCCACGAAACTTAATGAACAGCTCATTTTAAATGAAACAAACAGAAGGACGAGCACGACGGAACTGTATAGCTGCATTGGCCGCAACCTTAACCACACCGCGCTCTACTATACGAGACGCCACAAATACTCGGGGGATACATATGTCTTTTTGTCCAATGGTTTGTATATACAAACGTACAAGTATGCATATATGAAATGAATGTATGACAACAGTTAACTATGCAAAGCCCAACCGATCTCCGTCAATAAATCAAACATGTGTAAGACATATATATGCGTATATAAATACGAGTTCCATATTTCTGGACTTAGGAACTATATAGTTCTTCTTAAAAGTTTTATCAGCTTTACTGACAAAGATTATATGAAAACGTCTGTGATTTATTCGTGTTACATGGGGTAAGGTGAAAGGCAAGGTTAGGGTAGAAATATAAGTGCCAGAACGGCCAACTAGATAACATTTACTTGAACATGCACGTATCTATGCAGATATAAGAACCTATGTGTACCTTGTACCTACCTACTAGCTAACATGTAGCTAGTAGATGAATGCGTGTGCTACATAAAATAGTAATGGTGTAGCATTCACATTCCTATATAAATACCGAGTGTCCCTTGAAAACTGGCACCATAGGGAATTAATAAATAAATATATATAAATTTTAATTACTTTCTTAGAGCAAAAATGACCTCTTGATTTGTTATCAAAATGAAATATTTCAAAGATCATTTATTTGTTATCCAAAAATATACAATTTGCAGTGAAGGGGCACCGTACCTCATGCTGATTCGGTTCCTTTATTCTAATCGAGGTTTTTTCTTTCTAATATTCAATTCCGGCCTTGGTTATTTTTATTTACATGTTAATTCCCCAAATTTCGTTGTACATTATATATGTATACCGGGTGTCCCAAGAAATCTGGAACAAAGGAAATTAACATGTAAATATAGAAAAATTCTAAATACTTATGAACAATATATTTTAGAGTAAAAGTGTAAATAAAAAAGTTATTCAGAATTAAAAACTACATAATTATATTATAAATTATATTTACTTATAAAACAATAAATTTCTTAAATCCAACATAATATATTTAGTCTTTTTTTTACATGAAAAATGTAATGTTTTTTTTTTCAAATTTTCTTACCAGACCTTCTCTTTTATGGTGAGATAGTTCCACACTTCCCAGTTAATAACTAAATCCATTGCTGTTCTCATGTCCCGAATGATAATGACAATATGGCAACCTTAGTTTTAAAAGCTATTGTATATTTTACGCTTTACCTTACTTTTGTCTTAATTTCAAAAGTAATTTTTTGAGATTAAAAAATACTATTACCTTTTAGTTTTGTTTTACTTTTTACTGATATTTGTTTATTATTATGTTTCAAATGAAATGTATATGCATTTATAAAAAAATTTTAAATAACATACTCCCTTCTAAAAATCCTGGCTACGCCGATGTTATATATATATATATATATATATATATATATATATATATATATATATATATATATGTATATGTATATTATGCACTACCACTATAGTGAAACACATGTCTGTTGAGCTAGAGCCGACATACATCCATCCATGCTCTTGTTGCATCGCATGGATCTCTCTTGTGAACTGTAGATATATATGTGATGGTGTATTTCCTATTTCTAGACTATAGAGATCCCCAAGGCATTCATTTGGCTGCTTTGAGGGGATTATTTTACTCGCACTGCGCGAATTTACTTAATACGATAGTTAGACGTGATGTATAAAGGAACATTCTCTCTCCCGGCTTCTACCTTCGCCGACATATTTTACAGCTATTAACATACTAATATTTCACCATTGCACGGCCGGAATAAAGAGCGTTTAGCGATCGATATTTCTGTTACACATCTTGAACCTTGCGGTACTCATCAAAGCTAAAAAGATCATAATTCTCATCGCTGAGTAGAACTCGTCGCTTGACAACACCGTCTCAACGGCAGCGGTAGCGGTAGCGGCACGGGTACCCGGCACTGTATCGTCACCGTCCCATTTAATACCGGTGTGCCATGGAACGGGAATGAACGCGCTTATATTTGTTCTTTCTTTATTTGCACGTAATATTTCTCAAACATACAGGCACTGTGTACTTGTACAGTTGTGGTACGATAGTAGCAAAAAGCGCCGCACGAGCGACACGAAAGAGAAAAGACTCGAAGCATCTCGTCTGCAACGGTACGTTCCGTTTCCAATTGATCAGCCCACCACCGCTGCCGTCGTCATCAATGAATTATAACGCTGCTCTTTTATAACATCAAAGTAACCTTATACATAATCACTAATATACCATACTAATGATTTGCTTACGAATCAGAAAAAACTTTTTAACACACAAGACGCAAAAACCGTGAACGCAAATTCTTTGACAGCAAACACACAGTCGCTCACTAATTGATAGCAAGTTTTATTCACAGATAATTTATAATACAAACATTATTACGATAAATATACCTCAAATCTGAGAGAAAATTTAATCGTATATGAAAGAAGAACATTCACAAGGAACCCTGCTGTTCAGAAACTCGACAGATTAACTTTGATAAAGTGGAGGAGTCTTGCGATAAAACAAAAATATACCGCTCTAGTCTCCGTTGAACGTAATATACGTACACACACCAGAGAAGCAGGCAGTGTACATAACGCAACGCGTCACGATGTTAAGCGCGACGCAAACCGGAGCGGCCGCGGTGGCGGCCACGGCCGCGGCCGCGGTGGCGTGCAATCGCAACCTGTGTAAACTTATCGCAGCCTTTACACTGACAGCGGCCTGGCTTTTGCGGTAGCGGCCTATGCAGCGTTCTAAAGTGCGGCCGCGGCCTAACGCAGTTTGCTCAATTTGGCCGCAGGCCGCGTGGTATAAATGGCTTCTTCAGAACAAATTATCGAAGAAGTAAAATCATATCAGATCTTATTTAATATGTGTCATTCAGAGTACAAGAAATATCCGCACTAAAAATAAAATATGAGAACAAAATAGGCAAATCTTTAGGTGTAGAGAGTATTTTTAGCAATATGTAGTTAAGTTACGGTTTCATTACATTTGTATTATATTTTACACTGATATTAGTACACTAAATATAAGAAAAAAATTCAATAAATAGTATTAGTAGGCCGCCACCGCGTCCGCTTTGGTTAGTGCACACCGAATACTTCACTGAATCCGCGGCCGCAGTCGCAATGTGGCCGCAGCCGCGGCCGCTCCGGTCTGTGGAGCCCTTAATATGTAATGTAAGCATAGCGTACGACAGTATAGCAAGCAGAGCAATAATACGTGCCAGGTCCAAGACGGTCTTTTACCAGATTGATTTTGCTCGACTGTTCTGTCGCACGAAAGGAAAGACCAGCGTTGGTTCCGCATACGTCTCGGTGGTATTACGAGAGGACGATGTGACACTGTAAATTTCGAGAGTTCAGGAAACGGGCCACGTAGTATTTTTGCAAACGTAGCACGCTGAATCGAATACATGGACCCAGGTTCACCAGAGCTCCAGATTGAACGTAACAGCTCTCTAGGGGTGAATTGAGTATCACAGGGAACCTCAAGTTTGTGGGATATGTATCCAAGGCGAACCGAATTGTTACAGACAAAAGCAATAACATTTGAAAACAACAAATCATATGGAAGCCATGCTCGCTCATACAATACACTCTATTATATCTAAGTGTATGCATATATTACTTATATTGCTCGGTACGTTGTGTTACTCGTATATCGGCAATGCCGGGCACCCACGGCCTACTTCGTTTATTTATTTATAGACATTCGATAGATGAATATGCGCGTATACCTATCGAATATAATATACAGTTTAAGCTAACTTAAATGATGACACTGAAGAATGGGTACGAACATACGACTATACATACATACTGTACACTTATTCCTCTATTAAGGATGTTTCCCAGGCCCGAGTCACTTACACAATACATTTTCATCCGACAGAAATTGAATTAAAAGCCTTTCGATGCTAATCAACCGGTAGTTCTACATCAGGACCGGTTCCAGGAAAATTAGATCTTTTTTCATTAAACTGTTTTCCTCATTCTGCATATTTATAATTAGATTTTGCCAGTAATGTGCTACGTATCTATACACAAATGGCCCCGATGTGTATAATCCCAATAACTCACATACACTTTACTTGTGAATAAATATGTTCTTTTTCCGATATTTATTGGTGTTACGTTTCTAATAACGTTTCTCGGAAATATGGTCTGTATCGGCGGTGAATGCGTATCGTCCATTGGTTTCATACTTGCGATACGGAAATAGCCTTTATTTCAATTAACGGACTAATTATTTGCGTAAAAGCTCAAACATCACCTTCCCTTCAGATCTCGAGGAAAGGCGTACGATATATGCGATACAAGCGCGCCGCTGTGCCGCCCGATCGGGGGTCGCCAGAACTAGTATGTTTACCGGAAGCACTTTCTGTAGAATTGGTCAATATTAATTTAGTCGGCTAATTGAATTGCGACATCTTTCAGTTCATAGACAAGCAACCGTACGGATGGTCGAAATTACTGCACACCTTATCTTCATTTTATACAACTCACGCATCAGTTTATTTTGTATATTTACCATGACATATTCTACGCAGCGTGAATTCATTTTATAAATTAAAAATACAACAAAATATTTCTTCAATATACCTCCTACTATCATCAAGATAACGTGTAATAGTGATGATAGTAAGCAGTAGGTACAAGGATGTATGGTACAACTGTATAGGTTTGAATATATGCAATTGTACACAGTAGCGCTGAATATCGTTACGTGTATAGATAGATAGATAGATATATGGATGGATGGAAGAGAGCATAGTGCGCGAGAGGAATGAAGTGACAGTAGCCCAAGGCTGAGCGATGGTACCTACGTCCGCTACTTTCCAACCCCACCACCAACGTACTGTGAAATGACTAATTGAGTTCCAGTGTCTAATGTCTAGATCATAGCGGGCCGTGTAAAGGTACGTTCCTAAGTACCAAGTAATATACTTAGAGAATACCCTCGGCTAAGTGTTACACACCGTACAGTAGTAAGTCTGTTCAGGCGGTCCGCGGAATCGCTCTTTGTCAGACTTCGGACATAATTATTGAAAGCTAATGGATTTTAAGAAAGGGTTGCCTGCGATGTCTGCTGTAAATGCTGCTCTTCTCGTCTTAGTCTTACATCACCATTCCTTGTTCTGTCTCTTCTATATCGTATCGTCCTCCGCTGCACATGGAATGAGAAAAATAGATATGTTTGTTTCGTATCACTATCACAATAATACTAATATGTATTTTTCCTTGTATGAACATGTACATTCTTAAATCTTAAGCTATACAACGCTTATTAGCGGTAAAATATATTACCAAGCTTGAATGCGCGCAGCGAAAAATTCCCCTGATCCTTTCGTGACCCACTACACTCCAACGCTTCGCTAGGTACGGTGCGCTAGGGGCAACTAGCCCCAATGTGTTCCGGATAATTGTCTGGAATATTACTATCGGTAACCGTAGACGTTATAAATATTCATTTAGTTCGTTAGAAATGTTTCAAAATTACATGATAATAGCTAATAATATATGTATTATTTGCACATTACAAGGAAAAGTCAATAATTATTTGAACATTAAAATCAACAATTTTAGAATTACATTAGAAACTTAGCCCAGCATATTTATTAATTATATAATTTTACACACATATATTTTCAATGACTATTGCTTCCAATTGAGAAGAGCGTGGTTAATTATTATACAAATTTGTATTAAAATATTACGGTTTATTAAAATAAGTATATTAATTATTCATTATAATGAATATAATACATGTTAGACGAGGTTGCAATTATTTAAAAAAACAATTCATATATATCATATATAGATGAATATGTGAAGTGTATACCTCCTGATGAAGTATTTTATACATCATATTCATATATTAACTTGTTATCAGATATTTCATCTGTATCATCTAGATTAAATGATATATTTAACAGAATGAAGTCTGATAAAATTCATATCGTTATTTAATAGACGGTGTCGAATGTACTTTTAACAATGCAAGCTTATTAGATCTGGTAAGTAAAAAAATAAAACAATGTTTGGAAGAATTATCTATGTATATATTGTTTTGAACTTTTAACGTAAACCATGATTGGAAAATATTAGATTCATTTCTAACCCGAGCTGTCTATACGATGAAGAATGTAAATTAATCAATAATCAGAATAGAATTAGTACTGTTGGATTTATATTCGGTGAATATCTGAGACGGTAAAACCACAATAAACAGTGAACAAAGGCCGATTTTATGAAAAGGGTTACAATCTAAATGTGTCGTATTAATGACGAATGACAAACAGAATATGATTTAATGAAGCCCTTTAAAGTGTACAAAGATGTCATCATCAAACAGAATGAATAATAAGAGCGAATTGCGTAAAAAAATCAGATACATGTACATGGAAATACGAGAAAATAACACTATTCTGCACACCGCTGAACATATGTACTACATGTAGTGCATTATTGAAATAAATTTTATTTTATTTAGAAATCTGTAGGGGGATGATTTGTTTGAACAAACCAGACACCCCTTGACGTGGACCACGCCTCCGAGAAAACTTAGATGACGCCCACTCGCCTGTTCATTTGAGCTCTTCGAACGGTTAGCGTCGCTGTTAGACATGCGCGATTATTTAAGTTGATTCTCAAACCGATATCCGAAAGGATATGCCATGTACACATCGTTATCTCTGCATGCATCATGGCAGTATATGCATAATTACAACAAATATTTCTTCAGATAATCTGTGAATTATACAATATATATCTACCGGCTTCGGGTCTCTGACGAGCTCGTGTTGTATTGAGACACTGATTGTTGAAACGAATGAACAACACTTAGTTGTGGAGATTATTTTGCCCTGTCCGCTATGTATAGACTATTATAGAGTACCGACAACATACAATATCGTGACGTGTACATCGTACGGCTGAACGGGACGATTTAGCGAGACTTTGTTAGAAAAAGAGCGTTGAATTGGTTGGTCAGGTGGGCAGGGCTTCTTTCATTAGAAAAAAGCGAGCTGATCTTTTTTTTATCATTTCTCGAAGATACGAGAACCCGAGTGAGCGAGAGAGAGCAAGGAAGAAGCTACGGCGTCTGCTCGGGCGTCCACAATCCGCGCATTGCACCTTAGCTAACTCGTCTGGGGGTATAATATAAGCACAGTGCGCGCGCTGCCGGTTAGTTGTGCCGCGGCAGTGTTTGTGTGAGGACGTACGGACCTCTCGCATCCGGGAAATGCGTCCGTGTCCGCCGAACGCGCGTCAACACACTACGGTACACATTACTAGTAGTTATATTCTCATCTATGCTCTTCATGCTTGCTGTTGTCATTAAGACAAGACAAGACAATATGTATCAGTGTCTTGATGTACTGGTCACCGAACGTCATACGTAATAATCGAGCATTACTAATATTACATTCGATAAACACAGAGTGTGATTCAGTTGACACGTGTTTTACTGTGCGTGAAGATGGACTTTCAAAGTGCGATGGAAACATTCGCCGAAGCATGGGTTGCGGCTAACTCAAAAGGATGCCCACTCAGTGATTTATCAGTTCAGGTAAATACGATGTGATAATATTTACGTTATCTGTATTTAATCTATAAATCACAACTGCCGAATACACTGCTTTATAGTGATCAAGTGCTAATCGAACCGATTAACAGATATGCGTTTTAAAAAAAAAATCTGTTTCCAAGTATTTACCAACATTACTAGTAGTTATTATTTACTAGCTCAAATATGTGATTTTTATATAAACATCTAGTTATTACTGATATCGTTCATTATATAAAAGAAAATTGAATTTCGCGCGTAAAATAATTTTTTGAACATGTTCAGATTGAAATGTATTCATATTTAGAGCTACAAATATTTATTTCCTCATGTACTTGAAAATGCAATACATTTATTCATCAGAACTCTGCATACTTTAATTTAACATATTCTGTTAAGAGAACTAAAGTAGCAATGGCACATTTAAAAAGTTCAAAATAGATATTCATTTCCGAAGAATAATATAATATGTAAGTACTGCACTCTCGTCATACGTATACAGTACAATACATTGTACGTAAGTCGAGAGATTTAGGCCTAATTTAGTAAATAATAATAGTAATTTGGTAAATATTTGCGCTTCGTAACTCTCAATCCATGTATATATGTTCCTAAAATGTATTTAGCTACATCGTCTATTGTACAAATATCGTCTTAATCTTGTAAATACGTAAAATTGTCCTGTGTTCAAACTGCACTCATAGGCTCTTTCAGTTGCCTAAATAATCGTACATGTAATGTGTCAGTGACGTTCTTGTAAAAATGTTTATACAAGTTTTGAGAAACTTTTATGTACACAATTTAATTCATGACCAGTGTGTGAAATAATTATGTATTTGTCAGTAGAATATATTCCATTCCCCATATTTATGTATAACATTTACGAAATGCGTAGAACTGCCACTGAGATATTTACAAAATTAGCGTATTTATTCGGCGGAAAATAGAATCTGTTTTATTTACTAGCTAGTAATTACATGATCAGAATAAAGACTAATTGATTTTTCATGAAGTATTGTCCGTATGTGTAAGAGTAACGGGTTGTCTGCACCAGTTTGTAAGAATTTTGAGACGGTGTATAAAAACTGACAGTAACTTATGAAGTGAGTTAAGCGTTTGGGCAGACCTGTGAGCTAGGGTGCAATTCCTTTCAGATCATCGACCTGACGAAATTGCGTGGCAGTGTGGAGTGGATATTGTCCGCTCGATGATTTTATGGATGTCTTCTGCAGTTCAGACTGACCACATATCATTCACCTTTTTCATTTGGATGTGCAACTGTCTATTGCAAATATTCAATTTTACACAACACTATAATTCATATCAAAATGATTATTCTTCTACAGTGTGTTTTAACAAACGGACGCTCAAAACGGACTTTGTTGTCAAATTGTTAGAAATAGTGATAACAGAAATTACCTCAATATTACCTATGCATATGTTATGCAGTGTATTGTAAAGAAGAGCGCAGTATTCTTTAATGTCCATCCGTATCAACTTTGCAGGGACCTGAGTTTTAACCTTAATTCTTCTAGAAAATATCGCATAGAATTTATTATATTTGCAGTAGTAACTTTAAAAAATACCTTGTTAATTAATTATTTTATGGGATTTGTAAAATAGAATTTTTGTTTTACTTTACTGTAAATTCTGTGTTCTTCTCCGGAATTGTGAAATATGAGTCATACAATTACAATGATATCAGTAAGTTTCATTTCTCACATTTAGTTTCAAAAATTTACTCCATCACATTTGTATAATACAGATCTCATCCGAAAGTTTTTCGCTAATATTGTCCGAATATTCTGTACTTAAATTAATGTGGAAAACGTTGCCTTGCAACATGAAATTATAAAAATATCTATAAATATCTGCAAAGATTTTCCAATAATGACTATATGAATTCCTTTAAAAAATTGCAATGTATTACCATGACAACGGCTTAAAAAGCCCTATTTTTCATCCTTACCTTATACTGTTCCAGTATGCCTTCTTGAGAAATAGCATCAGTAATTTCCTAGAATTCAAATCACTGTACTTTAGTATATTTATTTGTAATTTGTTGTAAATTAAAACATCAACATAATGAATGCCTGTTGTATTGTGGATAAATAGAATTGTTTTTAAATTATTACAATATAAAATTTCATTCTTCATTCTCTGATACAAAAATTAGTTGCAAATTTAATATGTATTAGAAAATCCTTGTCAGTTTTTAGCTTTGAAATCTAAATTCAGCACTTTTCTTACCCGTGATAAAGTGGATTTGCATAGAGGAAAAATGGAGAAAGTGTAAAATAAAGCCGATAATTTTTTTTTTACTTTCTTACGATTCATAGAATGATGAATGATAATAGAAAGAAAATTATTCAATGTTTAAAAAATACTGTCATGCAAATTGCGAATAAAAATAAATACCTAACCTAGATTGCTATGATTTTTTAGTAAAATATATTAATATATTCTTGTTTTATGTTCAACGAAACGTAGGCAACACAAAACTGAATGGGGGGGGGTTAGTTATGTACAATATTACTTAATCCATCATTGTGAAAAAATACGCTCAACTTATTGAACAGTAATAATCGAAAATAAGGTCCAAGAAAAAAACATATTTTTAGTTAATTTCGTGCTATATATCCGTTTATTTTTATATTTAATCCGCATAACACACTTGAATATATTGTATCAACATTATCAATAAGTATTTTTTTTTGTATCTATTGAATCAGTTGTAGGCATATTAATTAATCAATATACTTGAACCAACTGAACTAACAATTTTTTATTGTAACTGCCTTATAGTTTCAAGCACTGAATGAATGCAATGCAATGGAACATATTTAGTCAGTATTATTTCTAAAGTGTGATCTCCTACGCGTCTGCGAAACACATTCTACATACAGCACACACACACACACACATATGTATATATAGGTAAATCAGTAGTGGTGAATCAATTGAGCAGACTGTTATTAGTATTGGCACCGTTTATAATGCCTGATAACAATTATGCTCAGGAATTCTGAAGCTTTTTGACCCCACTTAACCCAGATTATACGCTGTGGACAATGATTCTTTGGGTAAGAACATTTGACCAGCTAAGTCACACAAACACACACACACACTGATATTCACACTTACATGCAAAGTAATAACTAGGTGTTACAATACCAAAAATACTAACAGTTATTTGTAATGTAACAATCTGTACAGGTGGTAGTGCATGTTATGGACTAGATAGAAACTAAATTCGCTCACAAGATACTAGTGCGCAGAAAAACTTCATGAACCTATTCATGAATAAATAAAAAATTTGATAATCCTGGGTGCTAGTCAGAAATATCTGAATTTTAAACAAATTGTTTAAAAGATTGATTGTATAAAATTGTTTAAATACATTATAATAATTTTCCTGTAAATCTGGAAATATATATGAATGTTTGTAATTAGACTTTCGTCGAAACTATATATTAATGAAAGCATAAATAATGCTAACAGTGCATTGAGCAATTTAAAAATATTAAATATTCGAAGTAAGCTCTTTAAATATAAAATAGTATTTTCATTTACTTTGTGAAAATATACAAAGTATCTATTTTTATATAATATAATTATAATTAATTAAGCTCTTTACTTTTGAAAGAAGTTAATTTTTGTTTGGTTTTTCAGAGTCAAGCGCTGCCCCTGACTAGAAACTGCAAATCCCCATCAAACGTTGATCCAACGATAGCAAGCCATTCAAGATGCGAGTCCAGAGACACACATCTGGACGCAACGCACACGCCGGCACCTACCATGTCTGTGACGGCACACGTTGACACCGAATCTATCGTCTCCCCACCTTCCATGAAAGACGGCTTTGATAAATCATCGTCTGGTTAGTAATTCGTAATGAACTTAATATTTGCTTGTTGAATTCAGTGTTCAGTTGTTCGTTATTTTGGTTGCTTGTACTTGGCATAGTACAATGTGATGATAATGATGTTTATGAACGGCACTGTCTAGATACAACGGAGAACCGTATTTCGATCAGCCGGCTCTGTGACTCTGCTAATCTGTATAAATTATGACTGCACCTCGTGCAGATTATAGCTACTTTTGTTGTACCAGATTTCATTTTTACGACAGAATTAAATATTTACAGAAATAAAAATACGCATACACGTAGGCACCTTTGTTCCAAACGAGTAAATATTTTTGGGCACATGTACACAGATAATAGATATATCTCTGAATCAAGGTTATTCCTAATGCGTAATGGTAGAAGTTATTTCGATGATATTCGTAAAGAAATAATATAAATCACAATTATATCCATAGGAAATAGTTCACGATATACATATAACAGGCATAAATAACGAATTTTGGCAATAAATTTACGTCAATTCTATTTGTAACATTCAAATGTTTTTAAGTCTCTTTCTGTTGATCAGATTACCGTTTTGGAAAAAGAAAATGCAAAATTTAGTAAGGAATAGACTTCGGCTAATTCCAAACTCGATGACCAGAAATAATGTATCCATTCACGTAACATGAGAGCATTTCGTTTACTTGAAACGTCAAAAAAAAAAAAAAACGCACAAGCAACATCTTTAAATCTCTTAAATCGACACGAGCTTCTATAGTATAAACGAAATGAATTGTTTCTTGCAATCAATTTAATTTGTATTATAGAATATTATTCACTCTCATAATTTTAATAAATATTCTTGTATTTGTTATGATTATGAATACTGCTTGTTTATTATTGTTTTTAATTGCTAAAATTAATGCAACATTTTTAAATACTGGATTGGTTCAATTTTAATTACAGGTCATGATGTAGTGTTGTATGCAAAATTCCATTTCAATTGCCAAAAGCTAACAGGTCACATACAAACCTTGGCTTTGAGAAACTATAGCTTGAAGTTAAAATAAATGGTTCTAGATTTGCAATTGGTAGCATTTATAAACCTCTAAAGGTTAATTCCCTGCAATTGATTTATCAGCAAGAAGACAACTTATGGACCATAGTTTCAACGGAGGTCATGTGGTTTCTGATGAAGACTTTAATATTAATGTGTTTTATTCTTGGTGTAATTTATTATATACAGGAATATCTGCATAAGATACCGGGGATACAAAGCGAGTTGTCATGAATCTACCAGATTTTCTAAATCTGCATGTTCTTTAATGCATGTGTCCTTATAAATTGATATAATTTTCATCAATCCTGGTGTCGTACATTTATTTATAAAAAGTTACATACTTGGTATTTATTTTATACCTAAATTGCAATTAGGATTTCCTAAACACTTTTCATTACAGTCATTTTTACGGCACTAACTTTCTTAGATTACAGTAAAGCTTTTGCACGCAATATACCATGTTCTACTTTGTTCAAAATTACTCGGTTAAAATATTAACGGAACTTTGGTAAAATCATTGCGTTCATATTAACTTCAAAGATATTTTGCACAATCAAATCGTATTATATTCAAGTTATCTCATGGTCCATTCTTGAATTACTATATTAATACACTGCATTAGATATTTATAAAAACTATTTCTATTGTAATGACTGCCAGATTCATTCAAACCTAAATTTTGTCTGCCTGTATTTCAATAAATTCTGACCTATATACAACACGTAAAAGAAAAAGTGAATTAACGTAAAATTTGCTAACTATATATGTTAAAAATATTTTTATAAATATAACAAATAATATACATGATCAGATTATCAGTTTTCTGCCTCCAAATGTCATTGGTTACTTTACGCAATAAATCAATTAACTAATTTATTTTTACATAAAGATATATATATATATATATATATATATATATATATATATATATATATATATATTTATACATACGTACATACATACATATATAAAGTCTGGCAACAGCAATGTGTTGGTAACGGCTACACTGTGGTTCGACTCGACTCCGGCTAGGTTTGAGCTCAGCCGTCCGGCACCCCGCTCGTCGGCCGGATTGGAGCGGATTGCACGGCGTTAAGCAGATTATCTGCTCATGATTGATGAAACGGCTTGCCGGTCGGTCCGCATCCTAGTACACACCAGTTCAAAAACATTGAACTCATCTGTTTTAACTACGCGCTAACCGACAGTGGCCGTAGTCTAGGTGGTGCTGCAGTGTTCCTGTCAACGTTCCTATCATCATCAAACATAACTGATGAATGCATATTAGTATGTATGCAGCTAGAGGTCCGTGTACTGATCAGTAACAGCAACAGCAACAAGCACGAGAATGTATCGTTGCCAATCCATCGAAACATTCTTACTGGATAGTAGCGGTTTCCAAGTGCACTGCGAGGATGGGTAAAGCTGGATTAAGCTGAAGGTAGGGAATTAGGGGAAGCCGGGATTAGGCCGTGCCGAGTAGTAGCCTTGCCTCGGGCGTACAGCACACTGGGTTTGTTAGCCGTTGCATGAGGGACACAGTCTGGTTTCAAACTACGGAGCACAGCGGCTGGGGGGGCACTGGTGACGGGGGAGTTGGTGGGTTTCCAGTGCGGAGGGAACATGATGACTACTGACTGCTACAGTTCAGTGCGGGGTGCAACACTTTCGCGGACCTGCCACTACAAAGTACAGATCGACTACTCTCACTAAGCACTGAGGCTACTATAGTAGCCGGAGTCTAGAGGAACGGGCACATTATGTAACAAGGTGGGGATTCATAAAGTTATGGTTAGACGGTGAGGGGGGACGAGGCGGGGGGCGGCAAGTAAGGGATAATCGAGACAGGAAGTTCAGGATTAAGTTCGTGTCAAACAGCACACACACACGGACTCGTAACATATTTCTCTGCGCATAACATTAAATTATTTTATATACAAAAACAGTTTATCCGTACTCACAAATGTTATATCTATATGAAGAACCATCATCATCAACTAATCTGTCGATGACTGTTCTGTATATATATATATATGTGTGTATGTATATCAACATACAGTAGTATGCACGCACCGAGGGTCGATAATTCGTACTGCCCTAATGCTGTGCACGTACACTTTTTTTTCCTAAATTTGTAACAATCCGCAATATATGGTTTTTGTTCGGTGCTTAATAATTAATATTTAACGTCCGCCAACATAGCCAGTATCAGTTTTAAACCGCTGCTTTCGTAATACAGGATATACATATATATATATATATATATATATATATATATATATATATATATATATATATATATATATATATATATATTAGTTTAATATTTAATTATTAAAGTTTGGTTACAATAACTAAGTAATATGTCAAGTTCAACATATAATATAATAATTACCACCAATTAACATGTCATTAGAAACGATGCAATGTATGAATATATGTCTATCCAAAACCCTAACTCAACCACCCCAATTAGCTTACCAAAAAGAGTGTACGCATGTACAGACACATGTGGATTAAGGCTTTTTTTTAATTGACAATTGTTTCATTATCAATCAAGGCGTTAGATTTATATATATATATATATATATATATATATATATATATATATATATATATATATATTAATATTATCTATTGAAATGTGCAATTTTGACTCATATCGTCTATGCATAATTGTTACGAATCAAAAGATTCTAGATTTGTTTTGATTAAACTGTGATTCATTTCTATAGCGTGAATCAGTTGTTTTTTTTGTGATTCAAATGATGAACAAATTGTTTGCTTCGTACTAACATCAGTTTAATACTTACAATAAGATCATTGATTTCCAAATTAAACTTCGTTTTATCACTCAGGCATAGAACAAGTTTCACTTATCGTACAATAGCACCACGTTTAAAAATCACACATTTCTAATAAAAATATCCGAAAACAAATAAGAAAATATATGTAGGGATTAAAATAAATAAAGTACGTAATTCGAAGGAGAATTCGGTAATTTATGCTTTAACAAGACGTTAATTAGTTTAAATTGTTTTTACAACGCTTAGACAAGATTAAGCTAACCATGTTTTGTAATTGCAAAATCTTTGAATATGATAAGATACGTAATAAGATATGTAAAATTTGTGTTCTTTACTATATCCATTGTATAGTTATATTTATACTATACGATAATGAAAATAGATTCCCATAACGTTATTAATATGATATTAAATAATTTGTTCTGTATTGTATTGTGTTATTTGAAATTTAGGTCTCTGTGTGCAAATAGAAAGAAATGTGTGTAGTTCGTTGTTCTTTATCTGTTCAAGTGAGTGGCAATGTTTTTAGTTGACTAGTAGTATCTCTGGTTATACTACACAGACAGCCGGCCAGAAATGTATAACGCACGCCACTGGCTGCAGTGCACGGAGCGGTGAATGCCGTGCAGCCTCAACACACCTACGGATTAAATGATCACAGATTAATCTGACTTCCAGCTTAGCAGAGCGTGCTATTTTCATATGCGTCTAACAAAAGGTGTTGTTAAGGCAATAGCGGATTCGAATGATTCTCTGCTAAATCCGAATTAGAAACTAGCGTGCAAATGTAGTTATTTCTATTTTTAATACTCGCAACGGATTACTAAGCTTCTAAAATATACAAAACAATGAAATATTTCAGTACATATGAAAAACTGAGGGACCGCTCAACTTTAGAGTTATCTAAATATATAGGTACGTTACTTTGTTCAACTGTATATTCATTATGATTATTTTACGTCGTATAGATAAGTTTTTGATAATAATAACTTACCTAAATTACATTATCGTTACGAAATACACATGTTTTTGTCCATATTAATCCGTGGATACGCCATAATTTCTTTGATATTCATCAAAACAATTTTTTTATTTAAAATTTATGTATAATTGCATTGGCTAACTTTCGATATTCACCGAACATAAAGGTTATTCGGGTTGCATAGTTCCAAGGCGTTTTATATCAATGCCGTAATTTATTGTAATATTGAGTGGAAATAGTTTTCAATAATTTAACTATTACAACCAATTTCAACCGATCATATATTGTATACGAAATAGTATTAAGATTATTTTGTTTCCATCTATAATAATGAAATTCCTGTTATATGTGAAAGTTACAGATCGCCATGATTATGTATGGATTATAAATTCGATGTCTGTAGTTGTAACAGATCATTTCGAATTGTCAAGTAAAACGACCGTCAAACGAGCTCTTTATTCCCTATATTGAACATTTCTCGTAATCTTTATCTGTCGGCTTCCGTCTCATTGCAGCATTCGTATTTTTATTTTATTTACCGAATGCTACTAGGCGTAGTAAACAGTTGTCTGTATTACAATTATTCTAACTATATACGATCATTACATGATTGTTTACATTTTAGAAGACAGATGGTTCCATGGTATATTTGTTGTTGTCAATTATGAACATATTTATTATTATTTTTTATTAACAATTCTCAAAAAACATTACACATCACTTATTATCTGTTGAACGATATTATTTCTTCGTCAGCTCTCTTGCACGACACTTGGACTCTTTTAAATAACTGTTAGGAATGATTTCCTACGTAATATATCCTTTATTTTACGTAATTATCTACTACTTACTTTATATAAAATGATATAACGAATGCATTATATGCCTGCATTAATGAAAAACGAAAATTTAAAGAAAAATCCATATACATACTTAGTAATTCGCGATTGAGTGAAGCGCGCTTCGCTTGTGCATAAGCTGAATTTGACGGCTGACGCTACCACAAGATTTCCTTTTAATTATCAGTCGTCTCTATAGGCATTGCCCGTTTATATTTTACGTTTATTAAAAATGGGCTTTAAATTTTCTTTGCAAAGATGCTGCATGCTAATGGTTGCACAACTATGGCTTCACTATTCCTTATAACTTTTGTTTCGTTCCGAGTAATAATTATTGAATTGAATATCCTCTATAACCAAAACAGTTAATTGATGAAATCATCGTTTGCCATAGAACAGGGAATCCGTGCATGCGCCTTTTGTACACTAGAATATAGTGGGCATTACAGGATATAATTAAAAAAAAACATCAATTGTCCTTCATTTTAAACAATAATATAGCGTATTGAAAATGAAAGAACCAGGCAAAATAAAGTAAAGGCAACGTAAGAATTGAAAGTTCATCTAACTGTGTCACCTGTTGGCACGAGCTCAGATTCCCAGCTTGGATTTTCGCGGGAACAGCACGTTACATATGTAGCGAGATCCGATATATAATTCGGTATTCTGATATGAATACCTTTACCCTATACGAGAAATATTTTATTTTCTATAGGTTTGTCGGGAATCGTTGATCACGGGTTCAGTAATCCGCAGGATATGCGCAAATACAAAAGACGGGTTTATCACTTTAGGTTTAATGTCGGACTAGGATCAATGTTTTAATACCGGTGGCTTACGAATAGCGAGTACGATGGTTAGTTACTGCAACCGACGTATTATGTCTGCCTCAAATGGTTATTAGAATCTCCGTGACGATTTCCCACGAAATCTAGTTGGATTTGAATAAATGAGGTGAACACTTCCCTTTACCAGTAGTTAGTCCTACTGAAAATCTATAAATGCTCCACGAATCCGATTCCGTGCTAATTAAATATACCATGTATTGTTCATTGTTCTCCGTCGCGCTAGGTTAGCTCATATTGCTAGCTATTGGTTGTTACTTACTCGCCAATATGCCCCGACTGCTTACTGGTTATCTACAGGTTGAAAGTATATTTGGAACAGACACAAGTATATATATATATATATATATATATATATATATATATATATATATATATATATATATATATATATATATATATATATATACACATATACACAACGATATGCGAATGTGGTCGACGACATAAAACACTGTTCGTACGCGCGCCAAGACTAAGAAGCGACGACATTCAAGTAGCTCCTTTAAATCCTTATCGCAAATCCAGCATAAAATCGTATTAGTACGCAAGCTGAGCAGAGCACAGGGACTTATTGTATACAGTATTGCGGGTTCAAGGGCCTTATCACCCTTTAAACTGAACTTTTCAGCTGTAACTGCAGAGATGTTGGTGGAGTACACAAGTACTGAACTGACTGATAGAATGGGTGGTAACGGTGAGTACAACGAGTACATGATGTGTACATGGTACATCGTACTTCCGAAACAAGACGCCGTGCAACGCGGTGCGCTTCATTACTACGGCCAAACTCTTGACTCTAAGCAGTATGAATTAAAACTTTAGACTAACATGATTTAAGCTCTTGTATAAGACGCTTCAGCGGTGCACACCATCACCACTGTGTCCGCGTGCGCTTCTATCTCCGGCCACCACCACCACCACCTCGCACTCCTCTGCCTTCCGAATACTCTATCTACACCGTGAACTGTCGTGTCTCAGGTGTCTAACGGTCTTCTGTTCAGTGACGACAGGTACACGTGGAACGACAAGAAAATGACGTGATCTTAATGCGCGTCTAAACCCATCCGTTGCCCGAATTGTATGCTACTTCTCACAATCACTATTGGACGACCAACAAATTACGACTTTCGCATTCTGTTAGCCAATCTTTCACTTCTTTATCTGAGCATTATTCGAAAAGGTTTTCGATAATCCGTAATGAGTGGTAGAATTAGAAGTGGCGAAATTTAACAAGAAACGAGAGTAAATATCGTTCATCACGTGATAATTTCCAAGTTTTTTTTTATAAAAAGACGCATTTTTGTATTTTATTAATTACCTACATATATTTTTACGTTTTATAATGTTCTATTAATCTGATTGAAGGAAGGAAAACTGGAACTAAAATATGCAGTGCGGTTGTAAGTTTAAATCTAAATGATATTTCATAATTTTTCATAACATATCCTAAAAGTAACATTAACAATGTAATGTAATAATATATGAGAATAATTTATTGAGAAAATATATAAATATTATTAATATCGATAATTGTGTGAGTAGCTATGTAATAGTGTAAGGGTCGAAGAGTTGAATGGTGTGTGTAATGGCGAGATCGGGAGCTTGGGTGGCCTGTGCCGTTGTAGAATCAATGGAAACAGTCGCCCGTTCAGCTGTTTTAATAGAACGCCTATTAGAGAGAATAAAGGCATGTGTATAGTTCTGTCGAATCCGGGTCTCCACAGACTTTAGTTAAGACGCCGGTCAGTCTCGGCCTGGATTACAGCTAGTGGGATTAGCGAGTAGTGGACTATGCACAACATGGTAAGCCGAAGGGATTAGTTGCCAACTGTATCCTGTAGCTGGCTTAAAGCTCCGTCTCTGTCCGCTGAGATTTAGAACGAAGACACTGTACGGAATGGAGATTCCGGGGCTGAACTTCCTTGCGTTCGATGGGCTTCGTCCGGCCACCGTTCTCTCTATAACCATATTCCCGCTCTCCTGTGACACTGTAATCTACTACCACTACTAATACTACATTACTAATGTTTATATATATATATATATATATATATATATATATATATATAACAAGACGTGAAATACTACTGATGGTACGCACATATGTATTCTTTGTCGTGAAGAATTTCTTCAGTGCAACGTCGGCGCAAGCCCACGCAAGTAAGCTAACTAATCCGTAAGACGAGGAAGGTTGTTCTAGTTAAAGCTCTGTAATATGCAGAAACCTTCTTAACCTAACAAGATTAGCATAGAGACAAGCAAGCACGGCAAGTAAGCAGCCAAATACCTGCTGCTGTTACACGCTACACTCGCTATCGGATGTATTGTAAACTCGTCAAGTACGTTATACATACGTATGTACGTAATGCATGTATGTACTTACGTATATACGTATGTAATAAAGAACTAGCGACCAATATGCACTGGGTTAGTTGTTGAATTTGTATACCGGCGTAAGTACCTGCTAGGCCGTCTGCAGTGTATACGTTATGCATGAAATGGATCTTTAAATAGGAACCGGCATCGCCACCGCGTAAAATGATGCGATGACTTACGTGCTTGTCCGCACGCACACGAACACGAGCGAAATGACACAAACAGAGACGTGAATAAAAATAAACTGCCTAACAGATAAACGAAAACGTCGGCCATTAGCGAGCTAGCATATTACGTTCGCGATGAAGACGCATACACACAGATATACCGACAGGTTTGTTAAGTATCATCCCCGAAGTGACACGGCGCCATTCCATCACTCACATCTTATCTTCTTAAACTTGTGGCTTGTCCTCCTGATCTCCGTCGGTCGTCACAAGGACGTAAGAGCGGGCCGGGGAAGAATAGGAAGGGGGTCGATGGTATCCGAGTTACTTGTCAATTCTACTTCTCCGTCTGTTACATGCTGTTGCAAATAACTATAGAACAGTTCAATAATGTGCGACCACGAAACATTTCGATACAATGTCTACGTATCGTACAGGCAATCCAATGTGAACCCTTCACCCTCCCAACCGAGGAGGAATGATCCAATATCATCACTTTTTAACTTGACAGGAAATGAAGAAATATTCGGTGGTATGCCGTTAACTGTCTAAATTTCAACACTCCGCGACAGCGCTATCAATTCTGTTTTTTTCCTTATCTAGGATACACCATTTTATGCTTCCATTAGAGTGAAAATGACGAAAAAGCGGAAAAGATATCCGGTAACCGTCGCGGATGGCATATTGCCTATATATGGTACGGAATGTGAATGTACGAATGTACTGTTCTGTTGCACTGCACACAATCATATACACATAGACACATACTGTTATTATTAGATTCTTCTTTCGTTTTGTAGGTAAGTCACTGCCGGTTCACTGTGTGGTCGAGACTGTCTGTACCTTAGAAGAACCAAAGATCAACCAAGCTCACCAGTGGCGACGGCGACCTGTTGTGGAAACGGATAGTTTCGTAATTATCCCAATAAACACGCCATTTCAGGAACTTGTTCAAGCAGCACTACTTCGACTTGGTTACCCTTCGGACAGTGTTGCATCTGCAAGAGGTACTGCAATTCTAAGTTTTATTTTTGTTTCTCCGTTCCACCTAATATGTACTTTACAGGATCACTAGTTATGAAAAACTGGAAACCGTTAACTTTCGATCAAATCACTGACGATACTGTGATCACCGTCGGCGATATTCTCGGCGAACTGACCACCGTGGCTACACTGAGGATTCAGATGTACCGGCCGCGACCGAACGTATTTATCGACATTAAAGATAAACTGTTCAAACTTCTGCTAGTCCAGTCGCAGGGTCGGCTTCTGTCCATGGGATGTCCGTTGGATGAGGTAGGTTGAGTACACTCTTTCCACTGTCAGAGTACAATTTCTTATTAGAGATGTTGTTGTTCAAGTCTATGTATCGGATATCGTACACCGGTGTCACGGTAGCTTGGTTGCGGTACGACAGTAAGCTTCAGAACTCTCGTACGACTTACTTGCAGAATATCTTAGTCTACGTGTTAAGAAATAAAGGAATGAATACATTAAGGATTGTAGAATAGAGCAAGCAGTAACCTTCCTTTTAATACGATTATTAAACATTATTTCATGGTATTAATGAGATCAAAAGCCTCCTACATTCTGCAACACTACGCTATAACCTTCTACATCAACGAGTTGTACCCGCCGTCTTACGTCGACTTTCCTTCGTCGTACGCGTTAAGTCTCTCCCCATCGTCGTACCGTATAAACCGTGAACCACCATCGCCTCTCAGCTCTATCCAGCCCACCTCACTCACCCCTATTCTACACTACACTACACTACACGCACACACGCACGCACACACAGACACACCAATATTAACGCTCTTCTACACAAACTCTTCTATCCCGACACTAATGCACGTAATTAGTCTATAATAGCACATACATGTAGATTTTTCATCTGGTGTCTATTATAGAATTTACGATTGCATTCGTGCACTAGCCTGTGCACGTGTATGCCCGTGCACGACCATAAACTCATGACGGCGTATTTGAACCCGCGTTCTCATATTCACGTATTTACTTAGTTTTTAGATATATACATGTATACGCGTATGTAGCGGCGAGAAATTGATTTATTGTTATTGCTCCGTTTTGCACAGTAATTATGATATAAGGAAAGTATGCATGGCAGCTAAATCTGAACTCTCTCTAAAAATGAAAAAGTGTCGTAGAAGAAAAGGAAAATGTGTATATGGATATAAATGGGGTTCGCTAATTCCATCGTTGCCAGGAGCCGTGACGTATATCGTAGGGTTTCCCCGGTTAAAGCGAGAGAGTGAGATGGCAGATATTCAAACGGCATTACATTTAGAGTGGATTAACGTTGTCCTATAGACACTCGAATTTTGCTTCTGAGTTTGACTCCGTTTGATCTTGGTTCTTAATAACAAAGAACAGAAGAACATAATCGAAACAAACACAAAGGTTCTGTTCTGTGTTCGTGCAGTCAATGCGTCGTACCACATACACACCAGTTACATCACTGCTTACATTTATTGTACATTTCTGTACGTATAATGAGTACACGACAAATATTTCGGAGCTAATTAGTCTGGACCGTACGATCACAATAACGAACCTTGCCACGTATAACATTCATCGATATTTGACTCTAATTAAATGTATTAGTACCAGTCGATCTGATACTAACTAATCTTAATATTTTCATCTTGTGTTAATGTAAAAATTAGCATGATGTAATGGACTGTTATACGTGTACACTGTTACAGGTGATTCTGTCGCATATATGTCGGGGTGACAGCTCCACAACGAACACACAGCACTTTCCTGAACCCTCCGAGGACTGTCGTCGTAAATTCGATCAGTGGTGGGCTACCCAAATGAATACTCAGCACGTACATTCAGCACTATACAATATAGTACAAGCAAACAAAAGTTTAGAACGACCGACCTCGCTCAGTGCACTGCAAGACCATGTGCATCCTGTCATGCAAACGGTACAGAACCAATATCCGACACAAAAGACACGAATGCGAACCAGCTTCGATCCAGAACTGGAACTACCGAAACTTCAACGCTGGTTCACTGATAACCAACATCCAACACGACAGCAAATACAACAGTATGTAAAAGAACTTAACAGTCTAGAATCGCGACGCGGTAGAAAGCCCCTCGACGTAAATAATGTCGTGTACTGGTTCAAAAATGCACGAGCAGCGCAGAAACGTGCCGAAGTACGAAATATGAGTCCAGGTATTCCATGTCATCTATCTGTCAATGGATATAATAGTGGCAGCCACAGTCCACCGAATGGATCAGCGTTGATGCTCGTTGGAGACAGATACGGTCAGTTGAAGAGTCCGCCTTCGGGCAATTACGAGAGAAATCCTCACGTAAATTTGATGTCTGAGGAGATGTCGATGCCGGATTCCGAAATTGAAGATGAAGAAGCCACGGACGGTCATCAGCGTACAGACGACGAACAACCACCGAGTCCGTCACTACCACTGTCACTGACGATAAATAGGAAATCTGAATCCCACAATACAAGTCCATCTCCGCTCACACCTAGATCGGAACCACAAGTAAGAAATTGCATACAGGCATGTTAAAAATGAAATACGATTAAATTGAATTTGTGTTTGTTTTCTTGACAGAGCATGTTGGAACCCAAAATAGAGCCAGTCGACGAGCCAGTGGATCTTCATTCGCCTAGTGATTTATCCAACAACAATAAAATGCGAAATCATACAACGGATGTGGATAGAGATACAAACGAAAGAGAAATGGAAGGTGAAAAACATTCCCCAGAGGCTGACTTAATCGAAAATGCCGGCCGACCACCGTTACATAGACTTGGCAGTCCGACTTCAGACCAAGAGAACTCACCATTCATTCCACGTGGCGGTGCACCGGGCCCGGACAACTTAGATCGTCTCGCAGCAGGCTTCCCGTTGGTACCGAATTCAATGTTCTCACATAGCATCATGTACATGAGCCATTATATACCGGGTCTAACACATGGTCACAGCAACATGAATGCGACGCCACCATCCAGTTCCAGTGGACTCAGCATGTCGGCACTGGCCGCGTCATCCGCTGACGAGAGACGCAAACGAAACCGAACATTCATAGATCCGGTGACGGAAGTGCCACGACTTGAGCAGTGGTTCTCATTAAACACACACCCATCACACAGTCTTATACTCAAATATACCGAGGAGCTGAACTGTATGACATATCGACAGAAGTTCCCCCGACTTGAGCCGAAGAATGTCCAATTCTGGTTCAAGAACCGACGTGCTAAATGCAAACGACTAAAGATGTCTCTGTATGATAGCCAGGCCCCTTCCGGCCAGTATCACCACGACAGGGAATAACACTAATATTGTAATTTAAATAAATTGTAGATTTTGTTCCGTATACCGATCGATTAATATTTCTATAAATTCCATTCGAGACCAAAGACATGTAAGATGAATATGGTGGATCCATTAAATTTTTTGTATATTGATTTTCAGTAACGAACTGGTTTCAAAGACAGGCTATAAGATAGAATCGCATATTTGTATAATTGCATTGGGTTACAGTTAGAATGCGAATTTACCAATGTATTTCATTACAACATTTGCCTGTATAAGAAGCCAATAGCGATATATTGTTAAACCTGTTCAAAATATATTGAAAAAAACTTCAGATGTTACTGACATGTGTAATTTATAACCA
Organism: Carabus problematicus; assembly: GCA_963422195.1. Taxonomy (NCBI): domain Eukaryota; kingdom Metazoa; phylum Arthropoda; class Insecta; order Coleoptera; family Carabidae; genus Carabus; species Carabus problematicus. Next base: position 28,186,047 of record OY728577.1, read on the forward strand.
AAGAATTAAAGCAAGTGTGATTGTACTATAATTTCAGTATTAAAATGTGCACTAATCTACGGGCAACAAACCCTAACTATTTTAAAAGATTCGCGGGTATCTATACTGACTGTTCTTTTTTTAATTAAATATATATATATATATATATATATATATATATATATATATATATATATAATTGTAATTTGTGAACAAAAATATTCTGTGAATTTCACTTGTTTTGTATTGATCCCTTTGATGAAATGTATTGTAATTATTAACTAATAGCTACCAATTAGAAACGTACTGATGAAATAAAAAAAAATGTATCATTCCCTTGGCATATGTATATTCTCAGATTCTGTTATTGTTGTTGCGCATATTAAGTTTTGATTGATTATTTATTGCGTATATTTATTACAGTTTGAATAATTATATATATATATATATATATATATATATATATATATATATATATATATATGACAAATAAAATTATAATTAATACGAATATGTGGATATAATTACTTAAACATAACCTTAAACACATACTTGTGGCCGGCATAGCTCTCCTTCTCCTTTATCTTAAATATATCTCGACATTGTATATCTCTCTACTTCGGGTAAATGGAATCCCAGAGTTTCGACACGTCACATCCCTACCACGGATCCGGCTTCAACTCCAACTCCGGACCATTGCGTGACAAACTCACACATACACAACGGACGAATGTACAACTAGTGTTCTGTAACCATCAAAGGAGGGGATATACATCAGTAGATGTGAAAATGAATTTATTTAACAATACACACAACATCGTGAACCAATTGTAACTGTCGCGTGAAGGAAAGTTAAAAGATAGTCCGTAATAGTATCGATTATCTCCGCTCGTCATACGTTTGTTTGTAGTTGACGATAATACCTTAAGTTCTAATCTGTAACAATGCTCCAGCACGTTGTCGGAAGTCGCACAGAGTTTTCGGTATTCGAATGCACAGTACAATTAAGATTCATTTCTAAAACTACTGCTGCATAATCAAAATCATACACTTTTAGTACACGTTTTCATTAATTCAAAGTTCTATAATACAGCGTATTGAATATATCAAAAACTTAAGTTCAAATAACAATTATATACATATGGTTTAACAAAAGTTCATACAATAATCTTTCCAATCCTGGTACGACTCGTACAGTCTACTTTGAACAGAAGTCTGCGAATTTGGAAAGTCGCGACTTTTGATCACGCGTTGTATACATCCCATATGACGTATACGTTAGCGTAACGTAAACCATCTACCCAGTGTGCGGAGTAGCAGTATCATAAGTATTACAAGCGAGTAAGCATAGGATGTGCAGGTATAATGCTTCGAACCACTTTAAGTTTAGAGCATTTTTAATTGGGAAAATCGGATTGGGTTCATTATCCTTATTCTATATAGCTTTGAAAGAATAAGACAGTCTACGGTATCTGAAGAAATATAAACCTGTAAGATGAATACGTACAGGACCGGCTCCTTGTCTAATGGAACTTAGAAGGAAACAACAACGCTTGAAAAAAAAGTGACACTGAGAAGAGTTGTTTAATAGTGACATTCAGTGGGTCGTACATTTATCAGTAACATAATATGCAGTCATTGATTTCTATTACCCTTTTACAACTAAGTTTTTTAATTTTTTTGAAAAGCATTTTGACGCATCTTGATACAGATGTACAGAACCAGTGCTTATCTCTTTACCGACTAAAGCCGGACCTGACTGTCTGCCATTAATTCTGTGCATAACTACTTAGTTTCCTATCACTACATATAATTACACAAACGAAAACAATTGCAATCAATAATGGAGATCGGCGATCTGATGCAGAAAGATATTACACGAATATTGCTCGCTACTGAAAATTTGGTTATAAAGATTGATAGCATAGTAAGTGAGAAAAATCCAGCTTTAGAAATAGCTCGTAATAACGTTTTAATAATAACAAAAACAAAAAATTTGCTTCTTCACTCTTTTCAACAATATATTATATTGTAATTTACTTATTCTACAATAATATTCATTTGTTTTCATATCCGTATGTTGGTACAATGTGTCACAGTAAAAGTATCAATTCTGTCATTGCATGCAATTACTAGTAAAAGTGTACATTCCTAATATGATAGAGTTTTGAAGAGGATACGGTATTGTAAAATTACTTAGTGTATATATATATATTTACAACGTTTTCGGCTTTGACTATACCATATAGATATTTACGTGAATAAAAAAGTAACAGGTAAGCTAAGGAGAATATCGAAAGATTTCCTGATTTACCTAAACTCGAAGAGTCATGTTTTGTACTCTATCTCCTGTTTTGAGTACCGCTTCACAGTGGAATCCGCTTATAGTGAACCTGAAGGGACCAGAAACTTGGTCCACTATAAGCGAGTGTTCATTATAACGAAGGTGCACATTTTTTAAGAAATTTTAGTTTTTATTAACATATATTCTACTAAAATTATTCATTTTTTTAAAATAAAAGATTATCTAAATTTGTATATATTTGTCAGAAACATTGAAAATATGTTTATCGATGTTAAAGTATAACATCACGAGGAAGTATCTCGTGTGTTGTGCCTAAAGTTGCCAACATACATTAAATTCATTCATTGACGATCTACTCGAGTTCGCAAATTCACTATATGCGAGTTCACTTTATGCGAATTGATTAACATTAGATAGCATATAATTTTAGTCGGGACTCAGAGATACGTTCAATATATGCGAGTTTCATTTATTATTTCTCGTTTATTATTTTTAGAAATTGAACTGGAAAATTGCTGACCAACAATATGCGATTAAAATGAGCTGTCATATTTGACATAATATAAAAATCATATTTCTATTTATTTATAATATAGACATATTCGTATTTTCAATATGACATTATCTACTTTTTCTTTCATTTTGTGAATTTTCATAAATTAGAAATTCAAGTAGGTAAGTAAGAAACACCGCGGGATCATACGTTCATAACATAAGATTAGAAGTTGATGTTTATATAAATACAAATGTACATATGGTTAAGAAAATGGATAATAATGAGGAATACACTCGGGTGACAGTGTGAAATTCGGGATAATACTTAAAGGTTAAAAAGTGAATTGAGGCAAAAGCTCTAGTGCCATGTTTATTAAAGTCAAACGCTGACTGCCAATCCGACCGAGATCGCTCCGTGCTGGTAAATGGATTCTATGGGAACTTCACTTTTCACTCAGTCTCTGGAGTAGTGCAGTAATCGCTGATACGCGGGCGTCGCTCAGCTCATTGTCGCTTGGTTTACTTATAAATCCCTTGAACGTTTCGCAGCTTAGCCGAACATGGGCAGCGAGGAAAGTGAATAGATAAAAATTTGAAATTCAAATTGGTCGGATTGTTTCAATATTCAATCATTGCGGCTAATTTTATTTAAGTTTATCCTCTCAATTTAGCTGACTAGATCAGTCGAGCGCCAGCGACGGCGAAATCTCGCTCCCCATACTTTCATTCGCAATTTTTATTGCTGTTTTTATCATTGCTGGCTGAGATTGGGATGGTGACGTACCGTGACTGTGCTGGCTGCGGTGATGGCGTCGAGCGGGAGCTAATCGGATCACAACTCCAACCTTTAAGAATGTGATCAAGAGATGCTCTATGGATTTTCTCTTCTTTTCTTCTATCCTATCCTTTTCCATCCATCCGTTCGTCATATATATATACAGTAGAGTCGCGATTTAGTGAACTAATTCCGGCCAAGCCTGTTCACTATTTAGGGGTGTTTACATTTTCGGGGTTCTGGTCTCATTCAGATATTTGGAGAAACAACTTTTATTCTAGGTACCTAAATTAACAAAATTATGTATGAATATGTAAAATAATAAAAGAGAAGGAAAAATATTGAATCCAAAATGGTTAGTTCAAGGTAATGTGAACTGTTTGTTTCAAAACTTAATCATAAAGATGATTTTTTATTATTTTATTGTAGATTTTCTTTAGTCAATTGTAGATTTTGAAAAGGAGAAATATTGAATCCAAAATGATTGGAATAAATGACTATAGTTCAAGATGATAACAGATATAAGACGTTTCGATCATATGGTTTTTAGTCATTATCAAGCAAAAAACAAAATTCTAGTTCAAACAAACATAAACAAAATCTCTTGAGAATTACACTCAAAAAGTACAAAAATATTTTGAAAAATATTAGAGAATATTTTTGTTTGTTTCTTTCCACTAGAATTTTGTTATTTGCTTGAAAATGACCAAAAAGTATCTGGTCGAAACGTCGCATATCTGTTATCATCTTGAACTATAGTCATTTATTCCAATCATTTTGGATTCAATATTTCTTCTTCTCAAGATCTACAATTCACAAAAGAAAATCTACAATAAAATAATTAAAAAAAAAAAAACAACCAAAAATACATTTACCTATTACATAATATTATGTATACGTGTATTATGTAATGGGAAGGTACATATAAAAGATTATTTATTGCAGAAGCGAAAAAAATTAAGTAATGTTGGATTGTTTACGCTTTTTTTTCAGGTTAATTTGTACTAATTTTTGTCGCAAATCATGTAACACATTCTCCTTTACCCACATTTAGTGGGATCCCCCAGAGAAGTATCGCAAATACCATAGTTTATTGTATCGGGGTTTACAGCTGTTCATTATATCGGGACGCAATGCTAAAATTTAAGTGTTCACTCTATCGGGTTGTTCATTCAATCGAGAGTTCACTAAATCGCGACTTTACTGTATATATATATATATATATATATATATATATATATATATATATATATATATATATATATATATAATATATATATATAATGTTGAGTACATGTATATATATTTGTGTTTATAACTATAGAAATGTTGCTAACAATATAGGTAATTTAGTTTACACAACCCAATCAATATAACCAAAGCTTTGGACAACCCAATTACATGCCCATTAATATCTAAAGGTGCTCCTAACGTAATTATAAAATTTGATATAGCACTGTTACATACGGCCAGCGCCATGCTGTCGAAAATATAGATATCGTTTGCTGTGTTCAATACTCAATTGATTTTTTTTTCCAATTACTGTAACAACCCTTGGCCTATTTTTAACTAGATATAACAGAAAAATTAAAAATTAAATTGTATTTTATTTTGTACATATATATATATATATATATATATATATATATATATATATATATATATATATTTAATTTTTTCCATTTTTAATCTTAAGATATTCTATTATTAACCAAACTATTCTCTAATGAAATCATTTTATTTATATGTTATGCTATATTTATTAATCGCAATTTAATAATATTTAGCAATAACAATACAACTACCCGTATTAAGCAAGTTTATATGAACGAGATCGAAGATCACCAAGTAGATCGTATCTGATTGCAATTTCCACCCAGATACCTCCACGTCTAACGTTAACAATTATTTATATAATGAATTCCAAATGTAAGATATGCGAATATCATCACTATATCACAGTGCAGATATGCACGAAGCGTTACTATACTAACGTACGTACATGCATTCGGCATAGAGATGTTGCTGCTACGACTTCAGGAGAACGTAACAACGTCTCGCATAACAATGATATTTCAGACCATTCAGCGTGTGCAAATCTGCATGAATACCTAGAAGGTGCAAATTAATCCCGGCATACAAAAATATCACTGTTTAAACTTGAATGATTCAACATAACTGGATTAAATCTGTCAGAATATAATATTGTCACCTCGTGTACTTCGACAGAGAGACGGTCGCATTACACAATCGTTACTTGAACCTAACCTCACTTCTATTATGCGTCACCTGCGCTGTCTAGTTTCGAACAAAACCATGTAATAACAAGCGAAAACATTAGTTGTAATATTTGCTTATATTAATATATTGAACTCCAGACTAGAAATGTAATGAACATATCTGACTCTAACTTTTTTTTCTGCCTTACATTTTATGACATTAATAGCTAATAATTATATTTAAATAGATCTTGGTAATAATTTTATATTTCTTCTCCTTGTATATCATATTTGTAATTATTAATATTAATTAATAATAAAAAGAAAAGAAATTTCTAGAACCTAATATTAGTGCAATTGAAAAAAAAGTACATTGAATTTCAGACAGGAGCGTCCAGTGTAGAAGCTATTTCTGATGCGGTGTATCCTAGACTTGTTGCTGGAACGATATATGTCAGAGTGTGAGGTGAAAAGGGATGTAGCTCTCTGGTGACGGCCGGATGTTGCTCCGTTTAAAGATAAAATTCTTATAGAATATCGTCTCTTACCTTAAGATACCTTTCATTTGCTTCTTTTTATGTTTCTATCAGCTAACATTTCATTTAATTTTTACAGTTGTCCGTATCGCTATTAGACAGTTCTTTTGCAATGTTGGAAAACATAATCGATGATTATATATATATATATATATATATATATATATATATATATATATATATATATATATATATATATATAATATTGTAATATTTTTGCAAATGACGTTAAGATATTATGTACTACTTCTACACATGTACATATATATGAACATCCTTACAGTTTCAGATCTCGAATGTTTGAAACGAAATATCTGCATACGTCAAATAATATCCAATATACGGCAGCAAAGTTAGATGAAATTATCAGACACAGTTCTATCTAGAACACAGCACAGTCTGACATCTCCGGAAACTACGATCGGATGCTGTTGAAAAGAAGTACCTATCTCTGAACCCGTGTGTACTATAAACAGCATTGTTGCCAACGGATGATGGAATATGCTATTTCGAAGGGAGCCGCGTGCTTGGCCATAGTCGCATGGCTAAACTACCAAATCTCCCTACCCTACCCTACCGCTTTCAATGAATGAGTAACCATATCACACCCCATGTCTTTCTTTCCTGTATAAATCGCTGTTGCTATTTGATTGTGTAAATAAACAAAACTCCTTAATATATGTAAGCGTTTGTGCAAGGATGCGTTGTTTGTATGCATTGTGCACATGTATGTGAATTGAGTTATAATCGATTTACATGTAACATGTAAGTTAAAGTACAACAGACTGTGATACACAATCAGAGTTCTGACAATTGCAAAATCGTCGTTAAGAAATGGATGGAGTTATTATCGCATGTTCATTGATTGATCACGAACGCATTGAGTACACAGTAACATATTAAAATGAAATAAGAAGAACTGTGTTATCGGCAATGGTATATCTAGCGTCTATCAGCTACCATTTTTGAAAATTAATTTCCTGTCGGTATTCTTTAAAACGATAGGGGAGACAACCGCGCAAATGTATTCACAATGACAGCCACCTGATTCGCTGTTCTCAGCTAATATACAAACATCATTTTAAAAGAGGAAAGGACGCGGCTACATTACAGTAACTCACGCTACTGCTATCTGTATAAATATCAAACGAAGCTCGAAATTTAATTAAAATTCAATCAAAATGAGACAAGATTTCCACGTTACGTATTTATCAGAGTTTTATCTGGTCGGGCGGCGCTCGCCCTGCAAGAAAACATTTTAAAATAGTAAATTGTCAGCATCTGCACAGCTGCCGATAAAATAATATATATCTTAATAGAGGAGACAAAGTATGTCTCCGAGATAAAACTGTTTCCTGTAGGAGCAAGAGGGATCCAGAAGGCAGCCGAACAGTACAGAACAGCACAGCACGATGCGATGCGATGGTCTACAACAAAGTAAATACAGTACGGTAACGTTAACGTTAACAAGAGCATCAACAAGACCAAGCCTCCACGGGCATCTTCTCTGTCTTTCTACCATTGCAACCGCACACTTCCGGCACTCCACAATCCCCCAACATTGGCGGCCAACTGACAGGACGACCGAGTATTTTTCTACCTTAATTTCCTCTGACCGAAGATAAAGTTGAGTAGCTGCGCGCCGTTCGAGCCGAGACGGTCACCCCATACCATCCCCCCTCCCCCCTCACCATCCCAACCATCACCAGCGTAGCGTTGAGTTTGTGTTTAGTATATACATAACATTTCATTACATTATACATTACATTGCACAGTATTCCCCTCCATTCTGATTCACTACAGCAACTTGCCTCTGTATATATGTATGTATGTATGTGTTTATATCCGTGTGTATGTGTGTGTGTGCTTGTGCTGATCGTCACAACATAGTAAAGCGCATCAAGCTCATTCCGTGGCTGGTCTGGTCAGTTAGTGGCCGTACCCAAGGAACAGGAACGACTAAAGGAGCCGTACGGTCTCCCGCCTGCCAGATTACGGCTAATTCTCGTTATCTTAAGCTCGCAGCAAACAATAAAGACGAATTGAAACTGCCTCGTTACACCTCTTTATTATCACTTACCTGCAGAAACAATCTGAAAGTATTTTTGAGAATCACATCGCGAAGTTTTATTAGGTTTGAAGCGCGCCCCCACCTCACCCCACCCTAGACATCATACTATTCGCACGTTCGCGTCGGTTGAAAGAATGGCACGGCAGGAAACCAAACAATACCGGAGATAACATTAAGCTCTCGAGGAGCACATCGGATAACAAGCGCGCATTGTCTGACATTTGGCAAGCGCCGGTAAATTAGCAGTGGAACTGGAATGAATAAATGTACTGTCCGGCTTGAAAGCGATGCTCTGCTGTTTTGTTTTATAAAAATACGAGCTCTTTATGAATCAGAAGCGTCTGTGCAACAGAATAACTCGTGTTCCTGTGGCCATCTCCGTTTCCCCGCTACTGAATCCAGCCAGCCGTTTAACTGAAGCAGATAACGTAAAGCAGGTCGTACAATGTACAGATATAAAATGAAATATGTTTGTCTTTCTCATGAATATTTCGCGCCAAAATCAACTGATATTATACTTTACAGTTGTACGAGTAGCGTAACTACGGCCGTAGCTATCATCATTCTGTATATAAGAACACGGGGGACAGATTTACTCGCTTCTATCAGATAACATTGCGTTTAATGGTTACAGTCAAATGTATGACGTCTTACGTACAAAATTAAACGAGCTATCTGTGTAAAATATGAAGTCACATAAGCACACATGTTTATCATAAACCAAAAACCTGACACAAACACCGGCACTGCGATGTATAGTAGCGAAACAGGCAGATAAACGAGCGTACATTCTCAAATTTCACACTAGAACACCTTTATAAGAAGAAGTACGGCATTACATAGTACATACGTATTTAAAAACAAACACCCAGAGCCTATTGGATGTTAATGAATCAGGAATAATTGCACATAGTAGAGAGGTGAGTAGCATGTTCCATTGTGATATATTGGGTTGTGTTGTGCAGGAAAGCTTAGCATTGTGGAGCGAGTGAGCGAGAACGAGTAACGTCGCTAGTGATGATGGTGGCGGCCGGAAGAACAGGAGGACGGAAAGAAGGTACGGTAAGGGTACTGGTACGGGTACGGGTACGCGCACGGCTCTGCACGGCGCCACGTTAAGCGCGGCACGCAGCAAGCAGTATAGCGCGCGACCAAGAAATACCGCCATAATTCATCTATCCTATAAGATTACTGATCTTTAATCCCCTTCCTTTCCCAGTCCTCTCTCTTTAGTAGGCATTGCTCCTAAAAGTTAAGATTTACGGCATCCTTGGAATTATATTGTTGGCTTGCGCAGCAGCGTCGCACTGTACACCGAGGGCGCGGGCGATGTGATGCAGTTAGCTAGGAATTATTATGATATATCTAGACAAAATCGCTACTGTCTAGTCTATATATATGTATACATATATATAGAGCAGTATGAAATATAAATCGTGTGGGCACTGACGATACACTGTGTACGTTGTGTTGTTCTATGTACCTAATACGTAAATATGTGAACACATCGTCCGTCGTGGCTCTGTGAAATACTCAAATAAATAGTATTGTATTTTCCCCGTTACATTTGTTTCTTATGCAGATGTCAAAACACACGGCAAGTAACTATGGAAAATTAATCATATACCAATTTGGTTGGTATAATTATTTTCTAGACCAGTAATGTGGAATAAGAAATGCACATGCATACGATATGAGATATGTACGTATGTTTGACAATGTGACGGTCCTGTTAGCTGCACGCCTAGGCACGATTGCGTTCGTGCGTTCGTTCGTTCGTTGGTTGGTTGCAAGGTGCGCCGGGGGAAATATAAAATATGACGTCCTTTCATGAATCTTATTAAGATATCCGTAGTCTACAATGCCAAACGAATAGACAGAGATACACTTATGGTGGAATAATGGGGGTCGAAGAGAGAGCCGCGCTCAGTATATAAAGTTATGAAGAAAGGAGTAGGTGTATAATCCTTATAGCTACATAACCATATATCACACAAGTTGCCGGGCGCAACCGGGCGACTTAGTAAGCGGTAAGTCCTATAAGGAAAACAGAATGAAGCATGGACCGAGAAGACGTTCAGAGATAGGCCACAAATATAACTTATAGCCGATCTAGGTAGCTGCCAGGTATTTGTAAGCTCAAGAAGAGAACAGCGCCTGCGATGGGTTACGATGCGATGCGATGCGATGCGATGCGATGCGACGGGAGAGGTGTGCCGCCGCGACGTGGTGTGGTGTCAAGTGCGATACAGATACCCACAACCTCGGTATCACCAACACCGTACAACCAGCATGTCACACCACCACCAGTTGTAGTGGATACGAGCGAACAATCAGGTACACGAACTTGCCATTACATGGAAAGTAAGCAATTTCAATCAGTGTTCAACATCATGTCCCAACACGTTACAACAGCAACACTCACTCCATTAAAGAAATACAAACACATGTAAGTAAGCACGCACGTACGGCCCTACGGAATCAAAACGGAAGCACGAAATGGTAAATAATATTAATAACAATAAATCGATTTAAGACGGTCGGAGCAAAGGCTTCACAGTCAGCAGACCCGATAATCTGGCCATCACATAAATATTATCAAGTGTGAGTTACAAGCTATATAAGCAGTAAGCCTGGCTTACAGTTTCCCGTGAACTGGCCCGGCCGTTCCTCTGCCGACAGCCAACCAAGACAGAATGAGCCAGCATCATCGCTAAGACACTTGTCGCGCCTACGCAGGTAACTTAGAACAACTGAAACACATAACAACCACTACCGTCAATGTACATATCGATTCCACTAGGATATCTGTAGCTCGGCTGCAGTACATGCATCGTACATAACGACGACTCTGACATCCATCATTATTGATACTTGCACTCACCAAGAATCTCATGTCGCTTCCTCATTAACTAGATATTTTTATCAACAATGATATGAAGTAGTCGACATTCGTATTTTCGTTGAATGAATCAGACATTTACGTTGCTATATTTATTTATAAATGTTCAATATAAGTTCATATTTCAATATTCATTGAAACAACCTAATAAAATAGAAATGATGCTTAAATAATTGGACAAAGATGAATATTTATAAAAGATACATAACAATTTGAAATTGCCCAATGCGTCTAACGAGTACAACCCTCAGTGCGATTAAATTGATAATAGTCGTTGTAAATGTTTTCTAGAAGTAAACTAAAAAGTGATGGACATGATGAAAGTATAAACAATAAATAGAATAAATAGTTTACATGTTCTTTGGTTTATATATATATATATATATATATATATATATATATATATATATATCCGACGACACTACCCCCCACATCACCCCATGCCGCGGTGAGCACAGCAGGTTCGCTTGAGCGTTGTGGATGTAGCATAGTAGGTTCGGCTCGAACGACGACGATAACGACTCGTAAGAGCGGCGTCCGAGCGCCGCATGGGCGCATGTTTATCAGGACAGCGCAGAGCAGATATTAAGAAAGCAGTGTCCCTCGAAGTCTACAATCGCACCGCCTCGAATTAAATGTTGGCTGCGGAGATGGTGCCAGAGCAGTTAACTCGACAAAGTATGAAATACGGTAACTATATTCTCTTAAATCTACACCGGAACATTCTGTACCAATCATCTTAAATAACTGGAAATCCGTACGTGATATGGAACCCCAACATTCAAACAACGTTACATATGAATTAATACCACTTCATTCATATTTCTATATTACATACACATTACATCTTTACTTTCTTATACACCGTATAAGAGCTGCTTAGATTTTGAGTATAATTGCAAAATCGAAAGACGAAGTTTACTGAACAGGAAAATAAAATATTTTATTAAATCTAAAGAAAAAAATGTTCTGTACATTTTTATTCTTTTTTTCATTTTGAATAAAAGATATTTATAGGTTCATAGCATGTATTCAAAATATCATATACCTATACAATATTATGTAGGACCAAATTTGTGCAATTTTTAAATCACTCGATATATACCGGGTGGTGACCGCGACACCGGAACATTGAACTTTATCATATAAAGTTATATTTGTATAATCTTCTGCTTCCCTTATTATTTTAGAGAAAAAAACCTAACCTAGCAATAGCCTTTACTGACAGCTCATTTTAATTTTAGATACTGACCATATATTTAAAATACTGACAGTTTTTGTTTAAATTGATGAAGTATAGACTAGGGTTTCTAGATTTTTTAAAACCGATTATCAAAAACCGGATTTAATTTAAAAACTAGTTTCTGAATTTATCCAAAAACAAAAACAATTTTAAATACAAATTAATATGTAAAAATAAATAAAATAATTTAATTAAAAAATAAAACATGGCCCGATATATGAAAAAAAAATTATAATACTACTTAATTAAGTATATATAAATCAAATTTATAAAGATCTCTCAACTATAACTGCATACGAAAAGAAAATGAAATTCACATTTTAATTTAGGATTTAAAATGGTTGAGAGATTTAAAAATATGTGTAGGGCGCATAATAGATTAACATAATGTCGCTCACGGTAACGTCATCAAGCGCCCGTCCCTTATCAACTAACGCGGACCCAAACGACGTTTTACACTTGAAACTGTCGCGCAACAGGTTCACGCAAAGGAATAGAAAAAAAAGCATGTTTCACAGTTTAAGGCGAAAAAGTTGTCCTAACAAAAAAGATCAGTTTCTTCGGTCACCTGAAAATGATTTCAAAACATATCAAATTAATAAAATATGTTCATAAACGTAATTGTTTAGTAAAATAAAAATAAATAAATAAAGTTATACACAATTGTATGTTAAGTTTTTTTTTTATTCTCGTTAGTACCAGAAATATAAGAATTTGGTTAATAGATTTCGGTATCTAGCCAAAACCGGAAATACGTAAAACATTAGCATACACCCGGATCCCCACCTCATAAAGAAGCCCTTGATCCATATTTCTTAAAACGTTAGGGGGGCGTTCATAATCTCATAGTAGGGGGAAGTCGAGCACAGCAGGGTGCTACAACCAGTAATAGACAGTTTCAAATATATTTTATTCTGTATATTAGAAAATGAATAATGATCTACGGTAGTAATGATTTTCTGGTCATTGAATTTTTATGAATCTATAATTTCGAGAATGAAATAATAATATTGTGCAATGAGTACATAGATGTGTACTATCACAGATGATAGAATGTATCAAAGATCTTAAACTATAGCGGTACCATCGAACAGCGTATAATTGGCCATTAAATGTTGTTTTATACTCCCGGATGGAACATCAAGTAGCGTGTGTACCCGGTCAGATAGGCCACCAATAGTACATGAAGGCAGGTAGGGTAAAGTTTGCAGTAAGTATCCAATCGGTTAGGTTTAAGAGGTTATAATTGATTGAAAGCACTCTCCACTTTGTCGGGAGATCTTAAAGATAAATTGATGCACAGGTATTAAATTTGTCTTAGACAAGGTACGAACGGCTACTGCTATTGACCGCAGGCCAGTGTTCATATAAGACCTACCTGTACGGCCATACATGTTTGTGCAGGGCTCAGCAAACGAGAGGGTATCGGTACATTATTACTGTAACCGTTCCTTCAGTAGCATTACGTGAATTGTTAGGTAACACTAACGAGACACACTAATTACAAGGTTATTACTAAACACGTGCTTGTGTTTGCACTGGTCCACCATTCAACATTCATACTTACATACCTCATCTCATATACAAACATATGTACGTATATACGTCACACTAAAGGCATTCATTCTCAACCCAATGCAAGCAATTACTAATATATTTTAAGATAAATAGAACTGATTCGCGGAATATTAATGCAGCACGCTATTAACGGAAGATTATCCTAGATTATGACAGGTAGTAAAATGCATACAAAAACAGTGATGTATTCAGAAATTTATGTTTGTATTGATATTTATTTTGAAATAATAAAACACAACCGGAATCGATTGTTGTCATAACGGTAAATATTAATATCATAACTAATATAAATATATCTCTTATCCTTTCCGCTAACAGTATTACAAATTTACCCGAATGGCACCAGTACTAATTTGGAATGGCCTACCCTGCTGTGAAGGGTTCAATCCTAACTATTAAGAAGTCATGTCAATTCCATTTATCTTAAAAAGAATTATGTATATAAGTATACATTCCTTGTAGGATAGGTTTTTGGTGGGTAAAGAACAATCGAGGATAGAGAAGAGGTCAAGTACGATATTGTAAAGTTAGTAAATGTATACTTTAACTATTACGTGTATACATTCACTAAGAGCTGTGCCATACCTGTTACATGTTTCCTTCTATATGTATGTACGAATGCATACATATGTACAACATATATGTAGATATGATATGTTTATGGATAATAATCTTAGTGTTATGCTAGTACGTATTGAACAGTGATATGAATGTACGTTGGAGGGAATGAAACAAAGCGAGTCTGTCCTTTTAGCATTAGAGTTTGTAAACCTCGAGGGAGGACGTTCCACGGTGATCCCGACCATACAAAGATAATACTCCGTCATAACTAAGAGACCAGTAAAGGGCCCAGGGAATTTGAGAAAGCATCCTTATACCATGGGAACATAATCTGTACTGTTTTCCTTTCGACTAGAATCATTCAAAAAGCTATCATCCAATTCCAACAAGCCAGCCGCACGGATCTTGTGTTGTTTTTCACCGGATTGTACCTACTGCTACCTACCTACCTAGCGAACTTTCCACGGATTAAGATTTGGCGCACGGCGAATGTTTCTCGATATTTTATAAAGGACTACAGCTAATCTGTCAATTTAACAAACTTCTCATTGTTTGTATAAAAACATAGTCAGAAGAACTCGACTGTCTTGCACTCTCATTATTTATCTCGCAGACAATTAAATAAATCCGGATTACAGATAAGCTTCTTCGGATTATTCTTACAATGGACATGAAAATTTCGACATGACATTCCATTATGAAAAACATTTTAAAAGAACAAGAATCATATCATCCGCGTAATGCCACACCGTAATATGACTAATTATTTGACGAAAATAAATAATAAGCATGTTACTTGAATTTAAAATCTCCTACTGAAATAATATGCTAGAGAAACATACACAGAAATTTGATTATACCCTGGACGGTCACTGTGGGGGTCTCTCAGACCCCAGCAAGTATAAAATACAGTTCCGTCTTAAACAAGTTCCAATATATCCTGTATTAGCAGTTATTCCATATTGAAAAGAAACAGATTTATCCATAAAGTATAATGCGATTATTTAATACAGAGAATAATAAAAAATCAATATTTGAAGAAAAACTGATATAATGAAATTTGATTTGCCTGTGGACGATTGGTTTTCTATTCTTTTTTACAATTTATCGTTATAAAATACGATGTTAACGTCATCTTACCTGCAATATTGCAGGAAAGGTTAGGCGATTTCCGCCTTTATAGGATTTGTATGTATTTATATTCTGCTGATTCTAACATACTACAGATAGCCCCTCGGACAGCACATATAAGCCGAAATATATTCGCGTATCATATGTCTCGATATCAGCCCGATGGAACGAACCCTCCAGCAAACTGAATAAGACAGTTCTGCACATATACACTACCACCCACCACCAACCACCTTGGCATTTTACCTCATCATTGAATAGTTGACCATAATATTTCATTATTATCTTCAGTAATTTTCAGAAAGTCCACCTTGAATTTCAAAACAAAATACACTTGCCTAAATCATTGATAAGATTATCAATAAGCATATACTATCTACATTGATACAAAATTAACTATGTCAGATTTGTTTAACTTTGTGAATATATGTATCGCCATTATAGAATGAATACAATTTAGTAACTGCATTATTTTATCAGAAAATAAATAAATCTTTCACAGATAAGGTAAAAGATGGCATATACAGTAATAATAAATATTCACAAAATCGAATGACAGACAAGTAAATTGTTCCATAATATGTGTTTTTATACATATAAGAACAAATTATTTTAACTTTCATTAAAATGAGCGAATTAAAAACTATGAAAAATCAATGATGTACCTGCTCTTATAAAGACTATATCCACCTTTGGTTATCACATGTTATCAGTTAAACCTGATAGTGTGTGTTTTATAAGCCCTTATCTACATTCAAACATAGTTCAGTCGTTGTGTTCACCAGATTGTAGACAAAAATTTTACGTTATGTGCACATAAACACGAGAAATAGACATCTAGTTAGAAAATATTCCATTTTTCATTTTCAATAGACTTGTTAGACAAACTGCGTAAGTATGGGGAATCTATAATTTAGTATATTTTTTTATTTTATTCGTGTACTTGTCATTTCTAGCTAGGTTAATGTAATTTGATACATGAAGAACACATTTACATACCTGAAATGATCCGCACTCGCTGAATTTGGCAAACTAATCTCAAGGACACAATGCAGAAACTATTGTTGTTACTTATTTTCGGATCAGTGCACAGTGATGAAATCACCCAGGTCTTAACTTGTCCAGCGTTGTGTCAATGTAGTATCCTGTATGACAGCACAACTTGCGTTGGACAACAACTGAATCGTGTGCCTAGCGATGTGCGACCTGATGTACGTATCTTTCATAATTTACACTAATCATAATATATATGTACATACCTACAAATATTCAACTTCATGTTAACATACATTTTAGCCATATTTTTTAACCCATTTTTAATTAATTGTATTTCTAGGTCAAGATATTGGATTTAACCGATAATTCATTCAGTGCAATCCCAACAGAATTGATGAAATATCAAACATTATATCATTTAATTCTTGCGAAAAATCAAATAACAAGATTAACAGCAAGGAATTTAAATATCAAATCATTAAAAATACTGGACGTTTCACACAACAAAATAAGAAAATGGAGCGACGTCCACTCCAATGCAATTAATATAACAAGCGCATTAGAAGAACTAAATTTATCGTACAATCCGATACGATACATAAACCAACCGACGTACTTAGCAAGTACATCATTACAAGTACTTAAAATGCAAGGATGTTCACTGGTATACATACCAGACTTATTTTTAACTAAATTGACAAAGTTAAATTCATTTATAATATCCGGTAACGATTTAGGGGACAGAGTCATACAACTGAAATCTGATACAGTAGAAACTTTGGACGTATCTTACTGCGGTTTAGAACAAATCAACTTGATGAACCTGCCCGGGTTAAAATTCGTAAACCTGACGGGCAATTACATCAGTAAAATATTACCTAGATACTTTAACAGTGCAAAACTAAGGGTATTGGATTTATACAATAATACCATTAAATCAATCGATCAAAACGCGTTCACTAACTTACCAGCAATGGAAACTCTTAATTTATCTACTAATACATTCACACATTTACATCCGGAAACGTTTGGCTATAATAAAATGTTAAAAACGTTAAAATTATCGAGAACCTATATGACACAACTAGTTAGGTTCAATATATCAACACTAGAAACGCTAGATTTCAGTGTGAATGAAATACAATATTTCACTGCAGATAATTTAAAACTAATGCCTTCATTGAAATATTTGAATCTAGACAAGAACTTAATAACGAGACTACCAAATAGAATTATATCGAAATCGTTACTGCATCTAGATCTAAGTACATGTAAAATAACAGACATTACAAACGAAACGTTCGCATATCTACCAAATCTAGAAGAATTGTACATAGCTGGCAACAGAATGACAGGCCTAAAACCAAATTATTTACCGAAAAATCTGAAGGAGATCACACTGTTTAATAATCCGTGGCGATGTGAATGTCACTCAAATGAATTTCATGATTTATTTAATTACGTGATGAGATTGCAGATAAAAATATCGGGTGAACATAGACTGTTGTGTCAATCTCCGGAAAATGTATCTGGATACCCGTGGGAACTAGCATGTCACCACGTATGGTACAGGAACAGTTCATTCGCTCATTCCGATCGTCTGTGGTTGTACATAATATTGATGATATTGACAATGTCGCTGATATTTTGCACCACCATAGGTATAAAACGTGTATACCGAGCGAAACTTCTCAGAGAACAACAAGAAAGGGAACGGCAAAGATTAGAAGCGCAAGCGCGAATGCGAAGACTACGGCAACAGCAACGGGAGAGTATACAAGCACAACAAAATGCACCTGATCCACGTGAGCTTGTCCGTCCACCGTCATATGCAGAGGCCATCCTACTACCTAGGATAGGCGACTCTAATGCCAGTCTAGCGGGAAGTCAACATTCCCTGTCCGCAAGCAACCCGAATTTGGCAAAGAAAAAACGAAGACGTAGAGCTAAAGAATCAGCCGAGAACAGTGTCAAACAGCGGAACAGAGAAGTAAAAGCATCTGAAAACGAAAACACGGAAGCAAATGAACAAGGAACGAGTTCTCAAAGAACCGAATTCGATAGACAAATCACTGTGAACAGTGAAGATGATTTGGAAACTGATGAAGATGTGATTGAAACTAGCACAATCAACTTGCCATCGACAGAAAATGATAGCAGAAGTTAGCACAGAAACATATTAACGAAAACATTTCTAAATGTACATATTGATATTTTCAACTAGATTCAAAAGCTATAATATACATTTATTGCATATTTTAAATTCACTCCACAGCATTTTGATAGTACGATATTGTTCGCATATATGATATATTATTTAAATATATAAAAAAATATTTTTATAACAATATATTTTAAGATATAATGTTAAAAACTGCTTAAGTAACTTGAAAGATTGTAGTTTATAAATTATTTAAACATAAAACATTAATTAATTTCCAATAGCTTTTTATTTATAATTCTCAACTGTTCTTATTTGTAGAATAAATCAATTTCTTACACATAATAATCTGGGTCGCGCCACCCCAACAACTCTAACTCGGATCACGAAACTTAGCCTCAGAAATATTGGTGTTATTAAATAAGCAAACAAAAACTGAAAATTAAGTTTTTAGCTCATCGACCTTCTGTCAAAGAGTTGTAGTGTTCGGTACCATCTCTGTAGCATCAGCCGATTTCAAAAATTTGCGCAGAATTTAAACTATCCAACCGATTTGTATGAAACTTTTTTTACAGATACACCTTATGGCCTAGTTGTGCAAAGTACTTTTTATTTTTCAATAATTCTATTAGGCATTAAAAAAAATTCAGTTATTATCCTTACATATCCCCTTACATATGCGGGAAATTACATAAAGCCATTAAAGAAAAATATATTTTTAATGAATTTTGACTTTACTCTGAACAAAAAAAGACCAATGCATTTATAGTTGGCTTATTCTGCTTTGCTTTTGTCAACGAAAGAAACTGTTTGGACACTCATTTTTAATTTAATGTTTCATTTGCTTGCTAGTGTTTAGAATGTTATTTTATGATATATTCTGACTTGGACATACGTCGACGAGCTACAGGCATGGGTATGTATACGCATTCTAGTTTATTACTGTACCTAAATAGTTGAATCTTTGCATATATGTTAAATCGATCATTTTCTTTGCAAGAATACAGTCAAAATTCAGTTGACAATCGTTGACAAAATACAGCCACTGGATTTTTCAAGGGGCGATAAGAGAATAATACAGATACTAATATGTATAACGAAAATAATTAAATACTTGCCTTTGGCTTGTGTGTATATTTCCTCGGGTTCCTGTAGCTATAAAATCTACACTACTATCTATACCGCATGAATGACATTTAAAATACACATTTATAATCACTGGTTATAAAATGTTATTTGTAGTTAAAAAGTATACAGAAATGCAGTAAGCCTAATGATCAATTTCGCTTCCAGCACATGGAATTAAATTTCAATGAAAATTAGAATCCAAATACATTTGCAAATATAATTAAACAAAATAGAACAGACACTTTAACATCTATATTATTTATTTATTCTATTTTCTCCACGGCATAGTATATGAAAATTATTGTAATCGTGATTAAAAAGTAACAGATTTCAATGTTTTTAGATGCGCTAGATTGACAATTTGCGAAATAATGATTGTGTACGACAATTTTGTATAAAACGGATGTCAAAAGATTTTCCAAAAACGAGATCTGTGGTTCAAAACCGAGCACAATAATTATTACAATTTATATTACTAAACAGGCCGAATTAACTATGGCAATTCAATTATTATATTTTCAAATTTCAATTATTATATTTCAAATTTCATAATGTGGTTCTTCTTATTGAGTATTTGTTAGTAGTACCATCTAGTAGTTCTTTTACCAATCAAAATGTTGCTCCTTGAATTTTTATCGGTGTGTATTAAATGGATTCTAATTAAAACTTTACTAAAATAACAGTAACATTATATTGAAGCTAAACTTGGAAAAGTAACAATGCAGCCTTATATATCTCTTCACTTTTGTATGAACTTTATACATATATGGTTAGAAGAGGTTATATTTATTTTGCATATCATGTGCATTAAATATAGAAATATTTATTAATTTAGAAAATTTATGTATGTGATAGCAAGTTAGACACAAGATTTTGGATACTTTGTACATTATACATACATATTTAAAATACACAAGTTTATATAAAACACTGTATATTAATGAATATATTTTATACTGTAAGGTTTGCAGCGCCTCACAGTGAAAATCTGAGAAACTAGTTTTGGTAATACTTACCGGAATGTCCGGATGATAGCGCTGTGTGTCCATTTCAAGAATCTATATTCAGCGCCGACGAGCTTATTTTCAATTGTTATATTCGGCATGGAAGTTAATTTTTTTGTGTACATGCAAATACATACAAAAACAGGTATGATATTATTGGCAGCATATATACTGAAGTTTAAACTATTAATAAAACTCTTATTAATCGTACAATACTAATTAACACTCTTCGGTTTTATAGATATTTAAAATGTAATAACATATCAGGTATCTAAAATATATATTTTCTCATGACCATAGGTATCAAATTACCAATACTGTACTAAAGATAATGAAATATGATATAATTTCTAATAAAAAAGCAGTTCTTGACTGAACTAACTAAAACAAACAATGAAAACAAACATAGATAAACAGCAAATATTTGCTCAATGGCGGGTTTATACGGTATACATGTTCATTTTTTGTTCTGCGTTTATTCTAAAATTTATTTATACCTTACAATAGGAAAAATTAATTAAATGCATACATATTTATTCGATGTAATCATATTGTTCAATATTCTTTTTAGAAGATAGTATTTTGTATTGTAAATAAATTTCAACATAAAACTTACATAGCAATAACATCTATAAATTATCTAGAATAAATACATCCATCTTCCTGTTCTAGCATTGCGTATCAGAAAATACTGTTATCAGGAATCGTGTCTTTTTGTTTGATAAGATTACTTCATATAATATTTATTTTTTGGTTAGATTATAGAAAGCAGCCTTAAATGCTTATTTAGCAATAGTCTTATAATAATAAAATATGTCGATTCCTGGTAAACAACACTTTCCTGGTAATAGCTATCAATAAGAAAACAATTTCTAAATATCAACCATAAACAACTCAAATATTACGTGATAAATGCATAACAGTGTCATTATATAGTATGCATCTAAAAACAAAAACGTAAATGCATACTTCTTGTAAATTAGGTGCCGAATTCCAATTTCGGATAAGTAGAAAAATAATAAATATATCACTATTTAAAATAAATCACAATTTTCATAAACTGCCTGATATACAGAAACTTTTAAGGCATACGTATATGTAAATTGGAAATTTCTTCAACTCGACATGGCTCCTTTTTCATACTAGTCGACTAGTTTTTATTAGGAACAACACCTGACCTATGTAACATAACCAACACCAACAACAGTCAATCACTCATCTATATGTGAACTTGGAGAATCCGTCGGCATAACCACTATATGACTGCCATCCTCTGATCTGCTCCTGTTTACAAGAATCGGAGTGTGCGGTACGGAATCGGGGAGATCGTGTGCTCTAACCGTTACACTCTTCACATTCAGGTTGGATGGATAAGCAGGTGTGCTCGAGTACGTTGGTGAATATGATGGGTGGTCAACATTTGGAATCTCGCTCACTACTTCCTTGTCAACACTTGGTGATGTCTGTTTTCTAGATAATACTTCTTCCTCCGGATATTCGTTAGCTTCTATTGCCTTTGTATTTCCATTCTGGCCATTGATAAGTGGTACAGACGCAGAATTTCCGTTATGTTTCTCATTGGGTTTCTCCTTTGGTTTCATTGGTTGAAGTTCCGTATCTGTAACGTTCTTTTCCTCTTCTCTCTTCGCATTTAGTCTAGACGCCTTTTTCTTTTCTTTATTTTTCTTATAAGCGTACACCATCAACGATAATAAGCACAACACAAATATAACCAAGAAAATATTCGTTCCCAAACTCTTATCAGATGATAAATTCGCACCATCAATTGCAGGTCCCACATTCAGTACTGTATCAGGTAAGTCTGTACTAGTAACAATATTTGCTTCATTAGTGATCGTATCTTCAGATTTAGTGCTGGTAGATGTCTCCTGTATTGATCCATCCTTACTATCTTCCCTTGGTATGTTCGCCATGACGTCTTGTACAAACTTTCTGCGTGATATAATTTCTTCTACAGCAGTCGTGTCTGGTTCAGTGGTACTACTGCTATATAATATTGATATTGGCAGCTCGTCGTCTCCAGAACCACTGGAATTCTCATTTGATCTTGAGAAATATAAATCCGGATTGTCTGTCATTTTCGTTCCATCCGATGATTTTTCTGGCAATGGTTCGCCTGAACCTTCATATGGCATATCTCCTTGCATGTCTTCGTCATATTTAATGAAATCATCTAAATCAACCGTGTGCATCCACGACAGTCCCTTGAATTTGGCAGGAGAAGTGCAAATCACATGGCCACCGATATGTACATCACGTTCCAGCAACATGTCCTTGATATCCAGAGATTCACGATTACACGAGAATGGATTCCCGGATACATCGATGCGCCTAAGATGGTGCAAACGTAAAATATCCTGGGATAGTTCGAGAATATCGTTATGAGAAATGTCCAATACTTGTAACGAAGTGGGTAAATATTTGCTTGTAAAACTGTTGATCATATTCGACCGAAGATTCAAGTGAGTCAGTTTTGGCAGATGTGGAAAATGTCTCACTTCTGTTAATTTATTTTCGGACATGTTTAGTATTTGAAGGTTGAATAACTTCTTCAGCCTATAATCTATTGTATCAATGCCGGATTTTGATAAATCGAGAGATGTAATCAGTGCACATTCTTTCTGAGACAACTTGGTAAGAAATTCGAATGACATGCACTGCACTGTAGTGGTATCGAGTATGTTATCTGCATAGCAGTGGCACTCCTTGGGACACGGAAAATTCACAGAACGTCGATTCCGAGTAGAAGCTGCTGAGATTATTGTGATCAGCAGAAAGCAAACGGCGATATATATTAATCTAGAAGTTGCCATTTGGGCCATTTCTAGAACAGAAAAGGACAAACGACATTAAAAAAAGGTCATTAAAAGTGTATTTAAAACGAAGACAATATGTAAATGTGACGAGAAAAGTAATGGTCAGACTTGTATGACATTGAGCTCAATGTCATTACAGGTTAGCTCAAATTGCAACCCTAATTTCTTTGTAGACACTGAAGGTTCTGTACCTATCGTTAAAGTAGTCAGTAAATAAGAATATATAATTGGTTTTAACAATTTGTATTACATGGTTATGAAATAATATGTAAGTTTCTACGTAGACAAATTTCTGTTTGTTCAATTAATAGGTATAAAGGTATCATTTAATACACTACAAACAAGAATATGTAACTCATGGAACTATTATAATAATTATTATATGTTTTTTTAATGAGATCGCAAATGAACATAATTTCTACAAATATGTAAATACACAACGTTTATAGCAATACATAGGTATTTGTAGTCTATAGACAAACAATACATAATTTAAATTACAAATATTTCATTTTTCTATGTGAAAAAGCAAACTAGCAAATATGAATGAACTTTGTGTATGTATTTATTTATAATAAATATTTATCAAATGGCGCGTTCAACTTACGTATTAGAACAATTTATACGAACTGATGTTGCGTGGATGTTGACAATATATATGAAACCTACAGACTAGCTCGTGTTGCGGAGAAACAACAGTCTATATAGTATACGTACATTCGAAGCACAAACTTAGAGAATAATACTCGTGTTTAATGTTGGTAATCATAGTGTTATTTACCATAATAAACTAGTAAGTGATGATCAGTAGCAGTTATTCAGTGATTGAAATTTACATAAATGAAATAATGTTGGTGCTTGTCTGTTTGAAACAAGTTATATAAGTAACACCTGTGGACACTACACGATGTGAACAGATGCAATGCGAATAAAAACGTGACACAGGTCCGACAGAATCCGAATTGGCGCGACAGGTACTGGCCAAGGCACAGCGGCTGCACTGGACGTAGACCTACATATTAAGCAGGACTTCCGCGACCACTTGTTCGAGCGCACTGTTTTATAACATGACAAGGTCAATTGCATATCTTACGATAGATACAAAGGCCAATTAAACACCGATAAGCAAAAGAAACGCTGTACAAACATGGATGCTCGTAAGTAATGATGCTGACGAGGTTCGCAGCGGGGCGGGAGGGCACGGTTAAATGATTTTGTGTTCCGTCCTTCGCTTACAATACACTAACTTCCCTCATGCCACTTACCTAGTTAACGAATCAAGACACTCAACAACTAGATCAACCCGTGCACAAACGTCGCGCCAGCTCTAACCTCACTACCGCTAACCGAACACCGAACGCGAATTGAAATTCGAATAATATGTGAACTACTGATAAACGCGCCTACAGCACTTCTGATAAGAACGGAATAATTATGAACCTCTGTACCGGCACCACGAGAACAAGTTCTACGCGACTCACGCGTCAACTGACCCGAAATTCGACCTGCGACAACATTTTATCCAGAGTTCCTCACTATCTTCCATAATTCCATACTTTTTATAGTGGGACTTTTTAACAAAAAATAAAAAAAAAACCATATGAGTTTCAAATGACAATAAGTAAAACAAATATATGCAATATAAAGGAAAAACCAAATAATATAACATTACTGTTTTAAGAGTTACTCGTAATCTTGCAACATACTATTCTTGTTATACGACTTTCTAAAAAAACAGTATTCCTGCTGTTAACGCACTAATTATATATTTACCTAAATACATAATTCTGCTTGGTGATAGATAACATTCACGTAATAGGTCTTTACTTTAAATAGTATAAGTATATTGCACATTTAAATACATATTATTTAAAGCAATTCAAATATTAGTTATAACTTTAATATTTTGTGAATTAGTTGACAATAATACCAATAGTTTCGTGTGTATAAATACGTATATAGTGTGAATGTAGGCCTCAGTTCAATGTGTATCGAATTGTACGTCACATTGGTGACATTTTACAGGTGACATTCAAGATATTCCATCCTATATATGTAGCCATAAAATTCTGTTTATGGTTGTGACCTAGTTGTACTTTTGTTTACAAAATTTCCCTCCTTATAGTATTAGAAAGTAGCAGTAGATGAATAAGCGAACGGCATTATTTTATACGATTCCAATCACACGTAGCCCCCATTGCATTGCGATTTTATCATAATGCAATTCATTTTAATAAGCTAACAACTTGACATTGCAAATTTTAACAAGATTGTGTAATGCTGAGAACATTATTTGAAATTTATGTCATCGAAATGGGTTCTATTGTTTTAAATGCGTTTTAAACAAATACACTTAATTGTAAACCGGTTTGCCGGTAATTATAATAGCAGATTCGCTTTTTCACTAAAACTAATATTTGCGTGCAGACAATTACTTCTTTTTCGTGAATTATATAGCAAGAAATTCATATACGTATGTTACAAAAAAATAATGTAAACAAATTAAGTAGTAGGAAAAAAATTGATATAATTTTATATTATATAATTTCGTTAGGAACATGTGAGATTGTAAATATTAGTTGTAATAGTTTGCATTGAAAGTTATTCTACGTTCTCAAATTTAAGACAAGGTTATATGTAATCTAAATACATTTTATTCGCATGTTTTTGCAAGACGATAAAAACGATGTACGTAAATTAAGTATAAAAATAGCTACGCTAATGATAAGGTAATAATGACAAGATCGTCTGCGTCTGTTGTACATAATAAAGCTACGAAATTTGATTCGAATATATCACACATCTATTGATTGAATGAAACTAATTATTGTCTATATTCGAACCAGTTACAGCTATTGTGTAACAAGATGACAGTATACATATATGTATGTATCAATTTGATATTTAGGTCGCTAAGTGCAGCGTAGTAATCTCATATTCGTATCATGAAACCTTGTTACATAGATTACATTTATCTCTTAAAACAATTAAATCATTTTTACATCTAAATTAACACGGTTCAAATAAAAACAAGCTTAAAAAAAAGTTTCGTTTTTAAAGTTTGATTTCCACTAGAACATGTCGAGCTCAATTGTGATTGGTTGGTACTGAACGTCATTGTCGGCTTAAACTTTTTCAACATTCAAGGTTACTAGAAATATTTCTATTTTTAATAACTGTCATGGACGTCAATAACGTAAAAAACGTGTATACAAATTTAATGCTATTATATTTCTTTTCACCCAACTTAAACGATAAAACAAATTATGTACATATTATGACATACCTGCTTAAATGTAAGCGTTTTGTTAAAAACAACCAACAGGTTATTTTGTGCTTACGTCATTTCGGATTTCGCGAAAATTTCAGATTACTATTATCGTAAAAACGAATCCTAAACATAATTAATATTTTCATTTTTCATAAAAAAATATATATATATTATATGAAATAATATATTTATGTAAGAAATTGCAATTTGATTTCTAAACCACGAAAATATTTTACAATATGTGATTGCCTATCAATAATGAAACAATTTTTAAAATGAAATATTTAGTGTTAAGTGTGCTCTCAGACTTACCTGTTATACACGAAGCAAGACTGTAACTGACTGTCGCAAAATTATACTACCAGTCGGGGCCTACTACAATGTATGTAATTTGTATTCAAAAAAATTCCCAGAAAATAGATTTCACTCATTAGTGTGGGTTGCTACCCTTCCTAAATTTTGATTTGTTAGAGATATAGCAATAAGGATGTTAGGCTACGTTTTATTTCATTGGAAATAAATAATAATTGACATGTACAACACAGCATATTTATTTTCTATTGTTATATTTATTTACCTATATTGGCGTCACACAATGCGATCTACGTATATGAAAACAGCACTACTTGCCGGACACAAAAGTAGCTTATTTAATATGTAATAAATTTGCCGTGTATACAATGTACAACATAATAAAACAATATATTATGTATGAATTGACTGTTTCCATTATAGTTTTATAATAACGTCTTCATATCATCGTTCTTACCAAATATGTGTGTTCACAGATTATAAATTATGTTTAGAGATGTCGAAGAGCGGATTATTACAATTCCATATCTGCGAAAGTACCTATTGATTGTACCTGTACTGAAAGTACTTATTTCAAAATATATACCGAATTCTGAAGTGGTGTTTGTTGAAGTATACGACTGTTTTGTATCGAACAGAACACACAAACGTTTCAATCGCGAAATGATGCGAGAACAATAAACTAAGAACACATTAACACAACCGAAGAACAAGTTTGGTTATGATCCCAGTGTGCACAGAAGCATAAAAAAAGCTCGTTCGTATTAGAGACTCAAGATAATCACAATTTGTTGATGACTATCACATGTTCACTCAACTACAACTTAATTTAAAACGCGCTGTACTCTGCAACTTACATAGGCACGTGAGTGCGAAAACACGCACGCACATACACACACGTGCCGAGACAAACGTGGCAAGGAGATCGGACAATATTTGTGGCAACTGTGGCTGTATGGAAAGTTTTAAACTAATGCGATCATTGGAGTGGGGAACTACAAAAGACATGTCTAACAAAAAAAAAAATATCGGTGATGGTAGAGAGAACAAGTATCAACGATACCTACAGAAACATTACTGTTACTAGAATACCTTGCTTGCTTCAGTAGCTCGGAATAGCTATATACAAATAATACAAACAAAATATGTACTTGCATAATACCTTCAAGCCTAAGAAATGTGTGACACGCAATAGCATGATTATTATTTTGTTTATATATTAGTAGATATTTTTCTATTTTTATTTACGCTTAGCAAGGGCGCTCAGTTTAAACGAGGTAAATTCAAATGCTGGTAGGTAACTCTTCTCCCATCTGTTGCGCATTGCGCTAAGCATACTATGTGTATGTATAGCGCGTTGCTGACTACACGTAGATACGCTAACCGTGAACGCGACGAACAAAACACCTGAGTACTTTGCAAAGTCTACGGGGGACAGGCAGAGTTGTAAATATGAGTAACCAGGTTTACCGTTGTTAGTAGAGATTGAACGTAAAAGTTAGCAGACGAAAGTTTTAGACAGAACATTTACCATTTATATATATAATATATATACGTATATACATACATACATATATATATACATATAGTCTCTGTGTTGTTATCAGCTTGTATTAATTTCCTATCTATCTTTTTTTAATTAATCACGTCAACCTGAAGTGTAACCTATCAGTGTTCGCATGTACGCGGAGTTGAAAACAACTGTTCAAGGTGAGTTAACACAGTTCATACCTTGTATTAGTCTTTTAATTTGTTTGATTATTAATTTTACTAATACTTTTTTGACAACTCACTTATACAATCGTATAAAAAATGTTGACGTACGAAAATTTTAAACACAGCATGTTTAGAACAAAAAAGTAAGGAAAAAAATACAGGTATCAGCAGTAGCGTAGAATAATAAAAGGGGCATTTGTGATTTTTTTTAAAGATAATATAAATTTTATTTAGCTTTTAAATAAATACATTATTGTATATGGGTATACATTCCAAATTTTCCACAAAAATCATCAGTGAAGTTTCTAGAATTTATATTTCTAATGTATATATATATATATATATATATATATATATATATATATATATATATATATATATAATTAAGTTGTGTAACATATTTTGATTAATTATAAAGTTGTGTTAATAAATTGAATATTTGGATAGTCGATACTACGACACTGTTTAAACATATGACTTATGTAGTATGTCGCAGACAGTATATTTTACAGTTGTCATATTTCACTATCACAAACCTACAAAAAGAATTCATTAATTTTCATGTATTTATGAAACAGAAGAAGAAACTAAAATAACACATTGCATCATTGCATTGTAAAATTGTACGCCATTTTTCATTATGACGATTCATAAGAATAAGATGGCTATAGCGTGATTTGAAAGCAAAACAAAGAGAAGAATACTCATCAGCAACTATTGCAAAATAAGGAAAATTCAGTGCCTTTTCGTTAACAATAATTAAGTAATGACTGAAAGTGAGACTGAAAAAAATGGGTTCCCTCTATTACACTAGTTTACAAATTTTTGGTTTCCGGCGAGTACCTAAAAGAAGAAGTGTTTTTTAGACTAATTTGGGGTCAGGGAAAACGAAAATGACAGTCATTTATTTTTCCAAAGAATCGTTTTCGAGATATTTGCAAAAAACCTGTTTTTTTGCTCTTTCTTCATATACTGGCATAAAACTTGATAACGGTTGATCAAATTAATATAAACTGTATATCGTTCGAAAGGTATGTTCTTCCGCTTTCCGACGGTATCTTATTTTTGTAAATCGGATTAAAATTCTTTGGGTTACAGGCGATGAAAGTCGGAAAAACATGGATTTTTCGACATTTTTTTAAAATCACTCATTTTCAGTTGTTTCATTGAGATAGAAAAAAAATTATTTTACATACTTTTAAGATTTCATATGAAAGATAATTTTATAGCAAAAAAACAAAGCCTGAGTTTGCTCAAATCGGACAAAAAATACACAAGTTATGACAGATTAAGTGATGTCAAACAATATTCGTTTTTCAGAAACAGGTTCATACTTTTGGTCGAAAATATGTTTTTTCATTTAAACTTCTCCGTTTATGTTGCATTGAATCGTCACGAAGTTGCATCCAGCAGTAGTCACTCATCATTCCTTCATCCCAAAAGCCTGTTTCGCTTTGTTCATTGCTCTCAGCTCCCAAATTCAGAGGAAAAGTCCAAATGTCTGTGCAGGAATTATATTTTATTTCATACATTTCATACTCACCAATGGCATGAAAGTTTTTCATCATTTTTTGGATTAATTGACGGATGTTCTGGTTTCTGTTGTTTCCCAGAAAATCCAGAACTACGTCCTGAAAAGCATTTCAAGCTTTCGTCTCGGTACTGTTCAAGCATTTTGTGAACTCGGTGTCATTGAATAATTTCTTGATCTGCGGACAAAAGAAGTATGCCCGCTTCAATTTTTCCCGTTGACAGTTTTGGGACATGCTCTGACAAAATTTTTCCAAAAAATGATGAAAAATTTTCATGCCATTGGTGAGTATGAAGTGTATGAAGTAAAATACAATTCCTGCACAGACATTTGTACTCTTTTCCTCCGAATTTGGGAGCTGAGAGCGATGAACCAGGCGAAACAGGCTTTTGGGATGAAGGAATGATGAGTGACTACTGCTGGATGCAACTTCGTGACGATTCAATGCAACATAAACGAAGGAGTTTAAATGAAAAAACATATTTTCGACCAAAAGTATGAACCTGTTTCTGAAAAACTAATGTTGTTTGACATCACTTAATCTGTCATAACTTCTGTATTTTTTGTCCGATTTGAGCAAACTCAGGCTTCGTTTTTTTGCTATAAAATTATCTTTCATATGAAATCTTAAAAGTATGTAAAATAATTTTTTTTCTATCTCAATGGAACAACTGAAAATGAGTGATTTTAAAAAAATGTCGAAAAATCCATGTTTTTCCGACTTTCATCGCCTGTAACCCAAAGAATTTTAATCCGATTTACAAAAATAAGATACCGTCGGACAGCGGAAGAACATACCTTCCGAACGATATACATTTTATATTAATTTGATCAACCGTTATCAAGTTTTATGCCAGTATATGAAGAAAGAGCAAAAAAACAGGTTTTTTGCAAATATCTCGAAAACGATTCTTTGGAAAAATAAATGACTGTCATTTTCGTTTTCCCTGACCCCAAATTAGTCTAAAAAACACTTTTTTTTCTTGGTTCATTTTTCGTGTAAACTAGTGTTATCAATGTAATGTGGAAAATTATGGTTTGTTGCAAAAATTGCGCAGTAAATTTTGAACACTTGATATTTTTAATGTGCAGAAAGTATTTTACTGTATATTTTATTTTTGTTATATTACAAAAATGTTTTAAGTGTATTAAATTCACGGTGTTTGTTTGGGGAAAGCAGAAAATCGCGATTGTTATATCTAGTTATATTTTGTAAATATCATAAATCACGATGTATTCTTAGGGGTTTCACAGAAAATTGCGTTAATACTTTCATTTCACCAACATTACAAAATATCAAAACTATTACAGCGGTTACTCATTGTTAGTATTGTTTAATATGTTTAATATTATTCATTATTTATTATATTAGCGCCATATATTTTAAATGACTCATATCATTATACTTACCATACGTATATGCAAATTTAGTCCGATGTTGACTGACGTTTTGTGATGTAATAATTGCTACTCGTCATTGTTTCAATATAACATTTACTATTGACAGTTATAAACATCATTCAATGACAAAGTTCAGTTACAGCATAATTTAGTGCGATATTTTCGATAAGGTAGTGTACATATATTTTAATTCTAATGGTCAAGTATGCCTAGCTATGATAATTGTAACATGGAGAAAATAATCATATTCGTTCATTTGTCTGTAATTTATTAAATATAATTCTAATTTCCAAAGCATGTATCAAGTTACATGCTGTGCTATAAATGTATTTTTATAATGTAGATATTGTTTTATATATCGTGTTTATATGACTTACTTGTTATTTTAGTTTATCAGTGATGTGTAAATTGTTCGCTATTGTGTTGCTATTTTCGTTTTACTGTACATTTATCAGTATTAATCAGAGGTGTAGTCATAAAAAAGTAGTACCGGGGCGCATATTTTTTTTCCATAGTATTTAATACAGCAGAAGTGTGAATGAAAAAGTAGTTCAAATATTACGGATCATTTATGTAATAAACATTTTACTATCAAATATTTAATTAATCATTTTGTTTTTTAAAAATGTGGCAGTGTTTAGCCCCGATATTTCAAAAAAACTACACACGGGAGTATTATATTTATGCCTGTTTTTTCAATTTGTATTTCATGTTGTATTTTATAATTGAACCTTGGTACCAGCATACATGGGCGTCCGAAGGGCATTTGCCCCACCTCCCCCCTTGGAAGATGATATATAAGAAATTATCTATTTAAATTGTGTTTTTGTCATTGTTAATCGCCGGGCAAATATTATTAACTTCGTATTTATATGCATACGTTAATGTACATTGCATTGAAAAAAATTCTTTACTCCCCTGGAATTTTTTTTGCCCTACCCTGTACAAATTTCCAGCATATGAAATACACAAACATTCTATCTTCATATTGTCTTTGTTCGTGAATTTATGTGATAAATAATAGTAACAAATTATTTAAATTTCAACTAATTATAATATGTACAGCCTGTACAAGTTATTCTTGTTGATTTATTTTCAGAAAATTTTCCATTCTTTTAACATTGATCAAACTCTATAATCAATTTGAAATACCGGTTCCTTAACAAACTTCTCATTAAAAATAAAAAACACCCCCATTCCATTGAAATTATTACTATTTTACTTGACTTTTTTTTTAATTTTCTACCTTTTGTTCTTACCTTAATTATTGCCATAAACTGCGTAAGCTACAGGTACCTAAATTGCATATTTGTAAATGTCCTCATAATTTTATACGAGAAAAATGTGCTAAATAAAAAGTTAATTCTGATTATTATTTCATAGAATGTCATAAGATATTTATCTCCATGCAATGGCTCTTCTCTTCCGGTAGTATAAGCCAGTGGTCGTTACTTTACTGATAGCGTGATAGATACGTTAAGTTTTCGTTACATTTCTAATCATTTTGTGGAGATATTTTGATTATAAATGCAAAATACATTCATTACGTGACTGTAGACAATAGTGACAATAAATTGTATACATAAGTTGCACATGCGATGAGCATATAATTAGATATTTGAAAAGATAATTTAAGATAAGATAAATTTTATACAAATTAAAATCTGTTTTCTAACGTTATTGCATTAAACAGTCAGTAGTAGAATATAGATCAGATATTCTACAAAAAATATGTCTAAATGTAACAAAATTATTATGTTTTCCCATTAGACAATGGTTTATTTTATATTTGTATTTCTTTGACGTTATCTAATGAAACTATTCAATACTGATACAATCGACATCATTGTAAAGACTCAGATATTTATCAATCTAGGGACATTTTTATGACATTTTAATACTTTAATCTAGTTGATAATAATGTAGGATATTTTTTCTCAAATACATGTATGGTATTTTTTCAGATACGATAGTAACCAACATGATTCCACTGAAATTGATAGCCATGGGGCTACTGGCTAGTGTACTGGCATGTCAGGCAGCCAGCATCGAGTATAACGATTGTCCAAATGGATGCTCATGTGAAGAGAAATCCATTGGCACATTAATGACATGCCACAGATTGCTCGACGATAGTGAAAAAACCAACATTCCAGTCATGCATTTCGAGGTAATCCAGGCCAAAGAACCATTATCACTGAAAGCTGGCTGTTTCGCGGGCATGGGACTGAAACACGTAAATTCCATCACCATTTTCAATAATTCCATACTGTATATGGATAAACTAGCATTCCAAAATCTTCCTGGATTGTCGACCGTTAAAATAGCACATACAAATGTGACCCAGATCCATCCTGATACATTCAAACAAAATGTAAACCTGAAAAAAGTTGCATTAGTAGCTAATCCGTTCCTTAAGAACATCAACTTAAATTCTGACAATCTGCAAGAATTAGTTATAACAAATGGTAATCTTCAGACAGTCACTGCAGAAATGTTTAATAATTTACCAGCACTTAATCACATAGATTTGAGAAATAATAATATTGACACTATAAACCCCGATACGTTCAATTCGCTTGTTCATCTGGATGAATTATATCTAGCACATAACAATTTGAAAGATTTGCCGAAAACTTTATTTGCTAAAAACGTTATTTCTGTCCTTGACTTGAGCCACAACTCGCTGGTGACGTTCGATAATGAAATGTTACACAATATGAATAATTTAGATATTAGTAATAATCACATTGAACACATTGGTCCTCAAGCTTTCGGGAAAATGGAAAAACTGACTGCCCTTGATTTGTCCGGTAATGATTTGCGTGATCTTGATGAAAATATTTTCATGAATAATTCACACATACAAAAACTTATACTTGATAACAACATTCATCTAGATAAACTTCCAGAAAACGGTTTCCAAGTTCAGGGAGGTAGTTTCGAAATTCATAGCTTTTCTTGCAAAAACTGTAATTTGCAATCGCTTCCAAAAGCTACTTTTAAAACTATGACATCCATGTTAATACTTAATTTATCCCATAATAAAATAACCGACATTAGCACTGGAGTTTTCCAAATTTTGACAAATTTACGAGACATCGATTTATCTTTCAACGACATCAGTACCATTGATGACAACGCTTTCAAATATAACGTCAATGTGAATAAATTGACCCTATCCCATAATACACTGAAGGCATTACATTCTACCGCTTTTCGGGGCAACCAAAATCTTCAAATTCTTGACATTAGTAGTTGTGGCTTGTTTAAACTGTGGACGTCCTTAAAGAAAACTGTAACATTGCCAAGTGTTACTTCACTGAACATTTCAAACAACAACATAGAATTTATTAGTAAAGCCGACGTTGCTGTCACTAACAAAGTACAATACTTAGACATGTCCAACAATCCCCTAATCTGTTCCCAAGAACTTAAGGAACTTGTTGACTATCTTTACTATAAGGATGTACAGAATGCTATTTATGTGACACACGAAAACTTAAAATTCTCCTTTGACGAGAGACAAAATTACGCAAACGGCTGGAAACAGGTAGTCCTCAAAGTCTGTCCAGAAAGCAACGACGAGTATGACATGGACGACTCTGATGAAGAGAATCTAGAAGAGGAGTTTGACGAACAACAGAGCAATTTGGATATTGAATTTCAAGAAGTTGTGAGAAGTAACATTAAGATAGAACTCGAGGGACAGTCGAGGGAACTATTGGAAGAGGCGCATTTACGTTATTCTTACATGTGGCCAGTTCTGGTATTCATCGGTACAGCAATGGTGGTCCTGGCGATTGTTACCAACCTTATCCTGTTTGTGATCCGTCGTAGACAAGCGATACACGTGCCAACAATCATTGCCGGTGGCATCGTGCCCCGTCTCAAGAAGAACAGTGGTCTGGTATACCAGCCTTTGTCTGAAGAGCACGGTCCTAAGACGCCGATTCTCAGTAGATTCGTGCCGGGTGCCGCAACAGGACCATGCGATCCAGAGAACAATATTTAAAGCGTCAAGTATTCATAAACATATACGCATAAGTACACTTTGTAATAACATATCTAATGTAGAACATCATGTTGCAGTGTTAATTTGTTTAACAGATGCATAGAATATAATAAATAGATGAATAAACAAAATTCGACTATTCTATATTTTTACTAAGAAACCCCGCCCACAGACATATTTGATAGAACACACTGTGATAATTAGGAAATGATTTCATTGAAAACAACATTCATTCTAGAATACGTCTTTATAATTCTTCTATCATTAATTACAATTCATTATTATGACTGCTTTATTGAGTATACAAATATATTAGTTACATTTACGTACAATCAAAGCTTTAAAAATTATCAGTCAGCATGTTTGTGTACGAAATGGACAATATAGTAAAATGTTTTTTGTTGAACGTAAATAAATCAATAGGTAATGAGTTTTACACGAATCTAATTAATAACAGCTAAATGTCAATTTATGTTTATAGTGCAAATAAATTAAACAATCATACATTTATTTATTTAGCTATGTTACGTTTAATAGCTTTTGTCTAACACACTTCATACATACAAACATACATAATATATATATATATATATATATATATATATATATATATATATATATATATATATATATATATATATACATATATATATATATATATATATATATATATATATATATATATATATTTACACTATCTTTGGCTTAACATTTTCTTTTTCATGTGATTAAAACTGAACGGATAAGAATGGTACTATATTTGCCACACCTTTATACGGAACTTGCAGAGGATAATACTATTTTAATATGAGTGCTGATCGTATTGTCGTCACATGTAGTTTGTGTTAGATACAACAAATATTTATGACTGCGAAACTCCCTATGTTACATTGAATAACTGAACTCTGTGTCGGATAATAGTGTTACAGGGGGTGGCCACATTAAATCAACCGAACACAGCACCACGGGGCTTTTGTTAACAGATTTTAGTTACAGTTTTAGTTTTTACATAACAGTGAATACAAATGCCGTTATATAATTGAAAGTAACAGAAATCGAGTAATTTGAATGTTTATTTACAATACATTACAACGTACGTTTTCATTCTCGTAGCGTAATAATTAGTGTCCTACTAGTAGGATATTTATTATTCACGATTCATCCATTTCTATAACAGCTATCTTCGGTCGGCCTACAATATAGATATACATACATACATACTAGACTTATTAACATATTTCATATATTTTGTGCAAACTCTACTATGTACGTTAAAACTGTTCGATTTCTGTTATAATATTACGTTATAAAAATATGACACGCATGTACACAAACATGCTGTGTTTTTGGTATTACTAAGCAGTAAGCAAAAAGGTACGAATAAGTACACATCAGTCAAATTTGTTTAAACCCGAGGAACACAAAACAGTGAATGTTCCATCACATGACTGGTACAGAACGATACGAGTACATTCTGACTGACTGACTGACTGACTGACTGACACATCGATATAACATGGCAGATCGTGTTTTGTGGAAACAGTGAACAATTGTTACGTACGTATCTAATGAACATGGCAAACATGATAAATTTGTAACGGCAAATTCATCTTTGACGTTTCGAGAATATAATCACAGAAGTTGGGAGTCTCACTAATCTTGAAGCATATATACGAAGCTAACGGGGAACATGCCCTTGCGATCGGGCTCGTCCTCTACCATACCCTCCATCCAGTTATCATCGTCCGTTTGTTCATTCAACACGACAATCACCTCGCCCTCTCGAAATGATAATTCATCTTCATTGTCCGCCTGGCAATCGTACAATGCCCTACATCGTTTCCGTAGCGTCGTAGCCGTAACCCCGTTACTACTCGAATGTGGCAACCGGGCAGCGGCCCTTGGCGAGGCCAGTGCACTACCTGTGGTCGGACTTGACGTACCATGGACCGTGGACTCTGGAATCTGTCAAATAACAACAACTACATTCATATCTGTACGTGCGCCCCAGCAACTCCACAGATAACGAAACACTGTATCAGTTGACATTATCAACGGCAATATCAACTATGTGACATACAAATTAATGTCACAAAACTATGGACTGACAGAGAATGATCGTTGTCCAGAAAAATTCGCTTATCACACAATAGTTTACAATACCATTGAAACATTGTGATATTTTAACAGAGATAAACATGAATAAGAGTTGTCAAAGATTATTTAAAAAATAGAAAAAAAAAATGTATCGTGATTTTTTTATTACTGAACCTAGGGGGCTATCGGATATTTTGTCCTTTTTTACTCAAAATTAAGCTGGCTGCGTATGCATGATTAAAAAATATAAAATTTACCAATTAGTAGTTTTTCTTCGTGTTACAAATGCATATATAAATTGATTTAAATACGCTATCGCGGTAAACTCGATATAAATACGGTATGTTCCGAAAAGAAGGTAAGGGAAATATGATTTGTAAGATTTCAATGACCATCTATTAAAACGTACCTTTCTGGGCGGAGGTATTGGATTAAAGGCGGAACTCTGAATGTCTATGTCGCAAGTAATGGACGAAATACTTTCTGTAGAGCGACCATTGGACAATCGACTCCCAGGGCTTGGAGCTGGCGGTGGCGGGTTAATCGGACGTTTTACAGTTGCACTGCCTGTAAATTAATGTAAAATAAACAAATTTCTCACAAATATTTACACTTTCTTATAACGGTAGATAGATCATTTGTTTTTAAATTATGTTGTGTACAGATTTTGCTAGGCTCAGATGATTGACAGCTGATTTCGATATGTATTTGCTTGGTGTGTGTTTGCTTACCCTGTGCGACCGATCTGTTTGAACTGGAATCACCACTCGGTGACCGTTTATGCATGTGGTAACTAAGTGTATGGTAACCGGAAGCCATTGGGTCTGACGTTGTACGATTGTGGTTTGTTGGTAACGTACCGTACATTGGTGACCCGGGAGGAAGTGGTGCCACTCGCTTCTTTAAACTTCCGTGAACATTTACTGCACGTAAAACACACGTACAAACATACATAGTACCAGCACAGTGTAATTGTTCATAATAATGTCTGGATTCGAACGTGAGCAAGGAAATATATTTGAATATATACGTACTAATTGCCGGTTTCCTTGACTGTGGCGGGGGCGGAGGTGGCATTTGTCGGTTGTTACTATTTGGACTGGACCCGGACTGTAAACTATCACACGTTGATGAACGTGATCGTAAAGTAACAGGGGAATCCCCACCAGTGTAACTGGGCGGTCGAGATCGGTTCTTCTTTTCCGGTGTTAATGATCCATTCTACTCGGGAGAAAATATGAGAAAAATGTATAAAGCCCTGTGCATAATATGCTTACCCGATCGTCAATAATTGTATCGTCATCTGAGAAATCGGTTGATCCGTCGTCATGCAACAAGTTCCAGTCGATATTAATATTGTCAAACGACATTTTCAACCTTTGCGCCGCATTTTCCAGCTAAAAACGCAAGACAGAATAAACATAATATTGAAGAAAACAAAAGCAAACATATATTACCAGTTCCACGCAAGTATGATGGCCCATTTCCCGTGCAATGTCCATAGCAGTTTTATCCTGTGAGTTTCGCAAAGTGGTGTCCGCACCACTGCGCAATAATAGTTTCATACATTCTACTTGATCGTATTGTGCACAGAGATGCAGAGCTGTATTTCCTCTGCTGTACTCGGGTGAACTGCTGGCGCACGTTTGTTTATTTAGGCCTTGTGACGACATATTCTGAACAAGGAAATCCACTATATGCAAGGAACTTCCACGTTCCTTGCGTATTGCAAGGTGTAAAGCTGTTTCGCCAATATCCTGTTAAATTATATTTAAATATACAATATATATATATATATATATATATATATATATATATATATATATATATACATACTGTATATACACCCATACATACAGTGTGTCGCAGACTACTAGATATAGCAAAATTAACATTGGGAAATTGTGCTAAATCTGTATCTAAAAATGTGATTGTTACAAATTTAACAGCAGATATTTGAATTAATCAAATTTACATTACTGTCAGACTGCTGTTAGTTTTAGAATTTGCTGACATAACACAACTATCGATATTATTGCAAATAAATAGTATTCAGAGATAAATAATATGGTATAGTAATTACCTTGAATAAGTAATATTTAGTAAAAAAAGTATTTAGAAAAATAATAATAAAATAGAAAGTTAGTAAGTATTCTGTTTATTTTATATCTTTGGTTTTGGCCACTCAGAAAGAATATATAGGCCATGGCATTAGTTGATCCTTATATATAATTTCCCAATGTTTTATATATATATATATATATATATATATATATATATATATATATATATATATATATATATATATATATATATATACATAGACGTGATGGGAGAAACTTTCTTTTCTCATCACGTCTACGTACATAATGTGAAAAGTCTCATTTTTACGTCCATTCTAAGGCTTTTGAAATTGATATACAATTCAATTACACATTGCATTATAAAATGTGCATGACTAATCTGCTGCCACATTAGCGGCCGAAATTAGGTCCACTACGTAGCACACCATACCTTCTTTACACTATGTGTACTGTGTAATTATTGGAATTAAAAAAACAAACATATTTATGCATTACTGCAACAGTTAACACTATATGCTTATAATAATTACTGATCATGGTTACACTTACAGAACTTGGGAGTGATGAAGTAAGGTCTACATTTTCGCCAAATACTTGTAACAGATGGTTTAAATCTTGATTGTTCACTGCATGTTCCAAATCACACAACAGGTCTCTATCGTTTGAATATGTTCGCATCACAAATTTCTTATCGACATATTTGGCCCTAATGAATTCGTATCGTTCCTCCCTGTGAATAGAACCGAATTATATTTGTGTGTTCAGTGTAGGTATTGTGTTAGATATACTTACATTGTACTGGTTGATGTGGGTTTGTTGTTAAATGAAAGATTCGCTTCCATAATTTCGTTAAAATTTTGATTAGTCATGTATCGAGCAAGAAGAAGTTGACTAGTACCGACATTATCTAACTTAAGAGACTGTATTCTTGATATGTGAACACCCATATCTCGATGGATTCCCGAACATTCGATGCAAACAATAATACCGAAATTCGTGGACAACCAAGTTGCATCTGTATTTGCAGAATAAGCATGCGTGTATTTACGAAATACGGAACTGCACAATGCACCTATACAGTGTACGTACCGTTATGTGAATTGCAGTCGCAACAGTGATCGTTCCCAGGCAGCCTTTGTATATATCGGATAATGGCTTGTTGCAGTTCCCAGAAACTGTGATTCACTTTATCGCTACCGATCTTACTGACATCTTCAAACGCTTTCATCAGGGCCATTTCTTTACAATTTACCAACACTGACATCCAGGCATGTTGATCTGCCTCGTCTTCGGCTTGGAAATGATACGTTCGATTATCTAAAATCAATGAAAGTTCAGTGGCTGGCAACGATCATAAGTGGCATCAATAATTGTATACATATATACTCACACGAGATGAGATCAAATCCTCGTTTGTCATCAGGAACCATCTTAATTTGACATGTGAGTAAATTCACCCTCGTAGGAGGTTTACTTTCATCGGCATGACAAATTTCCAAGTAACCTTCCGCTTGAACTCGACATCGTCGCTTCTGCCAAACTCTTCGCATCTTCCCTTCAGACTTCTTCAACAAGTGACCAGTGCGAGTCACGCCATGGTGCTTGTCCCCTTGCAACTGATGTAGTGAATAACCACCGCCTTTGTCCACATTGCTACCGCACTAGTAAAACACATACATAAACATAATACGGATTATGTACGAAAACAAAATGCAATCATTACCTCCTTGTCAATACCAGGAGCATTTCTGATTAATACTCTAAGTTCGGCCAATTTCCTCCGTTCCTCATCTTGCTTTTGTCTGATTTTCTGCAATTTTATACTAAGATCAGCAACGTAACTGCCAAAATGTTCGATAGTTTTTAGGCCGTCTTGAAAATAACTGCAATTTTCGAAGGTACATTACAATGCATAGTTTACA
This sequence comes from Carabus problematicus, assembly GCA_963422195.1. Classification (NCBI taxonomy): domain Eukaryota; kingdom Metazoa; phylum Arthropoda; class Insecta; order Coleoptera; family Carabidae; genus Carabus; species Carabus problematicus. The sequence goes on from OY728577.1 coordinate 28,228,317, forward strand.
ACATTACTCGATCTTATAGTTAAATACATACTTTGTTTGGGCATGGTAATATTCAACAAGATTCTGTAACAAATCGATACCCTTCTTTGTTTTTATTTCATTGAACTTTATCAGATACTGTAAGAAATAAAATTAACAACAATGGTATTTTCAAACAGAGGATAATATGTATTGTAGCATGTCCGTGCGCCAGTATATTTCACCGAGATCCATACTTTAGACATACAAATTTACGTCAAATGTTAATTTTTAGTTTCCTTTATGTAATGATGATTTCATTTGAAAATTCAAGACAGCAGCAAAAGTGAACCACATACATACAGTAAATATATAAATATAACAAAAATTAAACACATAGAACATTGCAAAAGAGATCACATTAATTCTGCATTGATGTTGTAATGAGTAAGGTAACGCTAATTTCGTTTTCGGATAGTATTTTTGAAATATAATTCGTGTTTATACAATCGGGCATTAACTGCTTCTACTATTAATACACTGCAGCGCTTTAAATGTTTGTAATTTTATTTTAGAAGTCTGCACTGAACATAATTCTAGTGTTTGATACATGAAATACACCTAGCAAAGTGACTGTCTATGTATCATGGTTTGATTTTATAGTGACAGATGTGGATAAGCCTCGATACATTTAACTTACCTCGCACATTTGTAGTTGGAATAATCTTCGTTCTTTTTCCATTTCATCTGCAATTTCCGCTGGCGTTATTTCCGACCTGATAAGGCCGGCTTCCTTCGCTTGTTGTTTTTTCTCTTTCTCAAGTTTGACGTATTTCGATTCGTAATCTTTCCATGCTTTGTCGAACGGCCTCTTCAGATCGCCCTTGACACCGCGCAAGTCACCTTTTAACAAGTTGTCTAAGGGGAACATGACGATGTTGCTGATATTCTGCATAAGCGTTTTCATAAGTGCTGACAGTTCTTTTGTGACAACAGCGAATTTTAAAAACGCGGCCCCAATATCCGGCTCTTGGTCTTTGTTACTGATTGCATTGTTACCAAGTTTCTCTAGGGCACGCGCCAAGTACATTTCATTATCTACATGAGCTAAAACATATAATGTATTAGATTCCTTACAAATGGATCTGTACTCTAGTATATATACCATATACCATATATATAAATATCACTTACTATTTCCAGATATATGAATGGCCTTTACGGCCTTTTTCATTTTCGTCAACCCATCTCGATCGAAATCTAGGCTCTGTAATTTCATTTACCTATAATACATGCCTATTTTTATGAGATACGTTCACATGTGCGTAGATAAGTGATCAATTGAATGATATATATGTATATTTAAATATTTTTAACAACTCCTTATTTCAGCACAATGAATATCTTCCATACTTCAATTTAAACAATAAAGGTGAGATAGGTAGGTTAAATAATAAATCAAATAAACGGGAACATTATATTATGTACTGCTGCCACTTTTATACAAACTAATTCTGTTAAAAACATTACTTTACAATTAGTTTTATTGCAAGAATTTGTTTCGATTAGTAAGGACCGCTTAATAATTATTTTATGTGTCATATCACGGCATAAATGTACTAACAAAAATATGAAAAATAATATAAAATAAAATGTAATTCTTTTGTTTCATGACATCCCAAATTGCCATCAAAATGGTTTTCCTGTACAAATCTCGACTTGTTATCAATACCAAAGTGGGCATTTCCAAAACGCATTGTATGATATCCATAGGAACAGTATTTCCGCAAAATGTTATGGTCTATGTTATTTTTGGATCATTTTGTTTTTTATCTCACTAAACTTATTCATCATATATAACGTTAACCTTCGTATACATGAACATATTTTCTATAAATTCATTTATTACTTCACAAATATTCTTCGACTTGTACATGTAAATCATACTTCCGGTACACCTGGTTACATAATTTTTTTATTTTTGTCAAATATATCATTTTTGTACCGTTTTAGTTCCACTGGTTTACCGGATATGTCTCGTTTTGTGCAGTGTTCTGGTCCGTCATATACGAAAGGTGTTTACCAGTCTCTGACTGAACGCATTATGTATACATATAAAAATTCTATTATAACAACTACAGTTTTGTTTATTTATCGCTAAATATATTTGTTTGTTGTCTTTTTATTGCCAAATATTATCGTACTTAATATTTTAAATAACGTATTAGAAAGTGGTACTTTCTACTCTTGACTGACACAATAGTTGAATGCCTCAACAAATGCAACTCGTTGCTGACAACATTTAGTTCAGTTATGGTATCACAGAATAATTAACTAAAGTAAAAATAATTTGAAAATGAGTTGAAATTAATATTGCGATGTACATATTCTTAAAAATCAATTTCAAATTCTAAATTGAAACATTTATAATATGTTAGATGCACATCCGTAGATCACAGATGTTATATATTAATTTTTATGTTATAAATGAATATTGAACTGTTATTGTCCTTTGTCATTATGAAATGTTCAATGGATGACATATTTAATTTAATCGAAATCGCGCGGACAGATTATGCACTTACGACGCAATAATTACGCTACAATATTTAGATAGAATAAATTATGTAAAAAAATTACTATACAAGCAGCGTACTGAATAAAAAATAGTTATTGTTCATTTTTATTATATGTGTGACTTGTTAGAAGAATCATATACAGTGAAATAGGATTAAAACGAAAATGCAACGAATACGAAAATTTTACTAGCACATAAATCAACTTAAAATCTTTTAAATAAAACGAGAAATGTCATCCAGTATACGATATAATAAATACATGTGTTGATGTAGAGAACTTATTTTAAGAAAAAAATGAATGATAATAATAATGACAAAATAATTGCATTATTTATTTTGAATTGCTTGCCAGTTCATTATTATGTTTAGATGGGATTTAACTAATCTTAAATAAACCTGTATGCTTTTATTGTCCGACAAACTCAATCAACAATTCCCTTTCGTCTTGTGTCAATACTTTTCTTCTCATTTTCGACATATACAAAACAACGAAAGGTTAATTCGTTGATATTACTGTTAATATACCTAGTATTCAAATAATTCATTCATTTACCATTTTATTTATTTACTATACATGTCAACAATATGTCATTTCCAAATAAACATAACGAAATAACTTAAAATTGTATGTACTTACAGTCTACTGTATCACAACACACCACACAAACGTTTGAATTTCACTGAATTGGAATTAATACAAAATTCGGTCAACGTAAAAATATTCTAATACCCTCAAATGATTCTTGAATGTATTCCACAGTAATTGCTTTTTTACAGCTGTTTACATTTTGTGGCAATATCATTTTAATTCTAAACAATATGGGACCTTGCTTGACTTAACCAGTAGGTTGTTACTTTAGCGTAAGTTGAATGCATTGTAGGCCATGCATAATATGGACATACATATAAGGCCGTCTAGCAAATCTTTGAAACATTGAATATGCAATTTCATTCGTTCCTAATTCATTCCACATTGTAAGAAACCAAGTCCTGGTTTACAAACGTCTGTAGACAACGATGGAATGTAATAGATATTTGTTTAATTGTAAAATGACCATCGATTTTTTTATTACTAACCTAATTGAAGAAAATACATTTTTATAATAGTATGCAATACTCACTCGGAAAAATATCTATACTAATCATAAATCAATTCAAGAAACATCAACAAACGTTGTACAAGTAATAGTTTACGCATAGCCAGCATTAGATATCGGATATTCTAAACGTCAAATTGACACAGGCATATAGCAATATAATTTTTGTGTATATATGTATATAGGTTAGTAAACATTCCATTCATAATTTTACACATAATGCAATACGTAATGACCAACTGGATAAAATAGTTTTTTTTTTTAATTCAATAACTATAGGAATTTCATGGTTGTCGGTATGATTCATAACGAACGGCTCCAAAACAACAACAAAAAAAAGTTGTTTATGCGTAACATGATGATGAATCATTTTAGAAAATCGCTAAACCAATTATGTACTAATTTTGATCAGGTAGTTTAAAAAAAACAACATTTTTTGTGTTTGTCTCATCAATTAAATTTACTGTTGCACATGACAAAAATAAATAAAACATTTCCTTTTCGCGTTAAAAAAAATATGTAGGCCATATTGACTAAAACAGAAATCGACTCATCACATCTTGCCAATTATGTACTAGTTATTAACTGGACACTAGGTAACTATTTTAAACTTTCGTCTAAGCTAAAATTCATGCACAAGCATTGATTTAAAATGATGACCTTGAGATTGCAGCACAGCCAACTAGATCACATGTTGATTCTAATATATGATATGTACATACAACAGTAATAGTTAGATTTAAGACCTTACCTACCCTATCAAACATGTTTAAATGTAAAATTATCACAAAAAATAAATATGTAAACAATAATATGAGTTTATATATATATATATATATATATATATATATATATATATATATATCTAATAAAATATTTAAAATAACTATATAAACAAATGCACATAATCATTTAGAGTAAAAGACAAAATTTCTCACAGTTACAGAAATTTTAGACTGTCAAAACTATTCGCGGATGTTGCAAAAAGCAAAGGAAATGTACATGTCATAATTTTATTTTTAGTGTTCCATGATTGGTTTTATACGCAATGATATTCAGTCAAATTGTATTAGAAATGTATTCCAATAAAATTTTTTTCTTCTTCAATATTTTTCTAATGCAGCACTACCTATGACTGGAAACATTCTACCTATTGGATTTCTGACAGTTGCAACTGATATAGTATCAACGAAATACAACACATTTATATTTAACCAGTATATGCAGCAAGTACGGCTTTATGAAATACTATTGTTATAATAGAAATGGGACAGGACTAAGAGGAACATTAACATTTGTAGAGTTTGTCAGTATAGCAGAACTAGTAACAGCAATATGCAATCATTTAGTAATGATCAAACCAGAAAACAAATGGAGTAAATATGCAAATAAACTAACGCTAAACATTACCTAGAACAATAACATGATTTAGATGTTATAATTATAATTGGTTATAAAAAACTTGAAACAAACCTCTTCTAACGATGTGATGGTATTGCGACATTGTGGCATGCGTGAAACGAAGGTAGATGTTATTGGGGAATTGTAGTCATCCCTTGTCTCATTTATGAATTCACTGATTCCAATAAGTTCAGGCATCATGTATACATATAGGTAAGTATACAAATATATTTATTGAAATACGTCACTATGAAACAAGGCTATACACATTTGACAATTACACTCCCACAAACACATAATTATTACGCAAAACAAAATGCAACATCACTGAACCCAGGGAGCTAGTTAGATTTTACATTGCACAGATAACCAGAATTACCAATGTCGAATCGTTATTATTTAAAGTATATTTTACATCGTTCAGTAAATAATTTTAATCATATTGGTCCTCACAACGATTTGCAACACTCACACTTGTGGCATGTAGAATATCTGAGATAACAATAGTGCAATGATGTCGCCACCTATTGAGAATATTTGTAATAACTTCACAATGGCGCTATGGAATGAAAATATATGAACCTGCAAATTGCATAATTTAATACAACTTAAATTAACTACTAGCGATAGTTCACAAATTTATAGTTTGGCGCGCGTTTAAGCTATATTTATATTAAGCCATATGTAAACATATTTTTTACTTATACAAAATTCCTAAATATGCACTAAAATTTGTAGGGTGCGTTCAATAACTAATTTGAGAGTTAAGTCTGATACGATGCATGTTATGTATCACTTTTTACTCAATTCTGTACAGAATGATGTACACGCATTATAATAAACTGTATATAACATATACAAGATTTTTAATTTGCTAATATGCAGTTGTTTTGATTTTGATAGTTTGACAAGGAGAACTCTTTCGATTTCAAATTAACTAAATATAAAAATCGATTCTAGCGAAGACGAGTTGTTCTGGTCTGCCGACTAGACGTTATTGTATTCTTATTAGTAGATTAATGGAATATGACTAGCAATTAACACTGATAACTTTACAAACAAAAACTTACAAATTGTTCATTGCGTATCATTTGTACTAAACTATGAAATTGTGTTAAGTAATATGGAGAATAAAAATTCTTTCGTCGAATTTTATTTATATTATATATAATTTCAAAGTGTATACAAACATGTATGGCTTTAGAGTTTACATTAAAAAAACAAAATTACGAAAGTCGACGTATTTTCAAATAATTTTCTCTAATGCTACTGACACACTGACGGCTAACTCATGAAAATAACAATATTTCATGGATGACTTATGAAAAGGGCGACACACACTTGTAAGTGCGCTGTTCGGATAGAATTAATTTCTGAACGCACTCGTTTGCCTGTCAAGTAATTACCTAACCTGACCAAGTTCATCTACATCTTTTTATCTTTTTGCACTCTAGTGTACGGTATTGTACTATCGCACGATAAGAGAGATAGAAGAATGTTTTTAGAATTGTTTAGCATAATGAATTAGGTGATCCAGGTGGATTGAACTATGTCTCAGCTGACAAAAGGTGTGTATGTTGTCATTCATTATTAAAAGAAATACATTTTAATTTTTTTTAATATTACAGATATTGGCGAAATTTGGATAAGACTGTTTGATCATCGTGCTTTTTTAAACGGTGCAATTAATTTTGTTTTAAAAGAATTTGAAGTAAATAGAAAATATTAATATTTTTATAAAATTACATACATTACACTTTTTTCCGTAGCAAAAAAGATCAGATAAAGAAGTAGAATATTTATTCTATCTTATTGAACAAACAACAAATATCAAGGATACCCAACTAATTCGTTTACGACAAACATCTAACATAAGTTTATCAAATACACATAAAAATGTATGTCTTGCATTAAATACTTGCAAATACGTTGAAGATATTGAACAAAAATACCAAGAAGTAAGTATAACATATAAATAACTGCACATATTCGTTTCATTGCATATGCAAAATACATTTCTCTTTGTAGGACACTTCACTTACTTTGGCCCAAGAAGAAAGGAAGCTTCGATGGGAAAAATTTGTTGATGATATGACACATAAATGTTCCAGAGTTGATAATACATTTGATGAAAAAGAAGAAGAATTACGCGAATTTTATAGAGATTTAGAAAAGAAATTGCAAATTGGCAATTAGATTTTTAATTAATCAATATGCATACTACTATGACAGACACCTGCCTCTTGATTAAGCCAACCAATAGCATGTTTGAATATATAAAACAACTGGATCAGGGGCAAGCATTACTGGCAAAAATCAACTCTACCAGACAAAAATCAGAAATATGCCAACAAACCTGTGATACGCTGTTCACTACTGAAGATGATTACAAAATTATTTCTTCATTCACAGACAAACTAAACGATGATGATATATTCCAAGATGTTCCTGTAAGTGATGATGGGAAAACATTCTCATCAAAGGAACCAACTGTGGATTGTCTGAAACTGGAAGATTTAATATTGTTGAAAAATGAACTACAGAAACAGCGGACATCGAATCATAATTTGTATTTGCACGAAATTCTATCGAAATGTACCGTACTTTTCCCAGAAAATGAAACAGTTGACAGAAACCCGGAACTAGAAAAACGTTGTATTCATCTGAAAATTAAACAAGACAATTTGCGTTATCGATCCATGACGAAAAATGTAGACAGTGTTCGATCGCATCAACCAGAAGACACAATTGCATATCAATGTATGTATGGAATTAATTTTAAAGAAACAATGTTATTTTCTATATAAATTTCAGTGAAGCAGGTGAACAAGCAATTAATTGCTGTATTCCAGTTTATTGTATCTGTATTGACTGGATTCGCATTTGGTTTCATCGGCATTGAATTGATCGTTGGGAATTTGGATTTTGGTTTCAGACTACTACTTGGCATTATGAGTGCTTTAACTGTTGCACTGGCAGAATTGTATTTCCTTGCTAAACAGTTAAACGAATAGTCTTATAGTTCGCATACGTATGTTAATTGTTAATTATAAGGACATATTAATATACCTTCAGTTTTACGTACCATTATATATTTGAACAGAGTTTATATTATTCATTTTTTATGTAATTTTCTTCAGGGAGTGGTTTATTTATAATAAAAAAATTGTAAAAAAATACTACGTAAATTCATAACGCCTGATATTTGGTTAATTTGTATATAATATAATACACATAATATAATATTAACAGTTATGTATTTTGTTATTTCAAACACTACTTCCATTATACATTTTTAAATTATTTTAAAATATGTTTGTCAAGAACTCGTTATACCACATGTTTTAAAAAATATTGAAATCCAAGAGATATAAAATAAACAGAGTATAAGTTATATCAATTTGAAATTTCTATACTATTTATTTTTTTGAGATTTTAATAAAAATACGCGTTGACTACTACTATAAAATTGAATTACTTTAATCATAGAGTGTATCGATAAATACTCAAAAAGAAATAAATGTGCACATGCGATATTTGGAAAAAATGAACATGTTTAACGAAAATATAGTATAAAAGTAGGACCGAACAAAAATATTGATGAATTTGATTATAAAATAATAATCTCGTTTTGTTGTTTTCGAGGTACAATCTGTCAAAATGAAATCGATGAAAATAGTAATTTTAGTATCGTTTTCATCAGCAGAAAATTAATTATATATTATAGCAAAAAATTGTCCAATCACGTGTTTTTGAAAATTACATTATCTCTTCGTTCTTCATCTTGTCAAACAGTTATTTCTTAAGCAATTCAAAAAAAAGTTACACGTTAATGGTAATTGAACTATTGGCAAGCAACAATCGATTTATAATCCATTTTTACTCAAAAGTAATGCTAAATTCTCAATATATGAACCAAAACAAATGAATTCTTAAAACTTTTAGCAAAGCTTTTTAACTCATCGCCCTCCTGTCGAACAACTAGTATTAAGAACATGGAGCTATATATGGTTCCATAGTGTAAAAATTTCAAACAATATCCGTATGTGTCAGTCGTCTACTCGCCCTTACGTTTTTTTCCACTCCTAGACTATTCAACCGATTTAATTTCATTTACAAATAACTATTATGGTGTAGTTCTGTGCAGATGAACTTTTGTTTTACAAATTCTCTTAACACATATGCAGGAAATAATACAGAATTTTCTCATATTTTTCTTTCACAAATTACATACGACCATAGAAAATTTATTAGTTATTTTGAACAAAAAAAAAGATCAATGCATTTATAATCGGCTTTGCTTTCGTCAATATAGTATATGTTTCGACTGTAAATTACATATTTTACCTTTATTGTTTTATTTTCAGTCTATTATTTAGAATAAATAGTAAATATTAATTTATTATAACTTGTCTACTACTACTATTTAATCTAGTTTCAGTAAAATGTGTTATTTACTTTGTTATTTGTTTGTATGCCCTTTTGTAACATTGATTATTATTATCATTACATATTTTTTTATGAATATAATAAATAAGTCGTACGTTATTAAATGAATTCTTTTACTGTTTCTATATAAATAACGCAATGTATCCTATTTTTTTTCACTTTAACGATTTGATGCAGTTTGTATTTAAATTCTTAGATTACATGAAAAATAAAATAGACCATTTTATGAACACGTAATATATCTTTTATTTGTAAATATATGTAATATTTTCACACAATAACAATCAAATATTAAAAGTATCAAGCATAAATTTTATTTTTGGTTTTGTGACTTAAGCAAATAGTTTCTCAAGCAGCACAGAGGACGAAAGTACTTTTCTTCAATCGAATAAGACATCTGAAAAAATAATTACCCATTAAAACAGATATTTCTGCAAAAAATAATATCCATTTACCTTTAATTTTGAGTTTTTTCAAAAAACATTGCATCCTAAAATACAAAAGAAATATTATGTACATTGGGCTACAATATTAAGTTTGAATCATATTTATATATCGTTACGTACAATTAAGAAGCAGGCACCCATCATGACAGCTTTCATTTTAACATCTAAATCCATCGGGAAGGTAATACCAAAATAGTCAGTATCAGTGAACATTTCACGCATTAATCCGGACCATTGCTTCGAGATTCTGCCTACTTGTTGTTCCTTATCTGCAGACAGAACCTTAAACTCCACATCGCCACAAATGCTCATGGTACAAAATGGTCCCTCGATACATAACACTACGTCACCAACTGGATTCCGTATAGTGAACGATGGACAGAAAATACTCCACTCTTGTTGAACAGTACCAACAATGTTGCCAGGCGGTGCCGACACAATCATACTCTGTCAACATTCAATCAATTATATGGTACACCGTCGACAATTATACATCAATCAATTCTACCTGCAGACAACACGGGAAACAGCAACTGTCACATGCTAATGGTCGCGATAAATGCATTACTGGATTTTGATAGTTATCCAGTATATTCATATCAAATGGCCGAATTGGACCGCAACAATTCCTTGTCAGACAATCAGAGTCTTCAACAGCATAGTAAACTTTTTGACCCAGGCTATTCTTTATCGTAAATTTATTTTTTGTTTCAAACCCAGTCAGTGCTGCAACATACCGGATGGAATTCGGTTTAAATACAAATAACCTAACACCGTCAATGATGCATACCTTCCAGTATTTCGACTTTTTGATGTATTAGCAGCTGATCAATCATAGTAAGGTATTCCAATCCTGGCGGACAATTCGGTGGGCCTTGCGGCATATTCATCCAACCACCTAAAATATTACACACATATGATATCCAGATTACACAAATTAAAAAAAGAACCTTTGCTCCTCCGGCGATATTAGTTTAACATATCCCTTCGCTTTGGAAGATTTCTTTATTTTGAATAGTTTACTTAAATGTTTGAAAACTCTGTTTAAGTTACCAAAGTTTAAAAACTCTGGCATTTTAGATAAACATGTATACAATAAAAACTTCTAGCTTCTATAAACACACAAAATATGAACAAAAATAACGTCTTCGTATATAAATGGCGCTTCAAAAACAACTGCAAGTATAGTTTAATTCATGTAATACAGTATTCTGTAAACAAACCGCTTTACACAATGATTAGAATAAACTGAGTCTTTATCATTAAATTTTGAACTTGCTGTCTTAAACAAGCTCTCTTACCTCTGTTATCAGTAATATTTACAGACAATGACTCTTATCACCGTTCTCATTACAAACAAGTGGATTCTGTTATATTCTTATTCTTATTATTACTACAGGGCAAAGCTCATACATACTTCCCCCTGGACCTCCCATAGGCTGATTGACCACTGGTTGACCATATCCCCCTTGCGGGGGAAGCTGCACTGGCGGTTGTGGCTGCATGTATCCCCCTTGTGGGGCGTATCCTGATGGTTGCATATATCCTTGAGGCATTTGTCCATAGCCTGGTTGGGGATATGGCTGCTGCGGTGCTCCTCCGTAATTATACTGTTGCCCTGTTAAATTTCACTTATATTATAATTGCGTATGTGTTATTGTTACTGAATGCTTACCATTGTTATACTGGGGCGGATAACCTTGCTGTGCCATCGTATGTTAAAATCTAAAAATGAACTCGTGATTTTTACGTGATAACTGATAACCCATCTACGTAAATAACTTAATAGTTTCTGGTCACCTTGACACTATAAGGAAAAATTATTTTTAGGAAAACCTTTTCTTAATTTATTCTAATTTAAGTATGATATCATCAATTGTAATCAATTGATTCATGATGTATATAGAAAAAAAATGATTTTTATAAATTTATATATATATATATATATATATATATATATATATATATATATATATATATATGGATAAATTTACGCATGTAATTATTTAAAATAATTCACAAGATTTATAATTGGAATGTTGTAAAATAAACACCACAAATTCTCAAAATGGCGTAGGGTGAGTTCAATAAACAACTTATTACTATTTGAACAAAAAATAAATAAATGCTTAAATTATCATAAATAGTATATTACTTAAAAATAGTATGTTATGAAAAACGTACTGAATATTTTCAATGTGAAATAAGAAAACATTAATACTACATAAACTGACACATAGCGCGGGTGCAGCACTGAACGTAACCGAACGATATTCATATACAGCACATTACTACCGTAAGCCGTAGTGATGTCGCTACGTTACATATCCGGTGCGCTAAACATTAATCCCCTCCTCGTTCCCCTGACCGTCATGTTTTTAACATTCGATTCATCGAGTAATAGAACAGGACCAGTTACAAAGTTACAAGATGGCGACGTAAAGAGAAATCATAAGAATGGTGCATGTTATTGTTTGTGACAGAAAAAAATGGTTAAGTTTAGTGCATTGACATCGATGTATATAAATCCTAAAAATCTATAGTGTGTGAATTATAAATCCCAGAGTTATTACGAACAGTAGAGTACAATGCGCGAGTTCAAAGTTGTCGTTCTCGGGTCGGGTGGGGTTGGCAAAAGTGCACTGACGGTACAATTTGTATCCGGTTGTTTTATGGAAAAATATGATCCGACCATTGAAGATTTCTACCGCAAGGAAATTGAAGTGGACAATTCTCCATGCGTGCTGGAAATATTGGACACTGCTGGAACGGAACAATTTGCTAGTATGCGTGACCTCTACATAAAAAACGGTCAAGGGTTTGTGGTAGTGTATAGCCTGACCAACCATCAAACGTTCCAGGACATCAGAACAATGAAGGAATTGATTACCAGAGTCAAAGGTACAGAACGCGTCCCGATCCTGCTTGTTGCGAACAAAGTAGATTTGGAACATCAGCGGGAGGTGCCCACGGTCGAAGGCAATTCCCTGGCCCAAGTGTGGGGGTGTCCGTTTGTTGAGGCTAGTGCCAAAAACAGAACAAATGTTAATGAAATGTTTGCGGAAATAGTGCGTGAAATGAACTTTAGCCCAGAGAAGGAGAAGAAAAGCTACTGTTGCTGTACGGTGCTCTAATAGTGAGTGACTAACTGACACAAAATATGCATACGGTCCAGTTGCCAACATAACATAATGTAACGTCTATTCATCTATATCTATATCTCTCCTGATTCGGAATGAATACACATTTCACGGGAACAATTGTACACTTATTGATAAAACAACAACCTCGATCATACCAATGTTATAATACACACACATACACACACACACACACACATCTATATATATATATATAAATATATTATAGTATGTATACGTTGTTCTTCCTAACGTATACGCTATGGTAATGTGAAAAATAAACTCAAGTAAATTTTATTCGTTCGTTCGTTTGTAATAAGTGCATAATAATAAAGTAAATAAATAATAGCATGACTTCTATATGAGACTGAGCTGAGCTGAGAACGATGGTCCATTACAACACAACAAGTTCGCAATACAGCCAGGCACCAGCAGCAATACGTACATATACGGATGGGTGCTACGCTATAAAGTTGTACATACGCTATATGCTACTTTGGTCGAAACCGCTCCGCTCCGCGCCGCGCCGCCCCGCCTCGCACTAGTACTGTCAGATGTCATGTTTACATACATACATACGTACGTACACACATCCAATACTACACAATTTCTTATTCAACTGGTCGATTGTTGTTTTTATGTACTAGCTTCAGAAACGCTAATATTCGTCATGATATTTATTATATATATGTCTCATTACAATTATACTATTACTATATAATACAGTATACATCTTAATGGCTTAAAACTGCACAATATATTTTTATACGTGGAACCAAATCAACGCAAAGGATGCATATTATTTTAATTACATTTTTAAAATTTCTTACATCATATCTATTAAGAAATAAGATTTATATTTAATAATAGTGCCTCTGATCTTTTATGTATAATATGCATATGAAAGACAAGAGTGATCGACATCACATTGTGAGTGGTACCGTCACGTCAGTGGTTTGGCAAGAGGAGGTGTGGACTGTTGCGGAGTGGCGTCTGTGAATACTTAACCATCTGCACATCGGGTATTGGATGGAGGAATCATGATGCTCCGCCGGACCAACAACAACATAAATATATATACACATACAGACACACACACACACACAGAGAGAGAACAGTAACAATACACAGACACACCGCGGCCGATCCGACCCGTTACACCATATACATATACATATATACATACTTATATGCCATTACACATGGGTGCTATGACCAACCGACAAACAAAGAAACAACTGCAACACATTGGCCTAAGATCTGAATCCGTAGGTAACAGAACAAATAATATCGAGTACAGTACGTCGTGTACCATCTCTGTAACGTACCCATAGATATATAGATATATATATATATATAGTTATGTAAGTAACAAACGATGGATTAGTGACCAATGAATGGCACTACTGGTGGAGCATTCCGTATTTCCGATACGGACACTGATATCTATTACCGTTACTTTACTTTTATTATCGCTGTCATTAACTAAATATGTTGCCTAATTATTACCTACATTCGTTCATTAATTCTTTGTACACGCGAATTTAGCAATAAATCATTTGTGCAATAGGGTGTCTGGGAAATCAAAACATTACTGCATACCGTACGTACACGGACACGGACATATATGTAGATTCATTCGCATGGGAGCGGGCATATTGGCAGAAAACTCTCAACTCTCGCCAGTACACGGTGCTGCAGTAATACTATTTGTATTTCATTGGTTCATATGTCGGATTTTCCTCGTAACACAATACACATTCAAATACGAATATGTACCAATGACAGGACACCACCGTTTGTTGATATGCGCGTGTCAGAACACACACTACATACAGTACAGTACAGTACAGACATATATTATACGTACATACATACGTACATATACATGTACACACATAAACGCAGTACATATGTAATAATTAACCATATATATATATATATATATATATATATATATATATATATATATATATATATATATATATATATATGTGTGTGTGTACCTGTATTGTATATATGTATATACACATATACGTATACATAATGTAACGTAATTCATTTTGCTAGAAATCATACTAGTTCATTGTTTCTATTGTGTTCACACTAGCCACACGGCCTTTTATAATGTACGAGTTGTAATATGTATCTTTATGTTAGGAAACAATGTGTTAAGAACTATGTATGTGTATATACAGCGTTATATATATATATATATATATATATATATATATATATATATATATATATATATATATATATATATATTGCAAGCCACGAAAAGCGCCCAGGAATATAGAAGCTTGCGTTTATTATCCGTTTATAGTTTAACCTTTATTTTCATTGGAATATATAAATATTATATGTTTTATTTTAGAAACACAAATCTATTTTAACAACATACGAATGTGTCACTGTTGCACAATTCTGGTTACTGCCAGTTTTATTCATTTTCTGTTCGTATATAAAAGCCACTGTATCCTGAATGGGCAATTTTTCTGAAACGATATATATATATATATATATATATATATATATATATATATATATATATATATATATATATATATATATATATATATATATATATAATATTAGGTGTCTCATGTAATATTGGACATAAGGAATTTTAGATGTAAATATAGAAACATTGTGATAATCTGTCATTAAAATGCAATTTTTAATTTTGAACAACTTTTATATATTTACACTTTTGTGTATCAGTCAGAAATAATTACACATTTTTTATATTTACATGTTAATTTCCTATGGCCTATGTTTCATGGGATACCCGGTATATATATATATATATATATATATATATATATAAATGCGCGTATAGGTGACATAAGTAAATTATCATTAATTAAACGTCTGTGTTTTTGTATAAAAAATATAAGAAAAATGTTTTCAATCAAAACGTGATCTATTGTATGAATGAATATGTATGTATATATATATATATATATATATATATATATATATATATATATATATATATATATATATATATAAATATATAAAGCCGATATCACACTAGACGTAAGCCTTCAACAGCAAACAACATTTTATAATTTGCTGCTGAAAATGACCAACATGATAATAGCTGAAAATATGTATTGCGTAATGACGAGATTGCTTATTTTACAGTACAGGTGAAACCTTCAACGTAATCGACATTCTGTCACTTGTTACAGAAATTTACCAGTACGATAGAACCTGTTACAATTACGCAACATGCATGCACTGAAATATAACAGTACGAATTAAAATGAATGCTCTGTAGAGTGTATTATTTACCACAAATACGATTATGAAGCATATATTTTTGTTCGTTATCGAGAACAGCATTTTGTATCCATATTGAAAATGTTGTCTGTCTGTAAAGCTAGAGTGATACTGGCCTACTGTAATTAATTGTTTTGTAAAATTATGTACTGCATGGTTGCTGAGTGTGTATGTATGATCTGAGAGCCAAAAAGGATTTGTGATAATATTAATAATAAATACTACATATTAATGGAATGACGGCTTTATCGTATTCTTCTTTCAGTTCATGCTTACTACTTCATCAAAACTAAAAATATTTCCACCACGCACCCAAACCTGACGGCGGAAGACGGCATTGCTAGATACCTGACACGCATTTATTTAACACGGAACATTATCCCTAACCGAGTGTGTGTGTACTCAGCATTATTGGCCTCACGCCAGCTACCATTCAAGGTCATTCGATAATTATACCGTTGTTAACGACAATAACTTGTTGAAATATTTATTCACACGAAATTTACAAATGACTGAATGTATCATCATTCTTGCCTTAAGGATTATCGGTATGAAATTAGTCATAATATACTTGAAATTCGAATCATGCATGACCAACATACATAACTAGCCACTTAGTCATAAACTTTCTAGATAAACATCAAATTTCAATTTTGTACGTTTCCTATTTTTCTATTGGGTCTTCGGAAATACTACTTTTAGCGTTTCCATGTGAAATCAGTGTTTTTTCAGGAAGCAGATAATGAGATTAAAGGAACAAGGACGGTAAGTGCAAGATTTTACTTCCTTGCGTTATCTATCAAACTCTCAATGCAGTCTAATATAGAAAATATTATGACCTTCGAGAATTTTATTTGATGCCATTTCCTTCCTTGATAACTTCAGAAACCAAGATATATTTTTATGTCGGAAACATTGCTGTTTGCTATATTTTCTACACGGTAAAAACTATAAAAAATAGCACACACACACATATATAATATGTTCGTAATCAGAGAACTGTTTACGTACGATATCGTAAGTATATTGCAGTAACGTTGAAACTAAATTGTCAGCAAAAAAAAGTAATGCCGAAAACGAAATGTACTTGCATGATGAGAATACGTACACCGGATGTGCATGAAAAACTTTAATAACAACGAAATTACAGAAACAAAAGAAATGACAGGAATGTAAAATAAGAATAGAAACTGATGTCAATTTTTTTACAAAAATGTAAGACTACAACAGGAATATAATTACTTTAAATGTGAATAAATAGCAGGGAAATTAGAATATTGTAATTTAACCATTTCGCACACAAGTTTTTTTTTTCTTTGTACTAAATATATTTTATACTGAAAATTAACAATTGGCAGTAATATGTAATTTTCCATGGTATATTGTAGTAGAACAGGTTATTTTAATCTATTTCATTATCTTACAAACATTTATCAAAGTTTTGTAATCTTGAATTTCATATGTAGATTCTGGAAAGTCCATTTACTCATAAAATTCCCGTGGAAGTAAAAAATCGTGCATGGTCAGTGTTGTATTGAAACTAGCGTTATTTATTATAAAAGTTGTACTGGCAAAAATGATTCAGAGTGTGTATGTATAAACAACACTCATTATTGAGTCTGGCACCAAGTAATACTTGAGGTGACGCCCATGTTAACGTAATCACAGCTATTTTGTTGGCAACGAACTGTTTATTATAGATTCATTTGTAAAATTTTGTTTTGACTGCTGACAACGTAATTATTTATACAAATTCTCGGTTATTTTATTCTCGGTTTATAAATACATGTTTGTTCCCTCGACTAGCTGAACTGACAAGAGCGATTAACGTTATCACATTCGAATGTCCTCTTAATTCAGATAATTGTTTTGTATTTTTTGTTCCGTATCAATTGTGATTCATCATTTCCATGAAGTATATGCGGACAACATTATTATTATTATTTCAGTATCTTTCTACAGCAAATAAATGACAGAACGTAATATTTAATTATTAATACTAAGGGTGGGGTAATTAACATGATAATAAACCATTTTTATACCATATATCAAATAAATTGGATCAATTGTAAAATACACAACCGAAGATAGTATACGATCATAACAAGATTGAAAAAAGGTTACATTAAACATTTTAGAAAAAGCCTTCAATATGTGACACATGCAACGTACCGATCTCAGTGAAATATATGTGTACTGTCAAAAATATATTCTGTAAAGGTAATTCTACGACATATCGAACACAAGGAAAACAGGTCTAGACAACAAAATACAGTCATAAACATTCAATACCGTCTAAAACACATAATTGTACTGGGTACGAATTACCACAGCAGTTGACGTATCTGTAAAGGATTTAAAAAAAAAATCGGAAAATCCCATTGTACAAATGGATAATTTTCATTTCATTGAACATATTTGGTCGAGCGTTTATAAATATACTGTAGTAAAACATGACTGCCATCTATGTGTGATACTGAGAAATAATGTACAAAAGAAAGGAATAAATAGAGTATTGTGTATGTAATAATATATTAAAATTTTATTTACATATAAAACAGACAACGTTATGAAATTAATGCTGCTTGCATATCTTCTTGTACACTATTTATTGCACCTGCCCGAGAATCAGTTATACTTTCATTGTCCACGAATCGTGCGGCTCTTCGATCTACAAACACAAATTGATCAGAAAACATGTTCCGTGGTAATAAGAATTTCATGCTGCTTACCTCGTAGATCCTTAGCTATAGTTAATACTGTCAGAATACCTAATATTGTTGCAGCACCACAAACGTATGTTAAAATATCTCGATAGTACGTTATGTCAGAATGTTGAGTATGTCTGTTGAAGTTTCATTAGCATAAGATTCATGTACATACGTATATTATAAATTCGAATGAACTTACAGATCCTGTATTATCACAACTGCTATGCCATTGGACAATTTGTCGGTGAAACTCATTACGCCGTACACGAAGGCACCGTTACCCGTATTATTGCCGATTAAATCGGCTGTTATACCTAAACTAGTTACTAGTATGATGGAACCTCCAGCTCCTAGAATTATTCAATACAATAAAAACTTATATTGGCAATTTATATACTAAAACAATATAAGCAAAAACTAACAAATACTACTCCTCCGCCCCAAATTATGGTATACATGCTGTTTGTATTTTCATATAAAAATGTCCACCATAACTTGAGACACGGGGAGTATTATTTTTGACATTTATAATGAGAATTAGACTCAAGGCGACAGAGTAACGTATTTTCCAATACAGTTCAATTGTACACTTACCAACTAGCAAAGCAATCATGTATATTTGATAAGAGGTATAACTTTCTCCTACACTAAATTGTATCCAAATACATGCTATAATACTGAACAGAGATCCAATTACGTATGCTACCTGTAAATATAAGTATTGGTAATTCAATTGTATAAATTCATACAGATACCATACTAACTTTTCTACCTAGTTTCCTGTTAAGGAATTCTATAGAGAAAGAAGTAAAAAAACTACTTAAGAACATTGTTAAAGGAACGATAGCCAACGCTTGGGCAGCCATATTTAGCGTTTCGTGTAAATATAATGGAATGAATACTTGTGTTAAATTTACGAACAATCGTGTGGCCATGTACACGGCAGCCACCTATAAAAATAATTCCACATACAGGTATGCAATCATATCAAAAATATTGAGTATTAACAATAAGAACAATTATTATTGTGACTCACTTGGTACACTTCAATGCTGCACAACAATTCCGTGACACCTATTTGCAGCTGACTACCGCGCACATCTGTGCCAGCTCCATTATTGTCCTCATGGACGAAACAATGAAAAATTAAAGTACACAAGATACCAAATCCAAGGCTAACCCACACAATAGTTTGGAACTTGTTGGCATCCTGTGGACCGATCTGAGAATTATCACCCGTGCTATTTATGTGTAAGACAGCCCAAGTTGTCAGATACACTAATATATTAGAGAATACTGTGAAACTAAATCTGTGAAAAACCTCGTATTAGTTGTATGGCGTCACATGTGTCATCTAACATCAATTCTATGACAATACCTAATTGCAGTCAGTCTTGTGCGGTCATGTTCATTTGGAGTCAGTTCGGGAATAAGAGACAGATGAGATATTTGTACACATGCCCATCCGAACTGGAATATCACAACAAACACTGAGAAGTAAAACATCTGTGCGGATTTCGGAGTGTTTTCACAATCCACACATGGAGTAAAGATAAATGGGAACGCCCCCAATACACATAATGAACCTGGAATATATATATTTATATTATATTTATTTATATATATATATATATATATATATATATATATATATAAATAAATAAATTTAAAATAATAAATAATAAATTTTGAACGAGAAAAGATATTTAGATAAGCAAGTATGGCAAACTTAAATTTTATAGAAAATGGTTTATTGTTTTACTACTTGGAGTATGCCAAGTAATATTCACAAGTAAACTGCGCTAATTGTTGTTATGCACGCATACGTAAGTAGCATTGATATAGCCATTTAAAAAAATATTAAATATCATATTAGTTCAGCATCTGAATTTATCTTATATTCATATATATATATATATATATATATATATATATATATATATATATATATATATATATATATATATATATATATATATATATAATTTCTAGTTATTATTTACCCAACAAATGCCACGTCTTCCGTTTTCCATAGCGACAAAACCAAAAATTATCTGTTAAATCCGAATGAAATCCAACAAATGGTGTAGCCAGTGCATCTGCTATCTAAAATATAAAGATACAGTTATGTAAATATGAAATACACATATCTAGAATATATAACAATACCTGCCCGACCAGCAATATACAACCGGCTTGCCAATTATCAAATTCAAGCACCAAGTGAAAAAATACTAACAAATATGTAAACCACATTGACGCGCACACATCATTTAATACATGGCCTACGCCGTAAGCTAGAATTGATTTAAAAGGTAAACGTTGATAAACCTCTGTATAATCATCACTAATTGTATTATGGTATCCACTAGCTTCCATTGTTATCCGAATTCACTGTAAGTTTTGCGTTCCCAATAAGTTTTACTTTGTATAGAAATCATTAGTATGAGATATTACTCATTTACATGATAACAAGATGACATATGTCGATAGAAATGTTGTTACGTATTATCAGTTTGATTGAGTTGGTAACAAACGTCATATTTTTTGGTTATGTTTTGACACTTATTAAAAAAATATCAAATGTAGATTGCAAATTAAAATTAAATTAAAACATGATGTGAATACAACTATAAAATGGAGATAGAAGAATGTAATCTACACACTGCTACACACTATAATTCATAAAATAATAATTATCAAAATTCAATATAGTCGTATCTATAGTTGTATCCTTGTAAATATAATGAGTAAAACTGCAGTTTAGGTATCCACGAGGAAAACATGATAGGGTAGATGATATATAGCAGTATGTAGGGGGCTTTACAATACACCACCGTAGTAGAATATAATAGAAAAAAAATATAATTTAATCTGGCTTTCATTAAAATAATAAAACACAACATTTTTATTTGATACAATTGCTACATCAGGTGTATTCTTTTTACCTAAGCTGGCTTAATTGCTTGGTTATTTCACAGTGGCTTAGTTATTTGTGTGTTCTTTTTACAAGTCGTAGCTCACTTTATCTACGTTTTTCAACCTCCCCCTTACCGATGACGCACTACCCGCAACACAGGCTTAGAAGAGCTGTGGGGCATTTGTACGCGCGAAAGTTTGATATAAAGAGCAATAGTGAGGTTATTTGCAAGTTATTTTGTTGTTTTTTGTTTAAAAATTGATAATTTCGAATATGCAAACGATGCCACTATTATAATTATGAACGAAAACGTAGCAAACGCATTAGTTTTGCAAAAAATACTTTTTATAAATAAATACATAGAATAAATAGTTGACCATTTAATGATACGATGGTATTAATTAATATGCAATATAACCACAGTGCAAAATTGCTGCTCTTCTAATTTATATTTATTGCATGCCAGTGAACTATCTGAGAAAAATAAAAAATCTTGTTCTTTTTACATGCCGTCAAGTGAGCTTAGCCTGGCTTAGCTTAGTTCTTAACTCAGTCAGCCAAATTGTAAAAAGAATACACCTATTAGTTGATATATTGACCTTGACATTATGAAAAGTATGAAACATTTATTTTGACATTTATGAATGATAAATCTGATACTAGATTCATTGGGCCGAATTCAGCTCTCGAACTTAACTAAGTTCGATCCTAAATAAAAATAATAAAAAAGATGAACTTATATGCATGTATATTAGATAAACAAGGATACTACACGTTACCATGGAAATTAGGGTCGATCCTAAAGTTAGGAATGAGAGCTGAATTTGGCCCATTGTTTTTCAATAACTACTTCTTTTATTTTATTGCAAATCAAAAATTTAGAAATAACGTTCCTAAATGTAATGGAATAGAATTACGTTAGATGGCAGCACATATTTAATAATCATATTTGCGAACGAGAGAATGTATTTTAAAATAAATTGTTAAAATTTTATAATACATTTATCTATATCTGTATTCATTTATACTTGAGCGTAAATTGTTCAAATAGCCATTTAACAAATTCATAATATTATGTAATTTACACAGTGAGTTTTAGTGGAAAAATTGTTGGTCTTGTAATCGTCAAAATTCCCTAAACACACTAAGATGAAGATTTGAGAACCGAAGCATGTGTGCTTAAACGAACTGAGCGAAATATATAATTTGTTGTAGTGTAGTTAGAGTGTAGTGCAAGAACTTGAACTTTTTTTGAAAGTGTTTACATCCAGAAGACACGTTAATGTTCTTTTAACGTGCATGCCAGTCAAATTAAGATTGTTTTCGCACTCGTACTTTGTGCATACGCCATGCGTTCATGATCCAACATGGTCACTTTACACAGCATAACATATTGTTCCTGTTGTTGAGTGCTTGATTACATAAAATTGCTGTTTTGCTCCGAACAGTAAACAGTTGTTTCGGCGACGGTGTTTTGTGTAAAACAGTTTTGTCTATAAACATATTAATGCGTACTAGTACATCATATATAAAATAAGTACACACAACGGTGGAAACATGGCTACCCAGGTGGTTACGTCCCAAAGCGGTAACAGTTCAGGGGGTGTTGTGACAAATGACACTGACAATGACCACGTGCACTCGTCCACTGGTCCCGGGGCCACGTATGCCAATGCAGTGTTGAAACTAAAACATACAGATAGTAACAAAGAGAATATCAATGACACAGTACATAGTAACATCAAAGATCACAGAGTAAACAAAAGTGTTAAAGACAACGTGGTGCAAAACAAGGACCGTGCCAGGATCCAAGTACAGAACCCGGATGAAAGTAATGTGCCTAGCTCAGCGCAGGATGACGGTGACAATTTCACGACAGTTACAAGTCACAGTCGAAAAGAACGAAAGAATATGGACAAAAATAAACGTGAGAAAAACAGGGATGCACCGAGCAAAGCACTTGTTGTGAATGGTGCCCCAGCACAACATCGAGATCAGAACAATGTCCCGATTAAGGATAATCAGTCGCAGGACAAGGATTCGGAGAGTGCATTGGAGAAAAAAGTGTTCGTGGAAGCTCCACTTCCTAAAGTAAACCCTTGGCAAAGTAGAAGCGCAGCACAGGTGGTACAGAGTCAACCACAACAGCAACCGCAACAACAACCGCAACAGCAACCGCAACAACAACAGCAACAGCAGCAGCAGCAGACACAAGTGCAGAATGTCAAGAACCAGGACAAGCGTGTTCTTCAGCCACAGAGGCAAGAAGTAAACTTGAGTGGTGCGTTACACATCATCATTTACATACTTCCGTTAAGTATTATTCATATACTAATGACATTTTCAGGCAACAATCAACCATCCGTCGTCCGTGCGCCGAAAGATCGACGTAAATTCAACCAAAAGGTCAGTCTCCTTACATCTTTATATGATTCACATAAGCATGCTCAATACACAGAAATCCGCTTATTTACTATTCATTATGTAACTAGATGTGCCATGCATATATCATATATCATATATCATATATATATATATATATATATATATATATATATATATATATATATATATATATATATATATATATATATATACCAGCTTCTGTATCTCAATTATAGTACGTATCGCGCACAGTGTATCATTCAAAAATTAGCCGCATAACTTAGTGAACTTGATGCCCTACTGCTGCTGGTTACGTTCAGCAACCTTGGCACTATCTTTAACGTCTTTGTAACTAATTTTAATTCCAATTATCATCTGTGTTCAGTTTCGCGGAGCTATTTTTGTCACGTAAACATACCTCTCCGTAAATGATACCTGAGATGATTTTTACTCGTCTTAAAACATACAAGTAAAAATCTTAAGTTGCGTAGAATGTCGAAATATGGAATTAGAAATTTTAGTGATAACATCTAAAATTATGTATTCAACATTTCAATGTCACGTGTAAAACTGTAATAGTATAAATTTTGTTAAACCAGTAAGCAAATGTACTAATTATATATATATATATATATATATATATATATATATATATATATATATATATATATATAATATGAAATAAGGACCCATACACCCACACATGCAGATTCGTTATCAGTTGGAGCGGGCAGATTCGAATCACTGTTTTACACACTGACCTTTAGCGTCGATGTTGGCATTGCGACTATTATGTAATCCCGGCTGCCTAGCGCCACGGCATTAGATGCGAACGTAAACACTTGGTTAGAAGTAGGAGGTGCATACATTAATTATCTATCGTTTAATCACGTGTGCCATGATTTTTTTTTTAGATACCGGTTGGAAATGTCACAGCTCCGAAAAGGGTCTCCGCGAACAGACTTGCACTTCAGTGAAAGTATCGTTGCAAAGAAATCTAGTTATAATATTTTCAATCAGTTGCTATGATAATTCAACCATATGTTGGCTTGTATACAGGTACACATGACACTTTCGAGTATGTACTGTATTTCAACCTTGCACTTGTATATACACGTCCTTATTCTTATCTGGAATTTGAACCCTGATGGAAATGTTCTGTGGTTGGTCCGCCTTCGTCATTATTTACACATAACAATTACTAAAGTGTGGCATGTGTTTTGATGATATTCTAATTCAAGTGTACTAATTCGTTGTGATAAAAACTAATATGTTTTAACTAGATCACGTGATCGTCGATTTTGATTCAATAACGATGACAATGTAAATATGCGTAAATATTTTGTTGTTTATAGTACGCAATGGTTTAAAAAAAAAACATTGGAAATATGGTAATTTGCACTGACGCGGGAGGGATGCCAAATGTCAGAGGAAAATATATGAATATTATTTATTAACTCGTAAAATATACGGCGCAAACTGTACCATTTGCCGTGAGCACTAAAAACCAGGTTTATAGCATTGCAGGAATGATATGAAGTTAACTCGAATATAATCCTTATCAGACCTGTGTTCTCTCGTGGTTCTAAAATATTATCTGCTATCATTTCAAGCACGGAAAAATCCAGTGATTGTTATATAAAATTACTGTTATATTCGTTGTTGTTGTATTATTTCATATAAATGATTGTTGTGTTAACACAATTGGATTGTGAATTACATTATTTGAGTAGCTGTATTTTTAGTGCACGTGTTACCACCATCCATGGTGCGTCAGTCTCTGCTTGAATCGAACAATACATAATCTCCGTTGTACACAGTCTGACTCACACTAGCGAACAAAATTTGTAATACGTTGGGTGCTGTGTTGTGTTGCGTTGTCAATAATATAAATAATATACGTATTACTTGTTACATTCGGATTGAAATCAATTCAGTGGCTGTATGGTTGCATTTGTGTTTGTTTTTTCAAAATGATGCGTTCCGTTTGGGCAATGCCTGTTTCTTCGGTATGTCACGTTAGATATTTTCAAAATATTACTGCTAACATTCATCTATGTTTTCGCAGCTGTTGTATTTTTAGGTGACACGAGAGCAGTGTATGTAATATTCACTTTTATATTTAAAAATTAGTGAAAATATTTTATAGAAACTATATAATTATACAAAAGTGGTATGTCAATTTTTGAAAAATGAGAAATCGAAAAATATACAAAACATTTTAATGCGAACTTTTTATCTGTCGACAATTTACCGTTTATATATTCAAATATCCATATGTTTCGGTTAAATGAAAATTCGTTGCAATTGGATAATTTCTGGATGAAAACTGTGACATTTTCAATTTTAATTACCTATGTAATACGAAAATCTACGTGTTTGTAGAAAAATATCGAATCGTAAATTACAAATGCAATGAGTAAATAAATAATACGATTAAATAATAATTTTGTGCTTGTTATTCTTAATTATAAATAAAATCGGACTAAAACATAGCGTAATAATGGACTTACATATTCGTATGAATATTGCGTAAATGCTGTTCAATAGCAACTAAGTGTTACCATTAAAGTTTTTATATTGATGTATCAAATAACGTGCTTATCAGTAAAGAAATTTGAAATAATACTTATTTTGTATTGTTTTTGATTGAGGGTAATGGTTTGAATGGTAGTTTGATTGCTTTTTCAAGGATATCGTCGATATTTAAATTATTGACCCGTGTATTATTTACATTTCGAATTCAGTTTATACAGTGACTTAATGTCCGTATTGCCTTTTAAATGTCAAATTGAAAAAGATGCGAAATGTGCAACTGTTTGACACTTTTAAAATATTCATTTATGAAGGTTAAATTTAGGTTAAAAATATTTTTAAACTTCAGCACAATATATATGTTACTCGAAACAAGCAAAGTATGTTGTATTTACCTTTACCTAACTTGCTAACACAAGTGCTCTACTGTCAGACAGGGCATAGCTTGTAATTTCTTTTGTAATGTAAATTGACATAATGTTATGAGTGATGCACTTCATTTGAACAGGTATTATTCCTTTAGTTGCTGGGCACCCAACTGTTGCTAGGTTTATACAGAAAAATACGAAATTATGCGTAAATATATGTGCAAGGTGTATTACAGTGCCGAGTACATTAACTCACAAGGCCATCGCAGTTCAGCCGACTTTCTGCCAAATTTGTTTACTAATAAAGCTGACGTGTTCGCTTCTGTGTATGTTCATTGTGCCTTAGTGTTAGTAATTGACGTAATACCAGTAGCCTTCTTGTTCACACGGCTCTTCCGAAATTCTCTAACTGAACTAAAAATACCTGACAAATATAGGTTAGTTTTAGCTGTCATATGAAAATGAATAAAAATAGTTTCTCACATAAGACAATTGTTTAACTGTAAATACGCGTATATACACTAATTACAAAAGTTACGTTGCTCCAAAAAATATATTTCAGTTTCAGGATAAAAAAAAATTTTGATTTTACTGAAGATATAAAAAATATGTATGTGTGATTGTGTGCAGCATAGATTTTTTTTTTTTTAAATATAAAATTACATAGTTTCACTTCCGATGTATTTTGTGGTAATCATATTTTTATTTATGTTTCCGTTTAATACATAGTCATGTTTAACAGCAATATAATTTGAGGTTATTGTCCGTTCACTTATTCACTCGATCTATTATTAAAATTTACATACATTCAGTTCCGGTTTTAATAACAATATGATGTTTAATTAAAAATTCGTGCTTCATTCTCTGAAACAGGTTTATATGAAGTTATTTTCATAAAACCCGATATGTAATCGCAACTATAATTCACAAAAAAAGTGTATGTTATTATTAAATTCGTTGTACAGTAGTTTTGTCGCAAATTATATGTTCTGTAAACACAAATGTATGCTAACTATACTATTTCTTCCAGTATATCATGACAGTGTAAAAGTTTGCCACTGATAAACTTGATATCATGTGGAAGATACGAATATTGATACTGCTGTAGCAATTTCATAGGAGTATAATCTTATACGTATATTCTTGAAAAACCCGTTATCTTTATACAAGAAAACAATTATTTGTTATAACTAGTGTATCGCACAGTTACTAAAACATCCTAATGCGAACTTATTTTAGTGTTGCAGTGTCTTGTTGTTCATGCTTGTCTTTTGCTTTGCATTTGTATTTTTAATTGATACGTACGTACGTATATTTTATCTACAAAATAATATTCATATTTATACATTTGAGTTATTGCCGTCACATTTGAAATTATATATAATTAGTACGTCAGTAGTATGAAATAAACAAAAGTGGTTTTTAATAAAAACAATTTTGTTGTATTTTTTATTACAATACAATATTTTTGTATTAAAATATTACAATATTGTTAACGAACAAGTAAGATATTACAAATATTAATAAAAAAAAAATGGAATGCAACTATGGTATGGATACGATTATAAGCTAATTAAATTAAGGACTAGAAGACCAGTGAGGCCATGTTTTGATTAGTTGATACAAGTTTTCTCCAGGACAAGCGGTTGCCTTAGTCTGTCTGTGTCCCAATATCTTATAGTTCGATGCGATTTTACCGTTGCTGACGCCACAAGCTATGAGATCCTTGGCTGCTTGTGCTGCTTTGTCGCTCACTTGCGTAGCTACACAAAATCAAACAATATTTAATATAAATCCTCACAGGAAAATCACACTACTGTTGGCCAACCATTAATATAATATTAATTTTCAAGATACAAATACGTACTTTGGTAATTTCCGATAATGGAAATTCCAACACTCTTGCTATTGTATCCTGGGGCATGGGCACCAGAGGCTCCCCAGCCTCTACCTTCGTATATGTTGCCGTTATGATCAATCTGAAGTAAAACATACAAGTTAATACTCAAAATGTCCAGCATTCGATTCAATAGATTCAAATACGAAATTATTTCAAAAAGCTTTTTGCGTATCAATCATGCACACATTGGTAAAATAGTCAAGCACAGAAAAATATATATTGTGCCATTCTTTGAAACTCAACTGAATGATAACAAATAAATTGTCTTAGAAGTTAATTTTTTAATTAGATTCCATTTGAGAAATCGGGCATTAATGTTTGTTATTTAAATACGAATAAATAAATGCATAGGTTGGTGAAAATGAGTAAAGCATTTGTAGTGTTTCAAATACTTGGAATATGTTTGTATAATCTTACCAAGAAGTTATATCCAATATCATCGTAATTTCTATTTCCTGACATGTGATCAGACTGGATATTTTTCAGACGTGTTGCACATGCATTTTCATTTGCACATTGGCTGCCGGTTGTGTGATGAATCACAACATATTGGGCTGCTCTGGCCATTCGTGTGACCTTCTTTGCACTTCTAGCACCCCAACTTGTTCTCCCTTTTATTGTGGGACACCCTAAAATGAATACCCTTGTGAAAGCTAGTCATTTTCATAAAATCAATGTACCCGAACACTATGAAACGATAAAAGTACACTCGTGACAAAATTTACTTAGTACAATCGTACGACAAACTAGTTGTAGTATAGCTTACCTTCAGTTAGGACAACTGCTACGAGAGCTAGCACCACTAGAGATTTGTACATCTTGACCGGTAGATTGATTCAGTCACTATAACTCTATCCTGCAAACATCTGTACTTTATATACCAGTAGTAGTACACTGTACTGTAGGGGTTTCCCATATTCTCCAAGGGGTCATCGGTAATCATGTTTTTGTTGACTCTGCGATCTCGTTTAACCGTTGACCTTGACTTCACGAGGTGATTGTTCCATTTCGGATTTATGATTGCTCAGCGGGAATTTAAATTTCCCTGTGTTATCAAACTAGTGAATTTGTTTTTGTTTTATTTATATATTTATATATATATATATATATATATATATATATATATATATATATATATATATATAATGTTGTTTTCGCATTTTCACTTCAATCTCTAATATTAAAAAGTTTATAGTATGTATTGTGAAAATCGCCGTATTAAAAACGAATCAAGTTAAATAATACTCCTATAAAATAATTCAGACGAATACATATACCGATTATATATGTATTAAATATTATCGGTACCCTATAAGATTTTATGGTCAATTTAAATTTTTTATCGTCAAGTTTCAGATAAATAATCACTCCGATTCTGTAAGAGAGTTGCTAAAAAAAAGTCGTTAAAGTCGAATTATTGTTTAAATGGTCCATTAAGTTTATAAATTTATCTCAGTATTTCTCAGAAGAATAAAGGGTAATACACATGCCCATAACTATTTTAGTTACTCACTTCACTGCGATTTTAGTAAGGCCGTGTTCGAATTCAAGCTTTTGTATTTTAGGCAACGAAATTGGGGAGATTTTAGGACCTTAACGTGTGCAAATCAGGGCCTTGTGTGCTTTTACAAATCCTAATGTCTATTTCTAAAATCCTAACGTCATTTAGTGCATAATTTAGGGTATAAAATCAGTCACGTGGTACATTAGTGCACTAAATTGTCCACTTCGAACGCAGCCTTACTTAGTTATTTAAATTACTCTGATAGAAACGTTACTACACACATAATTACAGAATACAAAATGTTTATTCAGTTACTACAATAGTTGCTGTATGAGTAACTGCGTAATAACGTTATTAACGAATAACTTTGTTAGAAACTTTTTACAGAATCGGGCTGAACATGTATTTTACTACTTCAAGGTCATATTGCTGTGATATTTTTCAATTGTTAAAGACAATAAATGATTAGCAGGTATTTATTAAATCCCAGGGATTTTACCGATTTGCATTCGTAGAATGAATACGTAAAAAAATAGACATGGAAGAAATCTGTAATTATCTATTTCCAAGTATGATCTAGTGTAGATGAATTTCTAATGGGTATTCAACCAGTATAATGTTAGTTTTGAAACACATCACAGAGATTTTAGTATATGTACATACACGTTATTTAGTAGTTCGTATTTTGTAGAGAGATTGAAATAATCGGAATAAGAATTAGACCGTTGTCACACGGTACGAACACATGGTTTAAAATAAGCTGCTCTAATGCTGTAAATTGGAACTCGTACGCCTACTCGTTGTCCAATCTCGAGATATCATCAAAATAGATACATTTTGCATGAACAGAAATTTGTAGACGAACTATGCTTACATGAGCACTGAGCTATACAAACAAATATGCAATGAAATAAATAAATGTATATATATATATATATATATATATATATATATATATATATATATATATATATATATATATATATATAATAAAATCACTTTAAAATACACTGA
Source organism: Carabus problematicus (assembly GCA_963422195.1). Classification (NCBI taxonomy): domain Eukaryota; kingdom Metazoa; phylum Arthropoda; class Insecta; order Coleoptera; family Carabidae; genus Carabus; species Carabus problematicus. The sequence continues at coordinate 28,260,012 of OY728577.1, forward strand.
ACGATTCGGTATTATTTTTAACACTTCACAACTGACCTTATATTCAACCATCCGTTCATTCAAACTTGACATCCCATTTTTTTTAATGTCTATTGTTAAACGAAGCAGCGTAATTGGTAGATTTTTAATTGACGAGATTAATTTTATTTTGCACTAATTTGATTTTACAAAAAGATATGTGCTATATTCAGTTTTAGAATGTCCGAATGTGGAAAGAATTTCAGGTATTTTTAATGGTTTATGGTGAATTGAATAATTTATGCTGATGATAGCAATATTTACTAGGAAATTTTACACTATATATCTCCTTTCTAATTTCTGTTCGACGCTTCTATTTTTACAGGCGAGTGATTTTACGGATATTTGCGATTGGCCAACACTCGGAAATCACAGTGCGGATGTAAGTATTTTCTATAACATTTCCATAAAGAACTATTACTAACAGAGCTACTATTTTCCATCATTTACTGCGGATGGTTGGCTCGTTGTATGTTTTCTATACGTATTTATAATTATTGTTTGGTCACCAATTATTATTGCCGATTGTCAAGCATGTAGCCTGTAGATCAGTATTTTTCATACATTCCTATTCGCTACCCTAGTATTATAGGTTTAAGTAATGTAGTTTACACTACGCATGGACAATAACCTCTGCTACTAGCACGAATGTGTGCAGATCAGGTAATACGAGAGTAATAGCATGGGACTTTGTTAGTAAATAATAGAAATCAGTAGGTATAGGTTCTATTTATCTAACTAATGCGACTAACGTGACTGGTAGTTTTACATATTGTCAATGTCATGTGCGTATGAGGTACTGGTGTTCTCATGTCAATATTAAAACCGATACATATCTATAATACACAAGTGCACTCTCTCTGCTCTTCCAATATAAATATTTGAGCAATCAATCGATATTAAAAAGTTCAAATTAAAGCTACTGATTCGAACAATAATTCGATGAAAAAATTAAAAAATACAGTTCGTTTTTGCAAAGAATCACATTATTAATTGTTAACCTGTAACATTTAAAATCTTAATATGAACTTGGTGTTATATACTGATTAAATTTAAATATTTAAATTAATACAATGTTCTTATATAAAACTTCGAAATATTTAAAAAAAAGTTCATACAAAATACGAGTGAATCGTATAAATTCACGTGCAGACTGTAACTACAATATGGTGTATAGTTAATTCAGGTTAGATTTAATGTCAAATTCCGTTTTGTTAATTGAACGTTATTAAATTTACTTTTATTTTAAGTATTGATCACTATGCCTTTAGCTTAGCTGTGCTTTCAATGTTTTAGTTCCTTTGTTAGTATTGAATAGAAATAATTTGTACATATGATCGCTTTTTGTAACAATAATTGTTATTTACATCATCATGGGAAGATCTAACTGCTTGTTATTATTAGCTAGTGATTGCTCTTGATTTGTTTGCGCTGTGTAATATTGATATTATTATTTACGTTATTATTAAATTACAGAAAAAAGTGACACCGACGCCTGCAAGCAACAATAATGGATCTAGCAGCGGTAACGGAACTACACCGATTAAGAACAATACCAATGAGATCGAACATGAGGAAACTGAAGGCGAAAAGAAAAAGAAAGGTTCCAACTTAATTTGAAATTTGCTTTGTTCAGAGTTTACATTTTGAGCTTTTTGTATTTGAAGAATGTAGTACTTGCGTATTCCGATTCATATTTAATCTAGAGGAATACATTCATTGGAGTTAAGAACTCCGAATAGTGTTTGCATTATATCCTGATCTGGGATTTAAGCATTTGCTCGTGTGTAATTTTTCTTTAACTAAATTTTGTGTGTTGTGTTCTATGTATCGTTGTTACTAATACCGCTAATACTATTCCAGTGGCCAAACAAAAGTGGGTTCCACTAGAAATAGATCTGTCTAAGGGTAAACGAGATAACTCGCCAAAACTGAAAAATGATCATGGTATGTACGGCTTATCAACATCTACGTCTAACCGAGCAACTCATATTTTGTCGCATGCCAGTGTATTTAGTTATTATTTTGTTCATTTGATATTTGGCCCGAAGCCTTTCTGATTTCTGTATATTAGTAGAGGTCTGTTTCAACAATTTCAGGCAATGAATATTCAACGCTGTCCGCTGTGAGCGAAAACGAGCGCGATTGGAAGGATAATAGAATGGATAATGGTGACAGATACGGACAGCGGTCATCTCGGAACGGTGTTAGCTCTAGAGGTCGTGGCGGTAGAGCCAGGGGTTCCAGGCGCCCCGCATTCAACAGACCTGCGAACAGAATGCCCAGCGATCCAGAATACCCAGACTACCCAACTGATTACACACAAGTAAATAAAACTTACCAATCACTATTCTAACATTGGATACATTCATTGTTCCTTTGGTTTTCAGATGGTTAAATTCGGATTGCCTATGGACAGCTCTAGTGCCTTTTTAGTTCCCTACATGGGGACGTTTTACTACAGTAGTAACAATTATGTTAATTTAGATGGAACTACACTGAAAGAATATATCAAGAAACAAATGTAAGCTTCTAGGATTTTATTAATAATGTTTATATATATATATATATATATATATATATATATATATATATATATATATATACATATATATATATATATATATGTAGTTAAAAGTTAAAATCACAACTAATTAGCATTTAAACTTGTTTTGCAAGGACATATTGTTCTCACATGGTTGCAGGATTTTAAAATCAATTAACTAAGTCTATTTTATATCGACATTATGATATTGTTCTCTGTTTCAGTGAATACTACTTCAGTGAAGACAACTTAGTTCGTGATTTTTTCATGCGCCGAAAAATGGACGAAGAAGGTTATTTGCCTGTCACATTAATAGCCTCGTTCCATAGAGTCCAAGCACTTACCAACGATGTCACTCTAGTCATCAGTGCAATTTCTGAATCAGATAAACTTGAAATGCTTGGTGGCTTCAAGGTTTGCTTAATCTTCCGTATAAGTTTTGCAGTGTGTTCATATAGCAGTTACAATAAAATGTCATATTCCGTTTGAAACAGGTGCGCACTCGTGAAAATCCGACAAAATGGCCGATATATGATCCGAAAGCTGAAATGGCAGACTCTATGTTTTTGCCTCCACCTCCACCGTTGCCACGTACATTTCGAGATACAAATATTGTTTCAGATAATTTAAATCCCGATGTTGCTGAGTTCGTGCCAGGACAAGATTCATCGCCACCAAGTATATACACAGATAACTGTCAAATAATAATCAGTATATTCAGTAATATCAATTTCTGTTGCAGATACTAAAGAAGAATCCAATAAAAAGGAAAAAATTGCTGATACAAAAAATGAAAAAGAGAAACTTGAGAAACGTGAAGCAGATGGTGATAATATATGGAGAGAAGTTAGACGTAGGGGCAAAAATGCACCTACAAAAAATAAGGAATCGCGTGAAAAAGAAATACGTGTCGAACGAGAGGAACTTGATTTCCAGTTTGATGAAGAATTAGATGTTCCTATGGGCAGAAACAATCAATTTTCAAATGAATGGTATGTCAACATACAGTAATATACAGTAATCATTGGAAATGTTATATTCATGATGTCATTCTTTCTATTAGGCCGGAAGAAGATTCGGATGAAGTGAGCGATCGTGAAATTAATAAACTATTGATTGTTACCCAAACCCAGGCAGCTGTGTCCACTCGACTGCCAAAACACGAAGGCCATGATCGAACTGGAGACTGGACTACGAGAGTTAAAATTTCCCAAGACTTGGAACAAGAGATTAATGATGGACTGTACTATTACCAGGAAGATTTGTGGACTACAACTGATCATCGTGTAAGTTTATATTTTCAATGTTTTTTTTTTTTTTTTTTGCTTTTTCAAACAGAATATAGTGAATCCTAAATGCACCAAATTAGTTCAGATAGCGAGACTGTATTAAAAACGCATGCATCTTTGGATGCACTCGGCAGTTCTAAAAATATCACGTCAAGACTAAGATCTTTTAAAAATGGAAAAAATAACAATGTTTGCATAGACAGCGTATTGACTTATTGCGTGACCGAAAAATCTTACGATGCATCTGCAAGAGCGACAGTTGCAGGAAAGATTATTAAATTATCATTTTTTTACATATTTAGTATGTGGAGAAAAAAGTTAGTGATATTTTGAATATTTAATTTAGCGTCAAAACGCCTAATGATAAAACAGAACAACGGATGTACCATAACATCCCTAGAACAGAGAGAATTAACAAAAAAATCGAGAAATTGTGCTCACTTCTTATCAGTGCATTTTAAATAAAAAAAATTTGTTCATATTTAAAAACTGCATCATATAATGTCGTATTTAATATTTAAGTAGTTTTACATGTCAAATACATTAACTTTTGAAATACTGCATTTTGATGAAAAAGGTCATGACGTTGTTGCATGACGTCCTGGGCTCACATCAAAATGTCATATTTCAAAATTGATATACTCGATATACAAAAATATTTCAACACTGACAACATATTTTGAAGTTTTTAATTCCGGACAACATGTACTGACTGGTATATAATTTAGAAGTTTTCACTCAATTACGATTATACAAAATTCATGTAACTTATACTAGATAATAGCTGTATTCTTGTTACAGTTCGGCTTATGTGAGCTGATCCGTACTGATCTGAGTTGCATATAAAAAGAATGCATTTTTATTGCTACTTGCATAATAGGACATATTAAATTTTATCATTTCACAAAAATATAACCTGTGTTTTTATCTTCGTTGTTTAAAGTGAAGTAGTATCAATGAATAATATAAAAAAAATCAAACAATACATTACAAACCAGTTCCTGCAACGTTTTCTTCAATATTAAAATCATAACTTCATCAGTTTTCTTAATATGTTCAGAATCATCCATAAATACAAATGTCAATATGAAAACATATAACCAGCACAAAACTTCCCGTTCGAATATCGACACAGATCACTATATTTTGCGGATAACGCGTCATCATTAACGGAGAAGTGATACAACTCACTTAAACTGATCTACGCGCTATCAAAAAGCACTTTAATAACTGACCTGCTAATTCTTATCAGAACGTTACTAAGGTAAAAAGAATGCAGCTACTAAAACGGAAACACTGCAATAAGTAAACACTAACACGTGTGAATTGTTCGGTCTGCGCATGACCGAGTCCTAACTGCTAATTTAAATATCGAATTGAAATATAATAAATTAAAAATATATGCAAGTTCCCTATTCAAATGTTGGTAGAATTGTTACACGTGCCTATATATCGGTCAAAATAATCATAATAGCTATTAGGTTCTTCGTTATTCATCGTAATGTAAGATGATACACCTGTGTGTCACTCAGGTAGGTTGAGACTATGTGTTAGAAGGAAATAGATTGATTTTATGACACTGCGCATGTATAATTCGACCGCGCCATATGAACTCTGTGAAGACATAACATTCAGTTAACATTATCGTCGAGTTCATATTACTATTGTTGTCAAATGTTAAACAAGAATTGAGTTTTGAAATCGGTATAAAACTTCTGTACTGTATGTCGTGTTATTTTAGGAAAGGACAGTCTCTGGTAGTTATAAAACTGTGACGATTATTTCCCAAGAAGCTTTCCAGAAGATGGCTCCACCAGCACCCAGAAAACAGAATCCTGAGGTACCACCACCGCCGCCGCCCGTGCAACACGTGTGTACTTTTGTGAATTTGAGAAGTAACCATTCTGGTTTCATATTGCATTCTTATAACCAGGTGGAAAATCAACAAGAGTCCAGTTCGAAAAGAAAGAGACAACCTCAGTACCGTGGCCCCCGGTTCTACGCCGTCACTAAAGACGAGTCACCGGACCCGAGAACACCGAGAAAACGAAAAACAAGACATTCGAATAATCCACCAGTCGAACACCACGTCGGTTGGATCATGGACGTTAAGGAACACCGGCCTCGTACATCGTCAGTCGGGTAAGTTGAATACCATTTTATTTAAATAACTTTATTAGTAATTTATAGTTTTAAAGTAAAATCATTTCAATCAATTTTAGTAAGTTAATGGAGTGGTGATTCATTGCAATAATGTTTGTTTCTAAAAACAATGCTATATAAACACAAATAGAATACACTATTTGTCAATAATGGTTTAATCATCGTGTATTATTTTGTTCATTATACATACAACGTGAATTTTGTCGGAATTTGGACAGGAGTCAGAAAAACACTTCAGACTTTCTGACTCCTGTCCAAATTCCGACAAAATTCACGTTATATTCTACATTGGACACGATTGTTTTCATTATACATACTTTATAGATTATTGTGTTTTACAGAAGTAGTTTTGGCACTAGTCCGAATGAAAGTCAACTTGCAACCAGCTATGGTAGTGTGCCGCAGTCATTGCCAACCTTCCAGCATCCGTCGCATGCACTTCTCAAAGAGAATAACTTCACTCAACAGGCGTACCATAAATACCGACAACGTTGCCTAAAAGGTAAGTGATACAGTTCCATTGTGATTTCACTATAGGTGATGTGTTTGCTGAATCAACCGGTGTTATGTGTATTTGCAGAGCGCAAGCGACTTGGCAGCGGCCATTCAAGTGAAATGAACACGTTGTTCCGTTTTTGGTCGTTCTTTTTGCGAGAGAATTTCAATCGTACTATGTATAATGAATTCCGATCGGTTGCAGTCGAAGATGCTACAGTTGGATACCGATACGGCTTAGAATGTTTATTCCGTTTTTATTCATACGGTCTCGAGTGCAAGTTCAGACCGCACCTATACGCCGATTTCCAAACCGAGACAATATCAGACTATGAAAACGGACAACTGTACGGTTTAGAAAAGTTTTGGGCTTTCTTGAAATACTATAAACACAGCGAGAACCTGAATGTGGAACCGACACTGAAACAGTATTTGTCCAAGTTCAAGAGCATAGAAGATTTCCGGGTTGTTGAACCACAGATTAATGAAATGCTGCAGGGTCCCGCTGCTAGTCGGTTGAAACATTTGAAGAGTCGTAACCGAAGCATCTCCGAGAGCCAGGGTGCCAGCGGACCTATTTACAGTGCAAGCACAAGTCGCGCTGATGATTATACTCGCAGACACATGTCTGGTGGTACAAGACAAAGGTACGTACAACACAACCCCCCACCTGTTTTTTGTTTGTAAATATTACTATAATTGTTACGTAACATGCTGTTATAATAATATGTAGATGTTACAAGTGTCATATATGGTGATAATTGTTTTATTTGTTTGAATAGATGCGAGTCTATGGGCATGGCAGGTAGCGCACCATCTGGATCTACGATGGGTTCCGTTGGCAGTATGATGCGGTCAGTAAACTTCAGTCGTAGCCGCACACAATCATTCGGTTCGGGACGCGTACGTCATAACCATGGTAAAAGCGAAGAAAGCTGGCGCCAAAAGAAGCCCGAAGGTAAATGAACGTTTTTAATAGAATTTTTATTTTGTCTAAAATGCGAGGCCCGCGACAACTAATATTTTTGAGGCCCATGCAAATTTGAAATATAATTGTGAACAAGAAAATAACATATTAAATTATCAAGTTTACATCAACTAAAGTATACAGTAACTAAAGTTGACGTATATGTATTTGTTACAGGTACTACCAGAAACAAAGATGAACAATCCGACACTAGTTTTGCAACTTGCAGTAAAAAATGCGGTGCCCCGACACCTAAACAGTGATGACATCTTACTTACAAAATGGCGTACATTATTATCGAAATATACAGTATGTATAAAGTACTAACTATATTTATATATCGAATGGGTCACAAACTAAATCGGTAATAATAAATTAATCGCATTGAAACATGCGGTATTTAATAGTCAAGTAAAATGTTTCATCAAATTTGTAATGCGATCGTTTCACACTGGTAACGAATTCAGTCGCGATTGAATTATTTTATATGATAATGGTGCAGTTCCGATGGATGAAAAAAAAAATGTGCCAATTCGTCTTACGTTTTGGTTCGCGATTCGTATTTATTGGTTTCTCTCATTTATCTATTTCTGCTATATTTATGTGACAAGCTTTTCGTTTCCAGGTGAAATAAACATTACAGAATTGCGGATAATTTTTTATAATATTAGCAACCGTTTTATTATGCAATAAAATTACGTTGTCCCAGGCGATATACATATATAATAAGAGATTACTTTTTTTTATAAAATTATTGCTTGTATATCATATTAATTGTGTGTCGTACGTTTATTTAACCAGATAGAATGTTATGGTGCATTAGTTTGATTATGAATTGCCTTCTATAAAGACTACCAATCGAACATTGTGACCGAAGCGCGCTCTCCCATCGCGTACATTGTATGGATTGATGACGGATGGGTCGTCGCAGTTTCAGCTACTACTCGAACAACACTTCCACGTCGCACACATCTACTACGGGTCCAGTAATCAGGACCGATCATTGATCATGTACTAAATGTTTGGTGGCAATATGGTGTGCGTGCGTACGTTGTTGTCAATAAACTGTTTCATTTGGATAGCCTTAACCTAGATGTAACTTCTCTTAACTTAACATGCCGCTGCATCTCTGGCCGAGTTAAGTTCGGTTACTTATATGTAAATATGTAATTCCTAAAATATTATATTGGTTAGGTCCTACACAGATATTCTCTTTTTTAAATAATTTGACAAGAATGTGGGTTGAAATGATAACTTCTGTAAATAATGTTAAACGTTACATTCAGCACTGAATGGTAAAACTAAACTATATATATATATATATACAGATATAACTATCCCTCCCTGTCTAACGATCATGCATTAATATTTTTTTTTAATTGAATTTTTAGAATATAGTTGCCGTTGTTTTATTTATATACATTTTAACACAAAAATTAATAATGAATAATTGATTGATTTCTTTTTAATTTGCCCCTGGCTATTCTAATCTGTGATTAATTCTCTTTTTTATTATTATTTTTAAATTGTAAACTGTTGAACTCTTGTGTTCGACAGTACTGTGCACTTGGTTTTAGCAGGCAAAAAATTAATATATACAATATACATACGTCAACGTAGCTACTATCAACAGAGGTATATTTGGAACTGATATACTTTTTGCAACCCGTTTATATCTTATTCTTGTACTAAATCATGAAATACAGTGTTGAATGGAAGCAATGCAAACATGTCTAATCACTAGAGTAACCGTATCGGTTGTTAGTTTGTTATGATTATTATTATTAATATTAATATATATATATATATATATATATATATATATATATATATATATATATATATATGTATATATATATATATATATATATATATATATATATATATATATATATATGTATATATATATATATATATATATATATATATATATATATATATATATATTTAGTCATTTTTAGTTGATAATAAGATTATACATGATTATTTTATGTTTATTATGATCAGTTGGTAACAATGTTTATTCTTTTGTTTCAAGCTTGTTATAAATCATGTTATTTTTTGTTGGGTGTATAATGTAAATATTGGTGAATTAGGTAGATATATACAAGTCAAATTGCAGGCGTACATTAGATGTACCGTTGGTACTCTGTGTGTTTGTAAGTTCCTTCCGCTGGGACACATACATACACACACACACACACACACAGTACACTAGGATGTCGGTGCATATATACATATATTTCGCAAACATACACACACGGTGATTGATGTGTGAGCGGACGGGACGAGACGGCAGCGTGTTGAATATAATGTAGCAAAGGTGTGCGATTCATACGTTCATTCATTTATAACTACTACTAGTACTATTAAGCTTGTGTATGTATGTATGTATATATATATATACATATATATATATATATATATATATATATATATATATATATATATATTGTGCAAATTATTATGGGTCTCAATTTATGTTCGCGTATTCGACTTATCTGCTATAAATGTTGGATTCATTCATTGATATTTGCCTGCATTTTGGATAATAATATTTGTAAGACGTAATTATGCAAGTAACATTTAGTCATATGTTATAATTCTTATTGGTTTGCACACGCGTAGCGTAAGTCTTGTGTGGTCATCGTTTGTCTATGCAGAAAATGTCCAAATACTTTATATTCTAACAAACATAGATTTCGTTGACCTGTTACTAACCACTATTTTCATTTTTATGTGAGTGCCAAAATAAAAATATTAATAAAGAAGTGCATTAAATTGTAAAATATTGTAAATACTTTCATGCAATATGAAAGTTTTATATGATACATCTTCGATGACTACACATATGTACATGTAATAATGTTGCTAAGAAATTGTGAATATATATATTCAGAAAAAATGTAAAAAAAAATAGTGTGTGGAAGTTAGTAAGTTCATTGTCTTCCAATGTACACAAAAATTCTTAAAAAAATTACATAAAATATCAAAATCCATCTGTACTTGTTTCATTTTATACATGTCTCTAAAACGTTATTTAATCAGGAGAAAATCTATCTTAAACTTGAACATTTTCATCATATATTAGATAGCTATTGACTACATAATACGGACAAATTGGTTGTTTTATATTATTGTCATGGTTTTGTTTTCTACAGCTAGCTAATACTTAATGAAAATGTCAAAATTACTTCCCATTTTTCTTCATAGTAAATCATATTTAAAAAAACAAAACGTTTGTATTATAACTTTTGCTTAAAATATAGGGGAACGTACTATAAAATATTTTTTTATTTTTGCGATACCGAACTATTCAATGTACCGAAAATTGCGTTGCAGAAGTGCTACGAACATCTAATGGGAACTACTTCGAGGAGACAAAATTAATATTGATGATTCAATAAATATATTTTGAAAAAAAAATAATTCGGCGTATTGATCAAACCTCGTACATATGCCTACCAAATTTCTTAAAATTTGTGATAATGCTGCCTAAAATTATGCCATCGCAGCTGTCTAGTGCACTAAAATTCGTTCTGGATTTGTATACATCAATTGTGAAGATGCACCGAAACTTCGGTTTCGTTGTGGTATTCGGCTGATTCGGCGTAAAATAATATTATATATCTGAACATTTTTGACATATTGCAGTTCATAATCAGAACAATTTTTAAAATGTCGTGTTTCTTCTTACTCTACATTGATTAAGTTATGATAACTCGTATTTCTTCTTTATAATTGTTTTTTCAAGGTAATTTTAATAAAGACCTTCACGAGTTATAACTTGTTTTATGGTTTGTTTATTCAAGTTGTTTTTAGATAAGTGAAATACAACCGCATATTCTTTTTCTATACATTAGTGTTTGTCCTTGCTGTTCAGTCTGACATCTGTCAGTTGCATAGACATATTTGTTTTTTCTTTTAAATCATTACGCGTCGATTTTGAAAACTTAATTCAGTTCTCAATATGTATCAAGTAAGTGTGTTTAGGTTTATTTGCAAAATGTACTCGCTAAATAATATTGTATTATAGAATTATAATAATGGACAACAAGGAGGTTATGGAGCACCGCCATATCAGGGTGAATATTCACAGATAAATCCTGAAATACAACATTGGTTTAATGCCGTAGATAGGGATCGGTCAGGAAAAATAAATGCCACAGAACTACAAGGTGCACTGATAAATGCTGAAGGGAAAAATTTCTCTGATGCTGCTTGCCAGTTGATGATTGGAATGTTTGATAAAGATAAGAGTGGGACTATAGATATTAATGAGTTCCAACAACTTTACGCATATATTAATCAGTGGTTAAGTGTATTTAAAACCTATGATAGAGATAACTCGGGGCAAATCGAGGAAGGAGAATTAACACAAGGTACACAATAAGTTTGTTAATCAAATAAAAGTAAAAAAACTGATTAAAGAACTGTTTCAGCTTTGCAACAAATGGGTTTTCGATTTTCTCCAGACTTCATACGATTCCTTTTGTTCAAATCGGATGCAACTAATCACAGGCAGATGTCCGTCGATCAGTTTATTGTTACTTGTGTTCAAGTACAACGATGCACAGAATTTTTCCGTAATAAAGATACCGAAATGAAAGGTGTTATTACTATTGGATTCGAAGATTTTTTAAGCGGTGTATTAAATATTTCTCTCTAAGAATTTTATTTTAAAAATATCGCTTTAATCTATGTCTTCATTTTATATATTGTACTTTCAGATTATTTTTAGTTGGCTAGATGGTGATTCAATGTTATCACATTTTATGAACGATTGTTTCATTTTAACAAATATCTTTGTTATATCAACAATCTAATTGTTCGTTGTTATTTTGAAACGAAAACTATGTTCAAAAAGGTTTTAAAATTATAATATTTTAATATGCACATCAACTCTATTACATTTTTACGTCACTTATGAGGCTTAATACTGCAAAAAGCAGTGAAATTGTATTTACAAAAAATGCTTTTTTTCATTCTTTCTATAGATTGAAATTCGGGGTCTCACCAAATTCGTTCATGAAAATCGAATGCAAATAATTCTACCTGGAGATATTATGTTCCCTATTATATTTTACAGCAAAAGTAATAACACAAATGTTGTACAGAATTAAAAACTACGTTCACTTTTGTATTTTTGACATTTGTATGCAGTATTAGCTAGTTACAAATATGTTATCCTAATTAACTATTCTGTAAAATATTCTTATATTAAACCATTCATTCAGCATGTTAATGTTTGAAATAGATATATGTTACATATTGTTTCTACGTTTAGAAAATAAATACATTGCATAAAGAATTTTAACATTTGTGGAGTTCTTAATTATATGAACGAAACAGGTGTTATTTACGTAACTAAATTGTATATGCTTTACAGAATGTAATGGATAATATGACACGAATTTAAAGTATTTATTGCTGGACACACCAAACCTATTTAAATCAAAAAATAAAACGATGATTTTACCAAATTTTAAATATGCATTTTTTAATTATAAAATATGTTTGTATTATACTGAGGATGCTTCGGCGCAGCTTGATCTGACCAAAAATTTGATATGGAAATTCCGCCGAAGTATATTTGTATATACCGGGTGTTAGTTAAAAAACTGACTATAGGCCTTTAACATGGGAAATCAGTTTTTCCTTATGGAAAAGTTCTCAAATTATTTTAGACAAAAATACAAAAGGCCATCACGTTATTCCAGTTTCGCACATTTTAACAGATATATGAACATATTTCATGTAAGATATAGTAAAATATTAAATATATAATATACATTAGGAAAGTTGAAGAGGAAAATTACTTTGATACATTCATATGGTTTATTTATTAATAATTTAACAATAATATTGGAGTAAATAATAAATACAAATGAAAATGTTAAAATTATTAATAAGTTTAGTAGAGAACAACGATGGAACTATGTGTGTGTTTAAAATGTTTATATATAACTGATATTAAACAACCTAATCAATCACTTTATGTATGAATGTATTTATTGATTTAAATTTTGTAAACGCTAAAATATCTGATTTAACAGTTAAAGTAAATGCAACTTTATTGGCGAAAGAATAGTTTGAATATTATGCAGGTATCAATTTTAAATTCTTCATGAGTGTCGTTCAGTATATAGAAGTTTTTTCCTGTTATTGTAATATTATAATAATGTGAAAAATAAATAATATAAAGTTTGATAAGAAGGTCCTCGAATTAGCTGTACTTTCAATCCATTTGTTTCATTACAGAACAGCTAGAACAAATAAGTACAACAATAATACATAAATAATTAATTTGCTACTTTAATTAATTAGTGTTTTTGCTTACTTTCAAATTCAGTTGAATAGATAAACCCGTTTACTATATCACAAATACCATTTTTCACCGTTTTTATCCTGCCAAAGAATGTTCTAATCTACTGTATTGCCATCTGTAGTTTTTCTATCGAACTTAATTTGAAATATGAAACATACATTTTCTAAATTCTTCATTTAATTTTGCAAAATTCTTACATTTACACCATACGTAATTGAACAAAAAACTTTCAGCTGAATTGCAATTAAAATATTTAATAGAGAATTTCGTATTTCCAATTGTAATGTTAAGCAGGTCAAGTTACCAAATCCATTGATTTTGTGCATGCCTGTACGGAATAGGATAGTTTTTGGCGGCCATCTTCCGCAGAGCTGTCATATCTGCACCTTTACGGTATTATTTACGTTTTCATTCAACTTAAAACGTTAATGTTGTTAATTGATAAATTTATCATTAATTTGTAGAATTGTTTTTAATAAATTTGAAAGATGAATTTTTCGCTTTTTAACTCTATGTTTTGACTTAAGTTTGATCCATATGCGTAGAGTGGTGGTTATAATATTGATTTTAAAGTTTGTGCCGTTCGTATACGAACTTGCAAAGCGTCATTCGGATCGTCGGATATGAATACTTCGATGCGAAATGTGTTAAAAATATAATGTACTAAATATATCACTGCAGTTATTTAATAAAACAAATTGTTTAGTTTATAAGAAATAATTTGAATTCCAGCGGTTGTTATAAGTACCTGAATATAAGGCTCTTCACTATATGACTCGTGAGTACATGTCTGCATTCTCTTTTTGCTACTTTGTGTGCTTGTATGGATACAGTGTCGAACTATTTTGGGGTTGTACTAGTACTGTGCAGAATGTAATATTCATTTTGTTTTACAGTATTTGCTATGCGTAACGTGTGATTTATTTAAATGCATTATTGTAAATACCATGTACATGGATATAGAAGACCCAAGTTAAATGTGTACCAAATCTGGCCTTATACTTTTAGGTTCCAATTTGAAGCAATATCCACAGTAGTGTAACTAAGATATCGGGGGCCTGCCCACCAGTCAGTTTTTATACACGAATTTTTTATTTGAAAAGTATGTATCTCGTGTTTAATACTTATAAGTTTTGGGGGCCCCTTAAGAGCCAGGGCCCGCTTACACCATGGGTCCTGTAGACTCATTAGTTACGCGCCTGAATGTGTGCTATGTAATTCGATTTTTAAGTTGTCAATGGTGACATATGACTCATACTATATACATATGTATACATTGATGAACTAAATGGCCACTTTTCTCGTTGACAGATACAACAGATATTACACATGATTGAGAAAATGAACATCATTAATTATACATAAAGTGTTGTAGTGCGATTTGGTCCATATCACATTGATTGGATAGTGTTCATGATTGCTTGTGTCTCTAATAAAACTGGATAAACGTGAAAGTTTATGTGCATGATTGTGTTCATTTTAAATTAAATTGAATTGAATCTTTTCACTTTGCCAAATGTTCAAATGAATTGACAGTCGTGGAAGGTAGGGTGTTTGTCTTTATTTGCTGGTGTTCTTTTTAGATGCAATAGTATTATTTTCATGGCAATAATGTAACTGTATTTAAAGAGAGAACGAAATGACAAGTTTGGCACTTCAGTTGGATAACGTTGATGTTTGCAGTAGCAATAGCGTGTGCGACAGTGCAGAGCAAATCACAAAGTTATTTCCTAAGTGTCGACCTCGCAGTGATGTCAACTTAAACCCTGTTATCATATCTACGAAAGAGCATGAACTTATAGACAACGCTGCACACTCGGTCATGAATATAGACAGGGACACCGATAGGTGAGCATATAACTAACAATATACATCAATATATTCACTGCTTCACACTGAACTTTCATTTTCTTTATTACATTCGATATGTGTTAACAATATTACTATAAAGGTAAACAAAAACTCATACCTTTCATCTCGCCCCATTGCACAACTTATTTCACTGCAATTAGACTAGCGCCAACTTCTGAAAAACATATCTGTATTGGTGTTCATTTACCATAAATAGAAACAGTTCTGTAATATCGGGTTTCATACAATTTGCCAGTCAGTTTTGTAAGTAATGTGTTATCTTGAAGAGAATATATAAGTAAAAATACGCTGTGCTTCACCAGATCAATTTTGGACTGTTTGGGAAGTGAGTATAGAAGTCAAGATGAGTCTGTAGATGATGTTAAACAAAACGGCATTCGGCCCCTGGAGGAAGAATCGACCGACGATGACGAATATAGTGACGAACTGATCATAGATCATTCTGATTCAAGCAAAGATAACAAAGTTGTCATTCTAACAAGTAATAAAGGAGGAACATACAAATTGCGAGACTCCAGGTACAAAGCCTGCCATGCAATGAATGTTACAAATATATTATTTCTCATTTTGCAATGATCTCCGTTGAAAGCGTTTATTAACCCATTTTAGCACTATGAGATGATTTTTTAATCGATAAACATTGTTTGATTTTGATGTGGAATTTGCTTTAGTTGAATGTAGAAGTAACAGTAACTTTGTGAATATTATTAATTTATTTATGTGTTGTGTCGATTAGTTCTAGAAATAGCCAGTAGTTTGTGGAGTCCTTCAGTTTCTGTTTCTTAAGTACAGCCTATAGTAATATTGAGTAAAAGTTTGTTATTGCACACAATATGTCTAAAGGGCCCAATTCACTATCTTCCAAATAAAATGTATGCACACAAATACACAAAACTTCAACAAATTGGTAATGTATTTGTAAAAAGTACCATTACATTCTAATTATTTTACAGTAAATACGAGTGATGTAATACAATTCAATGTAACGTGTTAAATGCAAATAATTTGTAATTTTCCTAGCATGCGGTGTATGGAAATGCCAGTATATTTTAAATTACATATTTACGCATCGATTCATGTAGATATTATGCAATACGAAGGTATCATTTGCAAGATTTCATTGAAATAAATATCGAATAAGAGTTTTTATTATATATTTAAATAGCATTTTCCTTTGCATGGAAAAATGATACAAAACGTAGTGGTTGATGATTTGTATTCAAGTAATTTAACTGTCTCTATATATTTCATTTCTAGTAACTTGCTGATTTTTCATCCCTGTCATTTACCCCCTCTTGTCGTAGGAAACATGTGATTTAAATTACTTTAAAAGGCAAAAGGCATCAAGGAAAATATTGTATAAACGAAAATTGCGCACAATATATTTCCATAGTTATTTATAAAATGCATTTATAAAATTTTGGCAAAGTCTAATGCAGTGTAAGCGCACAGCCTAACATTAAAAATTAATGCACATTAAGAATTTGATTTGATTTGCGTATTGTTCTTTAAATTCATCAAAGCAATTTGTTTATTCTGTAAAATATATTACTTGCTTTACATTTGCAGATTATTCGGCAATACATTTGTCAAGTTTTTATAATGCACTTCTGTTTATTTGAGTTTAATTAATGTGCACACAATAATCTAAATGCACATAAGTATGTATGTGCTTTCCTCAATAATTCGAACTGCTTCACTTAACTATATAAATATGTGGATAATACATATTTTATCTTTTCGTTAATTTAAAGTATTTTCTATATCTTTGTTTTATATATTTATTCGTTTGTTATAAACGTTGAAAAAAAATGAAATATGTCCTTTTAAATACCATATAGTACAGCACCGACTTTACTGTACACGCTATTATTAGACCGGCTAGTACCAGCATAAAGAGATCGATTATTTAAAATTTAATACATCAAGAACGACCAGTAATCGTTATAGACATGTTGACGACCTCTGATTACTTCCAGCAAACTTATGCATAATAATCGTGTGTACAGAGGATATTGAAAAAATAGCTGTAAAAAGATTTTTAATATATGCAAATATTTTTGACCAGCACAATTTACAAAAAAAATTAAAATAGAATGATATGCCAGTTACATTTTTATTAGTTTTCTTGTTGTTTTGTTTTTATTTAAAATAAATATATTTTCGATTGATAAATAAATACGGTAATCTGTTATAAAGTACTAGTCACATATTTGATATCTATCTTCTGTAATTGTTATTTTTATTGATAACACATGTTTTGCGATAATTATAAAAAAAAATCGCATGTGACGCGCCAAGGTCGGACATTGTGCAGGTTCCTAGAATATTTCAAAAACAAGGCAAATATTTCTTCATATTTATGAAATGTCACTGACGGAAAAAAAATATTAACCCATCATTTAATAATTGAAGGTAGTGAATATTGAAAATATTGTCTTTTTTAATTAAATATCTGATATTTTTGTATTCCATTTATGATAGAATACTGACATCTGTATAAGTAACATACGTATGTTGTAATCGTCTGAATTTTAAATCTGGCAGCCACTTTTCTTTGAGTTTAAGTATTTTTAAATTATTGTACAATATGGCAAGTAAATTTACACCGGTACCTATACGTTAATACATTGATTGATCCTGCCTTCCATGCGCACAACTTATGAAGAATAGAATTCGGACATTAATTAATACGTATTCAAGATCTGTTAAGGTTGTAGATTGCAGTTAAACTACATATTTTTAGATTAGCTCAACAGTTGCATGCTTATATGCATTTCATTTATGGATATATTTCATCAACCAATACAAAAATCTTTGTATAAATCGCTGTACCTTTTTAATTTGTATTATTTATTGTAATAATGTGTGTATGTCTAATATGTATATTGTAAAAGAAAATGTCTTTGTTGCTTTCAGGATTATTGAAATAGCAGGGGGAAGAGAAATATTTTCGCAAAGCCGAAGCAAAGCCGCGCGCAAGTCCCGTGTTGCCTTAAATAATGAAGAATTGGATAAGAAAAAGTCTAATAAAGCTCTAAGTCAAGGTGTGTGGGAACTGAGAGGTTCTTATAACGAAGCGAAAAAATTCAAAACTACCAGAGAGTTCACAGAGACAATATTTTCGTCCGAAGTTAGTTCGGTTAGGCATCAGCGATCGGAGAAACAGCAAACTAGTCCTAAGAAACTGACCGTTACCGGCGACATAGTTGTGTTCGACGACATTGGCGATTGCTGCCAGGAGATGAAACTGAATTACCATGAGAATAATAAGCTAGAAACAAATGAAGCTGATTCGTACGATATTTCCAGTGTTGGTACGTCACCTACGCCAGTTTCTGTATCTGAGCAGCAGCAAATATTTACAGATTTTTTTAAAGGAATGATATCTGATTTGGAAGAGACCATAGAGTCAGACAAAGACAATAAAGTTACCAAGGTAATAGGTAATCTCCCCATAGCCGTGTACGAGGGATCACCCCGTAGATATGGACCGAGACATGTTGAAACGTCGAATCAGTCGCATCCTACTTTGCCGAGCGCGCACAGTCTGTTGGCGTCGCCATCTGTGTACCCACCGCGACCGGGTTTTCCACAGCGAGTATTATGTACACCCACGAAACCTGAACCTGGATCTGATATGCCTGTGATAGAGCTAGAAAAAACAACGCCCGGTGCCTCCACGTTCGATTATCTGTACGAATTTTCGGAAACACGTAAAGTGCTCGAGGAATTCTTTAAATGTCCACCAGCGGATGAAGATAATAGATACGATTCTGAATTCCAGGTTAGCTACTTGTATGAGAAATGGAAATTCGTATATTATCTTAGCAGATGGTATATTTCCGAGTACATTGTGATAACGGTGTGTGTGTGTGTGTTGTAGGATTTAGATTATGAACTTCGGAGACAGGCACATGCAGATGGGGGTAGCTCATATGTGGGTCAACGATTAGCTAAAAGTTTAAACGAACAAGACGATATTTATGTACGCGTAGAATCACCAAAGAAACACAACAATAATAGTACATTCTTAGGTTTACAGGTACATGTATCTATATTAGAAAACGGAACAAATTAATAATGTGTTTTTTCCTGTCTGTTGTAGGAACACGAAGTATTAGAGCATGAAAATAATTTTCTTGATTTGTCTGTGGGCACTGGTTCAAGTGGAGATCTGGGTGAAACGGAAGTTGGTCTGCAGGTCGGCCATAGTCGTAATTTTACATTATCACCCGAAACAACAGACTGTGATTCCAATTGCGGAGATTTAGATAGTGAAGTATCACTGATGCTCATGGACGAACTAGGGCCCTCGGTAGGGCTTTTAGGCTCCACCGGAGACCTAGGCCTGCCCGCAGACTCGTCACGTTTATACTCGAGTATGCCGGTGTTAGAAGACGGTCTATCGTCAGGTCATGCGAGCGATACCGATAACAATAATCCGACTGTCATGTTAATGAAGAAGCAAATTACGGAAATAGAACGAGAAATCATCCATAAATCGCATAATGACACGAACAAGAATAAACCGGAAAATGGCTTGCTGAACAACAAAGAATGTCTGAATATCATGATTACTACTCCAATCGATACGTTCCATACGTACAACAATAAATCGAGTAGTTATGGGGACAGTGATATTCAAGAAAACAATGTCGATTCAATGGGTATGTGTTACATACGTATACAAAACTAACAATGCATAACGGTTTTTAGATGAGTTACTTGTATGTACAGTTGTGTCTGACATTACACCACCACCGCCAGCGCCTGCTCCACATAGAAGTTTAACGGAAGAACATTCGTCGTACGATGTAGAAGCAGCCATCAAAGATATTCGACTAACACTTCAGCGAACAAAGATCTTGCCTTTGAAATCGTCCACAGGCGGCGAGGAATGCGAAGAAAATACAGCTAGTCCAATATGGGTACCGAGGTAATTTATACAAGGCGCATTCTTATTAAAACTATGATTATTTATGTGTATTTGTGTCGGTTATAGACAACGCGGTTTATCTGGTACAAGTGGCGAGTCTGATACACGCAAAATACATAGTGGCGAGGAGGGCGGAGACGAAGGTCAGACTTGTAACATTTACATATCGTACATGCATCATGTTCATGAACAAATACATAGAACCTTTATAGATTCCAAAATTAATGTATGCTTTTATTGTTCCATAGAAGAAGCGGACACCGACCTAGAAACCGATCGCCTCCTTGGCCAACAGCGCACCGACGATCAGGGTTTTTACGATGACAAGGTAAATATTATATTAAATATATATATATTGGTTAATATTCATACCAGATATAATAATGGTTATGATTTCTGATGGTCGACGATCAAATAGATTATCTATTACGAAATGTTTCACACTTGGATAGATTTATACTTTGCAGTACATTAAGTATCTGCTACGATTACATGAAAATCTGGAAAAGCTTCACACATTCCAGTGTTTTTCACGTTTGAACTATTATCATTATCGTTGCACTGAGTTAGAACATTTATTTATACATGTGTATAAACTATATTGAAAAGAGGCACAGTGCATTTGTTTATATTTCATTTGCTATTTTGTCACATTATTTTCATTGTGTAATATCAAGAATAATAGAGGATTGTTGTGGATAAGGGTGTTGAAATAATGTTCCTAGTTCGTGTATCTTGTCGAGCGTGATAACTAAAGCATGTATATTCTTATTAGTGAAGGTAACGTGTGGTTTTTCATTAATAGGGTTGGAGGAAACCAAAAAGTCGAACTATAATGCCTCCGAACAGTATCACTAAAAGTTCTGTTCCTAAACAAATAGTGTCTGCAACACCGCAGTTAGCAAACAATAATATGTGCGACGGAAGTATTACTTGTACAGTCTCAGACATACCCGGCACCTCATCCTCTCCCCCTTGCAGCCCTCGGGCTAGCGAGGTTATATCAGATAAAACTCCGTCGCCACAGAGCCAAAAGGGATCCACCACATCTAACAGGCCGAAGGTGTGCACTGCACAGCAACGCTTTCTTTAGTCCATTTCATTTTCTAGTGTCATTTTCTGCAGATGAGCATGTGTGATCTTGATTTCAGTAGTTTTTGCTCGATGATACTGTCAGGCTTTCGACTTACAACGGGAATGTTGCATATGCGTATGCTTTTGCAAGAGATTATGTTCTGTTCATTTTGCTTTTGTAATTATTCAACATTTAATTTGATTTGGAAATTATTGTTAAACATTGAGATGATCGCCGCATATATAATCATTAGTTATACGATGTCTACCTATGTATGAGATGCTTATTATATTTTTAATATAGTGTATTGCATTATACGATGGAATGACATTACTTCATTGGCCGAACATCTTCCGTTAGTGTATAACACTGATCTCACACTACTTGTGCACTTGATAATAATGTGTGGAAGCTACATTTATATTCATTCGTCAGAAGTATTGAAAATCTCATATTACTGGTCCAACAAACAAGTATTTCTACATATTACAAGTACCCTGGTAGTGCAGGACGGGCTTTATTATCATTTTAGCAATGATTATCCTAGATCTTCACTTGTGTATGATCATGTACTAATATTCATTTTGAATTGTGTAGGAAAAGGAATCGAAGAAGAAAAGTCGGAATAAAGAAGGTAAGTTACTATAGAAATAATTCGGTTTATAGTTACATAAATGATTAGACGTTTTATGATGTTACTTAATTGATATTGAAACTACATTTAGTAACGTTGGAACGTTCAGTCTTGGTGTATATGCGAGTGTAGGTCTGTGTATTAAGCAAAAATAACTGATGCTTTGCTATATGCAGGTTTTTGTGACAATTCAGTGCTGATTGAAGGAGTGTTGTTTCGTGCGCGGTACC
The DNA here is from genome assembly GCA_963422195.1 of Carabus problematicus. NCBI lineage: Eukaryota > Metazoa > Arthropoda > Insecta > Coleoptera > Carabidae > Carabus > Carabus problematicus. The sequence continues at coordinate 28,282,567 of OY728577.1, forward strand.
TTGGTTCCACACAGTTAGTATGCGAAGGTCAACCTACGAAAACAACCCGTATGATGCAAGCAGAAGAAGCTGTATCAAGAATAAAGGTACATTGGCATGTTTTCTTAAATGCACTTTTCGTATACCCACAGTATATATAATTTTGTACAAACTGATTTGCTAGTCTTTGACTTCATAATACTTGATATCCAACGCTGCAATGCTACAATTAATAAGTACTGAACACTTCAATTTACACTGTAAAATATGTACACTTGTGGTGGCTCGTGATTAAAAAAACAAGGGTGGTGTTAGCACAATCTTTAATTGTTGTATATACGAGTATGGATGCGATTGGGTTACACTTACATACTTAATAATCTCAATTTCGAACATTCTTATTTTGCGCTGTGAGATTGCCACGAGCCGCTACTCATATTGTTATTTAACAGAATGACAATTTTGTGCTATGATAAAAATTCTCGCCAAATGTATCAGAGCTAGACTAGTCAACTTCAAATATTTACACTTTGCTACAATAAATTAACATTCAAGTATATTTCAACGTTTAGATAATATTGAGTGTATTATGCTACCGTCAATTGTAAGACTGGATAATATACTAAGGCTGCGTTCGAATTGGACTATTTAGTGCACTCATGTACCACGTGACTGGTTTTATAGCTTAAATTGTGCACTAAATAGCGTTAGGATTTTAGAAATAGACATTCGGATTTGTAAAAGCAAAGATTTGTAAATTGCATACCCTAAATTGACTGTCAAGAACAAAAAATCTTCCTAATTTCGTTGCCTAAAATACTAACATCTTGAATTCGAACACGGCCTAAATAATTAGAATAAAATTAATAAACGTACAGTAAAAATATTGATAGATAAATTAGATATATTTAGTAGTAGCTTCTAATGGATGAGAATAGAATATGTAGTAATACATTTCCTGCACGAACTTGTTACTTTCTGTAAGACTAAAAGTGAAGTATTAGCGTCTTCTTGTAATATTTGTTCCGTGTAATTGAATCTTCTCTTTACAATTTTTCTAACTGGATATCTTTCTATGTATACAAAAATATAGCTAAGTTATCTAAACATCTACTCTTCTTGTAGGTTACAGTACGCCAATCTTTCGTAGCATACCTAAAATAGAAGATAACATTTTGACAATTATTTCTGTTGAACGAAATTTATGAATTTTAATTTCGATCTGTAGTATATGATATATAAAACGGATGTATACAGTATTATATTAGTGATATCGACCTTTAATTATGACAATATCCCTTGTCATTATTTTAATGTCATCCAGGTGACTTCGGGTTCGTTCGCCGGCAAACTAATAACTATACTAATCAAATTATACATATTGACTGTTCTTCCAGTTGATTTATGTAGCATACACTTCAATATTTGTATAGTCAAATCGTATTCAGGTGATCTAAAAACGTGTAATTCCATTAAATATTGCCTTATATTGTGTATAAAAAATGGAAACAATTACATATTTCACGTTTAAATGCGCTGATTCCAGTACACTGAGCTCTGATACACGCTAGTTTACTTGACTAATATATTCTCCGCTCTGAGACTTTTTTTTAAATATATAAAATGCCATATTGCATAATTTTTTTTTAAATAACATGTGTTCCTAAGTTAAATATATTTTTTGTACGAATATAGATGTTTTATAAAAAAAATCACCTAAAATATTTGAGATCGTATCTTCATGGTTTGTTTATCAAGAAATATCAACTGCAAGAAACACGTATTTATTCTCTGAAGATTGTATTGAACTCTAACATGTGTATTATATACATGGAGTAACAGGAAATGTATGTGTATATGTCAAGATACTCTGAGTTGGTTTGTTATAAAATTTTCATTCAATTTACTCTTATTATTATAGTAAATCCTCGTTTATTACAGAAGAATATTTTATTAAAATAGATAGATTGATATAAAATTTAAATACTACCAAAGGAAATATTTTCATTGGTAAAATACATTTAAAAATATATTGAATAATTTCATTGATGTTATAATAAAATATGTACAGGATACGACTGATTTCTAATCAATTTTAAATATGTTACATTTAAATAATATCCTTGACAACAAATATGTAAATGTTGCAATATAAAAATATAATCAAATAATGGACAAAAGGAATAAATCTTCACAATACCTCATGTAGAAATTATGAAACATGCTGATACTCTTATTGTGATCCATTTCTGAAATAAAATAACAATTTCTGGCATAATAATCTTACACGCGTGTCTGCATATATGTTTTTGTTTGTAATCAACTAGGATTTACTGTATGTATAGGGGTGAAATAAAGACAGAAAGTAATTGTTGATCTATGATGTTAGTGTAAAAATGGATGGTAGAAATCGTGCTGTATTTGCCAATATTCTGTAATCATTCTATCATGTATTCAAATGTTGTTTATATCGAATATAAATGAAATTTAATGTGCATGTATGAGCATGGTCATTTTATTGGGTAATGTGAAACTAGATAGTGAAATTTTAAAGTTGTTGGTTCATAGTTGCAACTGGTACGAAGGAATATAAATCTCTTCGTACATTTTGTCTGGTCTGTCATGAACATGAACCAGGATATGTTTCAGTTTGGTGTTGTGTTCCTCTCTCCCTCCACGCTCGACATGAAGCCGGTGCCCTCTCCTTGGAAACGCAAGCTTCATTGTGCTCTATTTGGTTGGTTGCCTGCTACTGCTATATGTAAACGACCTCATTTTATTTTATTATGAAACCTTCACCTAACTAAAGGAAGTGTCTCTTGTATTATCGTACCTTTTCATTAGTTAAATAATTCTATTATAATTACGTAAGTATTTCATCAGATTAGTGTAGTAGCGTCTGGTTTACTGATAAACGCTAAATGAATGGAACTATGTGATAAAACAACAGACTCTTCCTCGATTCACATTTCCTTAGGTTTGTTCTTTAATTAGGAGATCAAGTTATTTAGAATCTAGACTTTTCTCAGTAAAGTAGCAGGGTGTGTCGGACATATATTTGGTAGAATACTCTTAAACATAATATCATTGACGTTCGCATAATAACATACACATCGGGTAAGACTAACATTTTCTCTAAAACCTTAAGTCAATTCCAAATTTTGTAGTTCTCGTATTGTATCCTTGAAACCAATTCTAACTGTATTTTCAGTGTATTAACTGTATTTAGTTGAATAAAGTAAAGTGAGGTTGCTGTTTATGGCATATATACATATATATACGTACATGCACACACACACATGCCATATGCATAATCAGTATACGTGTGCATGAACACAAGAAATTATTGTATGAAATATCCGTCAATATCTCCATTACAAACTGTACCAAGCCCTGCACTGTACTTCTATTACATCTCATTGCTAAAATAGCATCAGTGAGTGTAGCTCGAAACATTAGCTGGATATTTAAACCCGAATGTGTACAGTAGATTTAATCGCAACATATTTCCTTAGTCACAATTGGCAGATGATTTTTCACCTCTCAGTATCCAGCGTGTCTGTGCTCTCATCGTTTCCGATTCCATAATGTATATTATACAAATCAAAATTTTGCACTATAAACATTTTACTAACAATTTCATTGTATCTTCTGCTATTCCAAGAGTTTCGTTGTTATACAATGTACATGTACTTCACTATCTGATTGCTCGAATAGATTTATCTGTCTTTATTCTCAATCTTGTTCTTAATCAACATTTGCGTTTTTGGGCTTCATGGCTTACAACAGGAATGTATATAATTGTTCCTCGAACACATACAATATAAAATTGTTATTTCTTTCAAATGTTTAAACAAACATCTATTATTAGTCATCTCATGATTGTTTATTCTCGTCTATAAATATGTTATGTCATGCATTGTTTGTTAAACTCTGCGAGTGTATATATATATATATATATATATATATATATATATATATATATATATATATATATATATATATATATATTCGCTTCCTTTTAACTATATTTGATTCCTTTTATTCATTTTTTTTATATCACATATCACCTTTGGCTGTACACTTGTGAAAAGCATCGAGGAAATTGTGGTTCAGCATGTTTGATTTATAATACAAATTCATAATACTTCTTTGCTCCTCTTGCAAATATCAAATAGTTGTTTAGATTGCCTTACATTATTATGGGATGCTATCCTTAACGTGTCAGGCGAGTTTTTGAGTGGTAGTTGTTTTACGTCATGTGCTAAGACCTTTTCTACCATTTTCTTCAAGCATATATTCGCAACAGTCATCACCTTATAGTCGTTGCAATGGAAGCGTTATTGGTATTAATACCCCAACGGGAATCTAATATCTTTGTTGAGAACATCTTCAGTTTGTATTTCGACATTAGATTTCGTATTATGCAAACAGTTAGTTGTCGATCATGTCGTAGATATTTAAATAGTTTCGTAAATTTTTTTTATAAATTTACAATAGTGTTTGTTGTACGTAGACATAAGTTATATAAATCGTTGAACTAAAAGACTATAGATTAAAGAAGTCCGATGAAATTTGTCATCTTTACTTATGCGTCGATGTTTGTATAAAGTGTTCATGTATTTGTTCATGGTACCACCTTGATTTTATATAATTATAGCACCCGGAATCGTTCAGAGATAACGTTGCTTTCGATGTATTATATATTTGGAGATACATATCGTTCGTTGTAAAGCACATTTATGTGTTATTGTTTTTTTTTTCATCTGTCACCTAGTTCCCTTGATCTTTGATTGAACACTGATTCGCTGTCACATGCCTTCTAGTGTAAGGGCGGTAGTTGTTTAGCGTGGAATATTGTCACATACGGACAATTGTAAAAATAGGGTGCGAATTGCAGGAGGCATCCAACCAAATATCGTCACAGTCATATCATCACTGTGCCATGAAATCGCAGAGCGGCTTAGACGATGTCACTCCATTAGATGAGGACTGTGATGACACTGAGAATTCAATGAAAGAGTGTTCAGAAAGTCAGGCGCAAGTATATCCGGCACAGCTGCCGTTGGGCGTGAGCTCGACGGGCACTGTATTTCGTCTGCACTACTTGGGCTCTGTCGAGGTGGAGGAAGAGGGTGGGCGAAAGCGCCGAAAAAGACTTAAGAAAAATATGGTCGAGGAGGCTGTTATTAAAATCAAGGTCTGTTTTTGTCATTTCAACCTTATCGTTTGTATGTTATGCTCTGTGTTACATAGTCTCTCCGTTACATGCTGAAACTCTACTAATTACTTATTTACTAAAACGCTGCTAATTTGGTACTATAGGCTTTGGTAAGTTGTTTACGTTCGTGTTGTCAGCGCGCACACACTCACTGACATAAATGTCGCGTCCACTTGTAATAAACAGGCACCGGAAGGTGAAACGCAGCCCAGCACGGAAGTCGACTTGTTCATCTCTACCGAGAAGATTATGGTACTCAACACTGATCTCAAGGAGATTATGATGGACCATGCGTTACGAACGATATCATACATCGCGGATATCGGAGATCTAGTGGTGTTGATGGCTCGTAGGAGGTTCGTACCACATGAGATGGATGAACCATCCAAGATCAGCCGAACTCCTAAAATGATTTGTCATGTGTTCGAAAGCGAAGAGGTAACCTTTTAATTTTTCCTCATGTTTTCTCGATTTCTGTGAAGTCTGGGTTTGCCGGTAACAAAACTGCAAATTCATTTGTATCACAGTAATCACCTGAACACACTTATTGTTATCCCAAAAAAATAACTTCAATCACACGATGCCTATACATTTCAGGCTCAATTTATAGCTCAGTCTATCGGACAGGCCTTTCAAGTAGCGTATATGGAGTTTTTAAAAGCAAATGGCATAGAAGATCACAGTTTTGTTAAAGAAATGGATTATCAAGAGGTTTTGAATTCTCAAGAAATATTTGGTGACGAGTTACAAATGTTCGCAAAGAAGGAAATGCAAAAAGAGGTGCATAAAATATGATAATAATATGTTCTTAAATCTGTTTGACACTATGTATAATTCTATATAGAATTCTATATACAGTAGAACCCCGGTTAACCGAGTCTGAATTAACCGAGTTCCGGGTTATCCGAGCCCAAATTTATCCAAATTATCCGAGGTTGCTTCAAAAGCAATCCGGATTATCCGATTTCGCGTGATTCTTGTGTCCGGGGAATCCTCAATTTACATGCGAGTTCCCATCACTCGAAGCGAAATAGACGCGTGCTTTCATATGTGTGGTCCTGCAGTAAATTCGAGAGTGTCGTGTATTATTAATGTCCGTTTCATCATGGCGCAAAACAAGAAGAAAAGAGTTGTCATATCCCTTTTATTAGAAATAAACTGTTATGAAGCATTTCCTTTATATGACTATAAAATTTAATCCAAAGTACGCATGTATCTGATGCATTTTACCAAAATCCGTATTATCCGAGTTTTCAGTTATCCGAGGTGGGTACCCCCCCACATTACCTCGGATAATCGAGGTTCTACTGTATACAATTTTACTAGATTTTCATAGCTTGGCAGGAGGTATCAAACTAACCAAATATATAAATAAAGATGAATTATTATTAACAGCACCTACTAATGTTGTGGGGCGGGTAGGGGTTGGTAGAAAAATTACGCAAACAAAGACACAACTGTCAGAAAATTATATGTATACTGCGCAACATTTACGCGCACTGTTTTAATTTTACTATTTATTTATTTTTTCTTTGTAGAATTATTTATAGAATTATACATCGTGTCAAACAGGCTTCAGTTAATAGTGTGAAGCGGAAATATGTTTATAGTATAAATTTGTTTATGCAGGTCGTAGTTCCCAAAGCCAAAGGCGAAATATTAGGAGTTGTCATCGTTGAATCCGGTTGGGGTTCAATGTTGCCAACTGTAGTTATTGCGAATTTGGCTCCAGCGGGCGCAGCGGCCCGTTGCGGACAATTGAACATAGGTGACCAAATAATTGCCATTAACGGTGTTAGTCTTGTTGGGCTACCATTGTCTACATGTCAGAATTATATTAAGAATTCTAAGAACCAAACAGTAGTTAAATTAACTGTAGTGCCATGTGCTCCAGTCGTAGAAGTTAAGATTAAGAGACCGGATACGAAATACCAATTAGGCTTCAGTGTTCAAAACGGAGTAGTAAGTATATTGATGTCCGTTGTCGATTGTATCGTGAACTATACAGTGTGATATTGATTTGTTAGATCTGCAGTTTACTGCGCGGTGGTATAGCGGAACGGGGTGGTGTTCGTGTTGGCCATAGAATTATTGAAATTAATAACCAAAGTGTTGTAGCAGTTCCTCATGAAAAAATTGTAAACCTGCTGGCTACGTCGGTTGGTGAGGTATGTCATTGTCAAGTGAATATTTGCGAATATCTCTGTATCTGATGGATTTGTACAGATTTTAATGAAGACGATGCCAACATCCATGTTCCGACTGCTCACGGGTCAGGAGAACCCCGTGTACATTTAAAACTAGGTTATCATAAAGAAGAAGGACTTGAAAGTGCCTACTCTTATGGAAGCATATATCACAATATTGCTGTACACGTGACACTTAAAACACTAGCAGATTTTTCATAGTACATATAAAATAATAGCTCAGTAAATGAAACCAAACCACTGCAGCACATATTTGTGGCATGTATTAGGCAGCGAAGTGCTTATGCTGAACTTGTAAATAATAACTGATTCTAATGAGCTTACCATGATATCGACAAGACAATGAATGATCATTGACTGGAATTCGAATAACAGGATTTGGATTAGTACTTTTTTCACCGTAGACACACATCACATTGGGAAGAAAGGCTAGTGTTTATTTTATAAAAACAAATATTGCGTTCTGTGTTCACACATTTATTATGTACTCAAATGTATTGTTATATTTTGGTATATTGAATTGAATGGAATGCCTGTCTTGGTGAAACAATTGCGTTTACAAGCGCTAAATCTGCAACATGTAAAAGTCAAATTCCTATCATAATCAAACATATTTATAATATATTAATAATAAATAGCTACGTACAAACATTTCGATGCAAAGTTCTTGTAGTGTACAAGTATAAATGTAACCGAATCTATATGATTAGCCGTGAATATATATATATATATACAGAGAGAGCCAAGGTATGTGGGACCGGTACAATTCGGCTGTTAATTTTTATTATTCAGACGGGTATTTTTTCATCAAAATATTTATACATGTTTTAAGTGTAGTAAGAAATTATTATTTTATTATGATTTTTTTAATTATAAATGTACGTGACATTTTGTTTTATTATTATCGCACTTTTTCAAAATGTATCAGTTTTTGTTTTATTCGATTAGATAAGACATTTTAGGTAAATATGATCTACTTTCAAAAATATTTACATTATTTTTATTGATAAAATTCTTATTTAGTTCAACAAAAAGTTACACAAAAAACCGTATCGAAATAAAAATTGTTAGTACCCTTTAGTTGATATTAAATATGTGTTAAAGCAAAAGTTGTATATTCTTTTATATTATATTTACAGCAGAATCGGTCTGGTTCCATATTTTTTTTTACTAATATGTATACTAATTTGTATATACCCTGCATTCTGTTAATTAAATCAATATTGTTTTATTTACTATTATTATGTTGACAAGCTTGTGTGTTATATAACTTATGCTTTGGAATCAAGTGTTATTTATTATAGTTAATTAATTATTAAATAATAAACACAAGTCATCCATGCGATGACCATTAGTTTATATTTATTTGTAATTTAGACTTGCGTCACAGAGTATCCATAAATGGCTGTTTTTTAGAAATGTAATTTTCCCTCAAATATCGCTTTGCTTTGCCATGTATCGATACGGTAACAAATGACAGTCTAAAAACGTTCGTATGTGTCATTATTTACATCAGCTACAAGAAATCTAGTAGTCAGCGCTCACTTAACGCACGTTCGATAATACGTACATGATTATTTACGACTGTCTGTCCGTACTAAGTACTCATTATCCGCACGAACGTATGTCACTTCACACAGACCCGTCGGAAATACACCCAAAATACACCGTCCGTTTACCGTACCGAAATTTGGGCAAGCATTGTGTACGTTAAGTGTTCGCTGACTAGTTTGATTTTTTTATACATTTTATAGTCTGAATATCTACTAAATTGTATTCAGACAATCAAATTATTTATAAATATTTTAAATAATTTGAATTATTCATATTTATAAAAATGTTGATTGCAAATACTCAATAACAGAAACTATTTATGTTAACTGATATATGTATTACCCAAGGATAACCGTGGGTCTACAGTACTACTTCTACAAAAATCTTTGTCAAATGTTTCATAAGAGAATGACATTATGAGCCGGGGTCAAGGAGAGGCAAATAGGTGAAACCAAGCTAGAAAAAAAATATTCAACTCTAAACTGAATTGACCTGGTATATATATATATATATATATATATATATATATATATATATATATATATATATATATATATATATATATATATATATATATATATATATATACAAAATATATATTCTCCTACCTCTAAGACCGGCTCTGTGTCATTCTATAATAATCGGAGATCCAGATTTGTACAGTGATTAGACACAGAAATGTTTATAAATGACATCTTGAAATTATTGTTCATAAATATTACTCAGATTATGTACTAGAACAATTGAACAATAATATACATGGAACTCCGGTTGTACGGAATCTAGTCAAAACATAAACAAAATGATAATTAAACTGTGGTTTGCGGACCCCTAATAATAATTAAAAATTGTAGTAACATATGTTCGTCGTATCTGGCTTTTACTGTATTAATAATTTATTTTTTTATCATATCTACAAAAGCGTAAATGATAAATGAAAGGGTGTCGAAAGATATATGACAATTCTAAAAGGGTGGGCGATAATATATTGAAAGTATATTACAATAAATATTAGTATTATGAGTATGTTTACACTACAGTAGAACAAACAATTATGTGTAATAAATGGCCCCCAAAAGTCGCATGTTTGTTCGGAAAATCAACTTAATTAGAGATATTGTACAAGTCAACATGAATTAACTAATATCGAACACTACTAAATACATGTTGTTATAAAAAAAAAACGACGAGAAAGTTTTTCTGTATAATTTTGATAGCTAGTACTCCTTATTACCATCAAAAACAAACTCTAGCCTTGAATCCCTTATTGTATTCAGTAATGTATAAAAACAATAGTATTCATTTCGCTTACAATGAATTGTAATTATTGAGAAAAGTTAAATGTTTGACAACCATTGAAATTACCGTGTGTTTAATGTATTTTATGTTAAGTAGATGTTTTATTACCAAGTGGCCTGTACTTGCTAAGAGAGTAGAGGAATTGAACTGAGTGTAAGATATCACAAATCCATAAGGTGTAGCTGGTGAATGACTAGTACACTACCTACTATATGAAGAACACAATGACTAAATATTTTCTAAAAACTACATATTAAAACTGTTTAGTTTATCTTTTGTTCCCAAATAGACGCTGAGTATTTGTGCCAGCCTATTGAATTATTCAGTGAAACAACGGAACATGTTCGATGCAGGTAATACCACATATTGCCATGCTGTTCGCTTACATTCCGATATTGTCAGAATCTGTACTATAGACAATATACGCTATTTCTGCTAAAACAATTCATATCAAACATATTCGACTGTTTCACGCAGTACGATAGGTGAGATACTTGCATTAGCATTATGAAATTGTCATATAATTTCAAAAGCTCTTCTAAAACTGTGAATGGCTGAATGTGCTTAATAATTAAATCCTTTTAAAACTTGCAGTGTTAATAAAACACTATCTGCTTATTCATATTGTCTTGGATACTTTAATATGTAGAATGAAAACTTGTATTTATTAAATCTTTCCAAAATATCTTACTGCAATAAGGTCTAGATTTTCTGAATGGCGTGGTTTAAAAGCTATTTTATGTATGTAGAAAATACTATTTATATTGCTCGTAAAATCAATAAGCAAATCGCAAATAATGAGAAATTTTTTATTATGGAATGAACAATGTTGCTATATGATGTAAAATAATTTAATAGCGAAAAAAATTATAACTTTCCACTCAAACAATTTTTTTGTTCGTGCATTTATTAATTAAAAAATATATTTAATAATTTTTAGCAAAGTTGTATTTGTTATTTTTGAAAACCATTTATAAAAATTCAAAACAATTGACAATGGATCAATAAAACATTTTATTTCAAAATGGATTCAAATCTAAATTATTTAGTACAATACGAGTTATTGCTGCTTAACATTTCAGCTCTTTCTTTTCTACTTGATTGGTACTAATTTCTTACACTTTTTCTATTTGTTTCAACTGTTAAAATATTAAATATTTCTTTTCAATATATCATGCTGATTTTTGCGTAGGTGCTGAAGGATAAAGAGTACAACTATTTAATTATTTTATTTTTATTGCAAAAATATATTTAATTATAATAAAATATATTTATTATATAATATATGAATATAAACGTATTATTTTATCAGTCAAATAAAATTTTTATTATATTAATTTGCATGTTGACATTCTTGTTCCCAGTTATTTGGTATCATAGATTTTATACTTTCAAGGAAATCTGTAAACAAGCACGGTGTGCTACAGGAAGGTATACTTAGTGTGTGTGGTTCTTGAGACAAACTGCTATTGTAATAGAACATCTGAAATGGAAACATTAGTAAATATATAGTAGATGGTCATCTATAAATTTGATATTTACTTTAATTTCTAAATCATTTGTTGTTGTAGAGTGAACTTCCAACACAAAAGCCGCTCCATATTCCGGTTTTATATATTCCAGGAAACCAAGTGGACGTAACAAATTAACTAAACTAATATCATGTGCTGAGTATAAAAAGATCCGTCGGCCACTGGTAATACCGTTCTTTAATTTATTTTCAATTTGATTTACCATATCTTTAATAAGTACTCCTGGTTCCAAAAGTATTTAATTAGTACAAATTAGGGTACACTATTCTATTACCAGCATACCCCCTTTCATTTTTCGCATGAATGGTGTCTCCGTAAATATCGCTAGACTTCTTGCAGCTATTGATTTCATTATATTTGGATATATTCCATTTGTCCAAGCAGGTAATTTTAGGCCATTGTTCTCCTCAATTTCTAATGTATTATATAAAAATTCAACTGCTGTTATATTTGACATGTCTTGGCCAGTATTTTCAGTAAGCAATGTATATAATTCTTTATTCTGTTCATTGAGTTGTTTTATTTCCTCTGATTGGTATGCATTTTTTAGAGCATTGTCATACGTTGGACATTTTTGTTTCATGGCAATTAGCTAATATGAAAAATATATAAATAACAGTTAACAACAACAGTGAAACAACACTTTAAGGTGAGATAAACTCACTTTTGTTTAGATGTATCTATTATCCTAACTATATCAACCCAATTATTATAATTGACCTCAAATCATAATTATACTAACATTATCAAGATTTCGAGGTAATGCATGTATTGGTACTGGTTGCCACAGTAAATGTTTGTTCCAAATTTGTTTTGAAGTTGGTGGAAACATGCCAGCAAGAAGAGTTGCTCCGCTCATGTGACACCTGTCTGCATCACTACTACGGACGTATACATCATTTATTGAAAAATTTTCATCAATCAATGATTTATAGCGAGCATTTAACGACTGTCCCAACTCATGTAATTGCAATTTGCCTTTCTGGAATGTATTAATATTAAATATACTTAAATATAAATAACAATAATTACATTATTACATTTGTCAGAGAACCCCAACCATCTGGCCAACTGTAATTGATGTATGGATCATTTTTATATGTTTCAGTTGGAGTTCTATCTCCATGACGAAATACCTTAATTAACATTAATATTAGTACAATATATAATACGATAAAATTATATTTGTTACCACAAAAATTAAACGCAACGATTCCGTTGATTTCTCAGATAATGCGCAATATATTACAAGCGAAAGCATAGTAGTAACGACGGCCAATGAAATCCAAATAATTTTTCCATTCCGTTTCTTTAAACAATTAAACATTTCAGCCATTTAATATTAAAATTTATTATTAACTAAAACGCGAACAGTCCACAATCACACATTAAATAAGTAACTGTTTAGTAAACGCATAACATGTTCAATATATATACAAAATTAATAAATTATATACTGTTTTTATGTAATCATAAATATCAACTGACATACTAAAGTTACCGTTGGTTTTAACTGGTTATAATCTTATATACACACCACTTGCATAACCAATGCATTACGTTGGTCGGTGTGCAGTGCAAAGGGGGAAGTCCACTTAATAATGATAATTTACATAATTTCAGAACAAACTAATTTATTTTTTATACAACAGATGGCAGGTATATTGGGCCGAATACGCTCTCGAAAGACTATGTACGGATAGTTGAGAAATTTATATATACTCTATATTTTCAATAAAGAGATTATGAACATAAAAAAATAATTATTAACTACAAACGAAAATTCGCTTTTCTGCGTAATCTAAAATATCACAGTCAACTTCCGCACTCAATTTTGTACGTTCCTTTTGAATGAGGATCAGTTCAGTAACACCCCGGTCGGATCAGTTCAGCTCCCCCGACTGGGAAAGACAAAAGGAAAGCGCCTGAATGAGGAACCACACGTTACTAAGTTCAGTACGAGAGCTGCATCCTGCCCATTTTTCTTAGCAGTTCCTATAGCTTTGCAAATAAAACAGCATTTGGAACCATTTAAAATAAGTACATTTGTATAAAGAATACATTTGTGCGCCTTATATGTCACTAGAAATGAGTGGACTTCTGAGTCTGCTAAATTTTATGCTATTTTCTTATATTACATTTTCTTGCAATATACTTTGAGGAAATAACGCAATTTTCAAAATTTGTGTAACATATTAATACTAAAAAGTAAATTTTTATATATTAATTTGTGAAATAATAAATAAATTTTCTGTATCTTACTGCTGTCTCCATCGACTTTTACAATAAAGATCAAGGACGTAGACTGCTGTCTACGACAACATAACCCAACATAACCTGTTACACCTCAATCGTCAACAGCCAAACATCTGTTATATCCAGTCATATCTCAGTTAAGTAAATGCAACCTAATCATTGCTACGATGTATACTTAATTGTATCCAAGATAGTATATAGATAATCCAGCGAACTGTTCGACTGTTTATCAGAGACAATATATATGTTTATGATGTGGATAAATTATTATTTTAGTGTAATCAAGTGTAATTGTTTCTGCAAATTAGTTCGTAACGTCACAGCTAGATAACGCGTGGATTAATATTTCAATAAAATTTTATCTACGAAAATAAATGATAACAATTAGTTTTATGCATCATCTTAAGTGGAAATGAGGTATTTATTATTTATATGTAAATCATATCTGCAATATTTAAATTAGCCTCTATTGCAGCTGTTTGATATAATGGACCAGCCATCCTCGTCTATGAATAAAGAATCTACTGTAAACTGGTCTAGATTCGGTTTGCGATCTGAAAGTTCTACTAGAATAAGAAATCATTCTGGAGGTTTTGTCGATTTGGGAAATGAATATGATTATGGAGCAGGTGGTCATCAAGCATCTGGAGCAAATGAGTTGTTTGCAGAAGAACAGGTATTACAGAAAGTGTAATAAGAGGACAATTGAATTTGATTGATTCAATATGTTAGGGGGACGTGCCATGGTGGAAATCAAATTTCTTTATATCACAACCTGTACTGTTTGGAACCTGGGACGGTGTCTTTACGTCCTGCTTGATAAATATATTTGGAGTCATTGTGTTCTTACGATCTGGATGGGTAGTAGGACAGGTTGGAGTTATAGGTGGCGTTCTTATAGTGTTAGCTACAGGTCAGTGATCATTCGTACTACTTGCAATATTTTCAAATGTTTATATGTAACTTTGCTACAGTATTTGTCGCACTGATCTCCGTACTGTCGGCTGTCGGAATTTGTGAACGATGTAGAGTTGAACGCGGTGGAGTGTATTTTCTCATTGCTCATATTTTGGGTTCAA
Source organism: Carabus problematicus (assembly GCA_963422195.1). Lineage (NCBI taxonomy): Eukaryota > Metazoa > Arthropoda > Insecta > Coleoptera > Carabidae > Carabus > Carabus problematicus. The sequence goes on from OY728577.1 coordinate 28,297,694, forward strand.
GGTTCGGAGGTTCGCTCGGTTTATTATATTGTTTTGGACAGGTCATATTGATGAATTGTTACGATTTGCGTTTCTGTATACAAAGGCATAAATATTTTAGGCAGTCGGATGTGCGTTAAATGTGCTAGGTTTTGGTGAGTCTATGGCCGGACTTATAAATCTAGCAGGATCCAAATGGGTGGAACGAGGAATAGCTAGCGCTGCTGTCTTGCTACTTAGCGTTATTAATGTTGCTGGAGTTAAGTGGGTTATAAAACTACAGTTTATGCTGTTAGTCATCCTTCTGTTGGCAGGCTTGGATTTTATGGTCGGCAGTTTTGTTCATACTGATGAAGGTAACATCCTTAATATTCAAAGTACATATGTATATATCTGTATGTACATATTTGTAATTTTATTAGAAAGTGGATTTGATGGTTGGTTCAGCGGCAATCTAGTGAACAACACTTGGCCAGATTACAAAGATGGTTACAATTGGTTTACTGTGTTTGGAGTTTTTTTCCCAACTGTTACCGGTATATTATCCGGTATAAACATGAGCGGTGATTTACGTGCCCCTTCAACAGATATACCAAACGGAACTCTGTCTGCTATAACGACTGGGTAAGTAAATTACACGTAAATAAAACCGTAATTTATATTTAATTGAACGATGCGTTTATTTTTGTTTACAGATTGTTCCTATATCTCGTATTTGTGTTATTTTTGGGTGCCACATGCACCAGAGAGGCACTGCTCAATGATTTTATGATTGCAGCTAAAGTATCAGCTGTTAGGGTACTACTGCTCGCTGGACTATATGTGTCTTCAATGTCCAGTTGTTTAGGAGCCATGTATGGTACACCGCGTGTATTACAATCGGTGGCCAATGAAAATGTAATACCTGGAATCGGAGTGCTGGGAATGGGTGTACGTACTCATATATGATATGTCACGTTTGTATATATATATACAATACATGGCATCATCTGTTTTAGCGGGGACCAAACAAAGTTCCTCTCTATGCCATGGCAGTCGTAGCAACGGTTACACTTACTTTTATACTTATCGGGGAAATCAATACTCTCGCACCAATCGTGACAATGCCGTTCCTGCTGACGTATGCCTGCATAGATTACTCATATTTCGCATTAGCACAAACATTTGATATTCAACATCAACGAGAAGCTAGGTATTTATCGCACCAGTATGCGTCCACATCACCCAATGAACAATACAATTCACTACAGAACGAGGTCAATGATCTAGACACGCTATTTCCAGAAAGAACACGTCATAAAACTCTTGGTGTAAGCACATTGTCTAAAACAAATTGTTTAAAACACTGACAAATAAAATTATTTGCTCTTTGTTCTAGCGAGAGTCCGGTTCTGAAACTACCAGTTCCGTTTCTATAACACCAAATGATCGACGTGAACCAGATCAACCTATACATTCCAAGTCAAAGAACTGGTACTCATCCCTGTGCAACCGTTGGTTCTCATTGTTTGGTGTAAGTTCTCAATCATTATTTGCCATGATGTGTATTATTTATGTGGTTATTACTTTTAGGCTTTTATGAAATTGATCATAATGGTATTGGTTCACTGGGAATATGCACTTGTATGCGTATTGGCCGTATTTCTAGTCTGGTTGTATGTAGGCACAGCTAATCCTGCTGTTAAACCAGGCTTGGCAGCGGAATTCAAATTTTTCCGATGGCTGAAATCTGTCTTTTACAGATGCATTGGGTAGGTTAAATATTTGTCACAATCAATGAGCCACAGTACAAGTATTCTTGTTAACATATTACCGTTTGATGTTATAGGAAGCGTGTATATGAATACGAACAGATTGTAGTGACACCTGTTCTAGCAAATGTAGATGTGAGATCCGCACAACTCAATGAAGACAACGAAGATTTTGCGTCAAGAAGACGTTACCATCAATCAGCTATTGTTCAAGGCCATATGGTTGATACAGACTAAATTCAACTATTTTATAGCAATATACAGAAAGAAAGAAAAAAACTAACAATAACTAAAACCTATATTTCATACCAAACAAGTATAAATGTATTTTTATTCGAACGAATTTTTATAAATGTACAGTACATGTATATGTTAGGATTTTTATACAAATTTTTACGAGTTTATGCAAACTTCACGACTTTTAACTTTAACATAATTTCCTAAAAAAGAAAAACTGAATTACACAGCTTACAGACATTGAGTAATGTCAGCGTGAAAATTTTAATGTATATTTTCTTATAATTTACTGATGATATTATTGCTAATTGCTTGTATTTATTAATTATTTAAAAATTATAACATTTTTGACATTGCAGTTTTGTGTATTTTTAGTCTGGCACAGACGATATATTTTCAGGAATACAAAGGTAAATTGTATAATTTAATTTAAAAATGCATGCATATAATATTACTTATATAATAAAGTACACTGTTGCAAAAACATTTCAGTGTTGGGTTAAAATTAATCTAAGAGATTACTTTAAATTTTTAGTAATCCATGGCAGGAAATGGGTAACGCGAGTATAGACTCCTGGGTACTGACCTTTACCACAACCAATGCCCCATGATACGATACCAACTTGTATCCATTGGCCACTATTTACCATCAATGGACCACCACTGTCACCCTACAGGAACATGATAGACATATATTATTTACGGATTGTACACCATCAGTATCTATGGTTATAACTTACACTACAAGAGTCCCGATTAGCTCGACCAGCACATAACATGTGATCGACTATTCCACCGGGCGCAGCGTTGCCATATTTCTGCCGGCATTCTGCATTGCTCCAGATAGGTATATTAACTTCTTGCAACACAGAAGGTTGTGTACCACTCTCTTGGAGACTGCCCCACCCAATTACTGTAGCCGTTTTACTTGCATAATTAGCCGAACCAGCAGGCAGACAGATGGGTCTTATTTGTTGCGTGAACTGGACTGGAGAGTCCATTGTTATAATAGATACATCGTTGTACTGAAAACATACGTAATGTGTGATTATTTTATTAATTATTTTTCAATCACAACACTCACTAAAGTTCTGGAGTCGAATCCTCTATGTCGGACTACTCGTTTCACTTTTTTCTCTATATGCTGTACTTCCGAATTCGTTCTAATGTTATAATCACCCAAACGGACAGTCAATCTAGCAACGTCCCATGAACTCATGCTGAGAAAATATCATTTATTATTGAATATTAATATTCAAAGGGGGATTGATGGAAGTCTAACTTACTGTGCTACGCAATGTGCAGCTGATAAAATGTGAATGTTATCTATAAGTGAACCACCGCAGAATTGTCTTCCACCGTTGAACAAGGCTGCAATCCAAGGCCATTCACCGATATCGGCATTATGTCCTCCAACAATACGTTCTTGATCTTGATACCCGTTCTTAGCCCCACAAGACGTTGCCGGTAGTTGAGAGGCAGGGGCATTTGTAGTAGGAGCGGTTGACCATGGGTACGATACTGTTGTAACTGGTTTGGTTGTCGTTACTGAAGGATGGGTAGCAATTGGATAGCCCGGAGATGGTGGATGAGTTGGCAGTGGTGGAATGGTATGATCTGGAGGATGTGTCGGAATTGGCGGAGGCCAATTAGCTATTGGTGGTAACTCCGCATAAATCGGTACTAGTTTATTTTCATTTTCAGATGATACAGTTCCCTCTTGTTTATTCTTATCATTTTCTTCAATTGTATCTGGATTATTCACTTCATTCGTGCTCCCTGGATTAATGCAGCATACACCAAATCTCTGTATAAATTTTGTTTTTTGTTAATTATCACGAATAGAACTGATCGTACGTCAGTATGTTTTGCACATATATCTTTCGCAGACATTTTTGGAATACAAATAACTCAATGAGGAGCAACATTGTGTGAAATGGATTCTTAGAAATGTTTTTATATTTACCTGGCGACCTTGAGACGTAAAGTAACTGCAAGTATCGTACATGCCCAATATCCAAGTATCCCAGTTGCCCAACTCGGGCAACTTGAAATACGGATAGCACTGTCTAAAGGGCGTACATCGTCCAACAGCACCTTTATTTGACAAACATGGTCCCAGTGTACCCAGTACATTGTCGGCTACACCCGTTTCGTTCAACACTAATGTATGAACAAACGCCGGTTGGAGGTGAAAATTTGTTTGTGTGTCTCTTTTATTTATTGATTTTCTGGTCCATGTGGCCGCTATAAAGAAATTCAATAAATTACAATACCTATATAAATGCTGAGCCAAAGGCATAGTATATTTAAATATAGCGAAATATTTTAGCTTATTACTTGAAAAAGTAACAAGTATTATTTTATTGCAATAATATTTTTCATACTGCAATTTGTTTACTAAACTGACGAACATTTGAAAACAAAACTGTAATGGACTAATAGCAGTAAAAAAAATACATTGCACTTAAAATCGAATATGGCCGTAGTGCGTAGTGTATTAAGTTAAAAAGTAATTTAATATTCAGTGCTACATAGAACTTGTTTTTGTTTTTCAGCATTTGTTCTGAGAAGAAAATAATAATTAAGAATTCAACAACAAAATAACAAGTACTAGATGACTAGTTTCAAGGATTAAATTTAAACATTGAAATCTTGTTGTCGCTTGTTTTAATTTAGATCAAATCACTGAGATAACGGTTATTCTTGACAATTGCAATAAATTACAAATCACTCAAGCAATGGAAAAACCAAACTTCGAATTAATTGTAAAACTATAACAAATAAATTGTATAAAAATACTAGGAATTATTTTAAAATTCAATGGTAACATGTTTATTCAATTATACAAACTAAATATTCAGTCGTTCATATACGAATTATTATATTGAGTAAATTATTTCTTTTTTTTTTCGAGGGTAAAATATATCATATTTTTATAGTTTATATCAAAATTCTACCCAGTCTCTCAAATATCCGTTAAATAATCTCAGTAAAATATAATATATAATTATCAGTAAGGAATTAATTTAGCAGCATACAAACCGAATGAAAAAAAATATACAAATAAAAATAAGATGTCAAAACGTGTGACATTTAATCAACGGTTCAATTTGTGCAACTGGTCATAAAATATATAAAATATTAATACGTTAAAGTGACCAAATATATCAGGTATAAAATAAATAAAAAATATATGTTTTTTTGCAACTCAGACTAGGCGGTACACAAAAAAAAAACGATCCAAAAGATAAAATCAATACATTAATAATGCGTTTCGCTCGGGTTCATCGTCTTTGGTCGACCTTGTAAGTTGACGGTCAACTCAAGTCAAACACTGCGAATCTACCAATAATTACTTTGTGTTCAGCATACGGACATAAAAACACCCACGCGTATTTTCTAAAATCTAGATGGCGATTTTTTTGAACATTAACATCTATGCATCCATTCTCTTGTTTACTAAGAATTTTAGATTTGTTTGCAAACAAAAAGAACTAGTAAATCCTTTGGGTGCGACAATAAATTTTGATACATGTCATTTTACTCATGTTTTGGTCAGACTAGATTTTAAACTAATAAATTAAATTCTTACTTTGTGCGTCATCAGTATTGAATTCTAAAGGTGGCAAATACTTAAAATATTGTTATTAGACTTTGTTTCTAAATAGAGCTACCTAGTTTTATTTGCTGCATTAAAAAAAAATTAATTGTCTCAGGTAAGAAAGGGAACACAAATGTATTAATGTAAAAAGTTACATACAGGTATACATCATTTATTATTTTTGGCTTAATAATCTTCTAAATTAGAATTTTTTTTGTATGAAGTTATTTTGATGCATTTCTTAGTACCTAGCATTGAAATCTTCCATGCAGTAAACCATACTGATTAAATTTTTGAAAAAAAAAATATTGATTTTTTATTTTTTAATTAAAGATTGAAAGTAAAATGAATTAAAATTTTTAGAATTATAAATATGTTGATATTTATTTATTTATTCAATAAATTATAACAGAATAAAATTTCGTATAACTATTGCATTTTTTAATTTGTACCCTGAAACTGGGAATCAAACTTCGTTACAATAAAATAAAATAAATTAGAAACATATTTAATTGAAAAGACATACCACAAATATAATAAAATATTTTTTTAAATAATGTTATACATGCATACTTTTTATATTTTTATACTTAGATAATGGTCACCTTTCATAATGAGTGTTTAGATGATCTAATTTCTCGAGTTAAATAATTTTACTAATTCAAATTATTAGTATTAAAATTCTATCATAATAAATATACATAATTTATTAGTGAGCTGTAAAAACAAAATGTTAGGCACGTAATGTGTTTTGTTTGCTGAAAATTGAGAAAAATAAATTTACCTTCAATAATAATTGAATCATCTGTGATTATTTGTCCAGGCGGCAAATTGTGTTCAGGTACCGACTGCGTACATACGAAACAAAAGAGAATGATCACTAATGACACTTTAAATTTCCCCATTTTTCGGGGGTTTTGTCGAATTTTTTAATTTGTTTTTCTCCGTCTATTTTTCAACGTATTTATTCACTTAATTGGTATCCACACTACACTGTAGAATAACCCGAGGGGCCGAGGTAACCCTACAGAATGATTGAAGAAATGGCAAGTTGCTTGCTTTAAATCTCACCGACAGCGTCTGATTCTACAAAAGATTCTCCCCACCCTTTCACGATTACGGCCTCAAATGCGCCATGATCGAATTTTGATATCAATGGGTATTTTATGGTAATTTATTATTCATAGCTTTATTTGGTGCTACTGTCATTGTCCTGTGGAATTCGCTACTTGAGTGTGGTTATTGCCTTCGCTACATAGAATTCAATACAGATTTTTTTCTTGGCTAGTGAACAACGGGACATTTTGATCATTATCGATATTTTCTTTCTAGATAGTGCGGTCTACAATAATTTGCAACATATACTTATGCCACAAGTTAATTTGTTAAAAATGTGTGTGCAGAATGTAAAAAAGTTAAAATTCCGGTATAAAATTATAAATACAAAAAATTATACAATGTATTTTTTACCCTATACACTTATTTCAGTTTTGTCGCCTCAGAAAAAAATATCCACAGCTTTACAATAAAAAAAATCATTTATTTATAATTACATTTTATTAATTATAATATATATATATATATATATATACACAGCATCCTCCGGCGTGAGGAAAATCCCATATAGTTAGCAGGGAGCAGGCCCAGGACCGTGTCCTTGGGGCGTTTCCACCAAATTTTCATATTCGATTTGTTTTTTTATTTGTGCCCCAGGACATGACACAGCTCATCATAAATAGGTTGTGCTGAGCCTTCACTAGAAAGCCTGGCACTTATCTCGTCCCGCTCTTGAATGAATTTTGCAACAGCGGACACTCGATATTCAAATATTGCATTCTGGTTGGTAGACCTAGGCAGTGAAAAAAAAATTATGTATTAGTGAAATATATATATATATATATATATATATATATATATATATATATTATAAAAAAGAAATAAGAATTATTTTTTAAAGAAATAAAATTGTAGCAAATTATTTTAGAATTTAAAAAAATTTCTAAATTATAGTTGAGATTTGAACCATATCTTATTATATAAAGCGCTAAGGTAATATATATAAACAAACATACCTATATTTAGCAGGGACCAGGGCCAGAACCGTGTCTTTGTTGTGACGTTCCCACCAAATTTTCTTATATTTAATTTTCTTTTGTGTTCCGTACCCTAGGGCACGGCACAGCTCATCATATATAGGATGGCCGGAGCTTTCACTCGACAGCCTGGCACTCATGTCGTTCCGCTGGCGAATGAATTTTGCCACTGTCACCACCCGAAATTCATATATTGTGTTCTGGTTCGAGGATCTTGGCACTGAAAAAAAAATTCTGTATTAGTGAAGTTCCGAACCTCGTAACATGTAAGAAAATATATATATATATATATATTATATATATATATATATATATATATATATATATATATATATATATGATTTCTAAATTTGTAATAACTTTACGTAAAATACTTGTGAATATCAAATGTATTGATCTTATTTGACAATTTTTATTGAAAAAAAAAACAAATTATACCTATATGACAATTTATAGTTTACGTACATAGAAATTAAACATTAAATAAAATAAAACTAAAGTGGATAGTTTTAGAAGCAATATAATTTATTAAAAATTCCCTGCATAACTTTGAAATACGGCAAAATATTAAATATAAATAACTATAAAAATTGTAACTGGGTCATTTAAACAAAAATGACAGGTAATTATATTAATTATAATTAGTATGTTGGCAATAATAATGTAATTGATAAAATTCTCACTTACTTGCTATACGTATGTAGATATGTATGTATGCATATGGCTTTGCGGTCAATCTGAAATACAAGTATACATAATTAATTAAAATGATTTCCCAGTAACATGTATTGGTTTGTCTAATTAGTTTACATGTACAGACTGTGTTCGCATCGTGCCACGCGATTAAACTTGAATATGACAAAATTGAACGTAAAATGCCTATGATAATTTCCCGTAAACTTTTTAAATACGTATATTATCTACATAATTTGAATTTTCCACATAATTTCCTCCGTTCTTAGTTCAAAACTACATTTGTACATATTAGCATTTGAAAGATCATAAACGTACACACACACAAATAACTATATTATATTAATTATAATTATATTGATGGAGTTAGTGTTTAAGTTGACGTAGACACTCTCAAGGAATAATCTATTGAATTAAAAATAATACAATTATCAACAAAAACTATCTCCAACGTTTATTATTAGTAAAACCGTAAACTGTAGTTACAGTATGTACGCAATAATAATGTAATTGATAAAATTCTCACTTATTTGCTATACGTAGATGGCTTCACACGGAGGAATGAAAGAGAATTGAGATTTTAATTTCAAACAAGCGACAGGAGTCAAGTCGTCAGACGACTGCCAGCCCGAAGATATACACGATGTCTGTTTACGTATTATCTACGAGCATGCCTGTTCTTAATTCGTAACGTCGTTGTGCTAAACTTGTGTGCAATACATTTGCTGTTAGTGCAATTTATAGATTTGGCTACTCTACCCTGGATTACACTACTCTACATAACCCTACCCTAACCTAACTGAAATAATAATAATTAATGCAGGTCCACGATTTCCCGATTTCGTTAGTCCCAGATCCATTGTCAGATATGTTCGTGCGAGCTCGGGAGCTGGGAGTGCCCTGACGACTAGACTCGTGTACTTGTAAGTGCGCCCAGGGGCGGACTGACTCCAAAATTTATATGCAGATATATTTTCTTTGCTGTTCAGTGCTGTTTAGTGCTGTTCAGTGCTGTTCAGTGCTGTTCAGTGCTGTTTAGTGCTGTTCAGTGCTGTTCAGTGCTGTTCAGTGCTGTTCAGTGCTGTTCAGTGCTGTTCAGTGCTGTTTAGTGCTGTTCAGTGCTGTTTAGTGCTGTTCAGTGCTGTTCAGTGCTGTTTAGTGCTGTTCAGTGCTGTTTAGTGCTGTTCAGTGCTGTTCAGTGCTGTTTAGTGCTGTTCAGTGCTGTTTAGTGCTGTTCAGTGCTGTTCAGTGCTGTTCAGTGCTGTTCAGTGCTGTTCAGTGCTGTTTAGTGCTGTTTAGTGCTGTTCAGTGCTGTTTAGTGCTGTTTAGTGCTGTTTAGTGCTGTTCAGTGCTGTTCAGTGCTGTTCAGTGCTGTTCAGTGCTGTTCAGTGCTGTTCAGTGCTGTTCAGTGCTGTTTAGTGCTGTTTAGTGCTGTTCAGTGCTGTTCAGTGCTGTTTAGTGCTGTTCAGTGCTGTTCAGTGCTGTTTAGTGCTGTTTAGTGCTGTTCAGTGCTGTTCAGTGCTGTTCAGTGCTGTTCAGTGCTGTTCAGTGCTGTTTAGTGCTGTTCAGTGCTGTTCAGTGCTGTTTAGTGCTGTTTAGTGCTGTTCAGTGCTGTTCAGTGCTGTTTAGTGCTGTTCAGTGCTGTTTAGTGCTGTTCAGTGCTGTTTAGTGCTGTTCAGTGCTGTTCAGTGCTGTTCAGTGCTGTTCAGTGCTGTTCAGTGCTGTTTAGTGCTGTTTAGTGCTGTTTAGTGCTGTTCAGTGCTGTTCAGTGCTGTTCAGTGCTGTTTAGTGCTATTCAGTGCTGTTTAGTGCTGTTCAGTGCTGTTCAGTGCTGTTTAGTGCTGTTCAGTGCTGTTTAGTGCTGTTTAGTGCTGTTTAGTGCTGTTCAGTGCTGTTAAGTGCTGTTCAGTGCTGTTCAGTGCTGTTCAGTGCTGTTTAGTGCTGTTCAGTGCTGTTTAGTGCTGTTTAGTGCTGTTTAGTGCTGTTCAGTGCTGTTCAGTGCTGTTTAGTGCTGTTCAGTGCTGTTTAGTGCTGTTCAGTGCTGTTCAGTGCTGTTCAGTGCTGTTCAGTGCTGTTCAGTGCTGTTTAGTGCTGTTTAGTGCTGTTTAGTGCTGTTCAGTGCTGTTCAGTGCTATTCAGTGCTGTTTAGTGCTGTTCAGTGCTGTTTAGTGCTGTTCAGTGCTGTTTAGTGCTGTTTAGTGCTGTTTAGTGCTGTTCAGTGCTGTTCAGTGCTGTTCAGTGCTGTTCAGTGCTGTTTAGTGCTGTTTAGTGCTGTTTAGTGCTGTTCAGTGCTGTTTAGTGCTGTTTAGTGCTGTTTAGTGCTGTTTAGTGCTGTTCAGTGCTGTTCAGTGCTGTTTAGTGCTGTTCAGTGCTGTTTAGTGCTGTTCAGTGCTGTTTAGTGCTGTTTAGTGCTGTTCAGTGCTGTTCAGTGCTGTTTAGTGCTGTTCAGTGCTGTTCAGTGCTGTTCAGTGCTGTTCAGTGCTGCTTAGTGCTGTTCAGTGCTGTTTAGTGCTGTTTAGTGCTGTTTAGTGCTGTTCAGTGCTGTTCAGTGCTGTTCAGTGCTGTTCAGTGCTGTTCAGTGCTGTTCAGTGCTGTTTAGTGCTGTTTAGTGCTGTTCAGTGCTGTTCAGTGCTGTTCAGTGCTGTTCAGTGCTGTTCAGTGCTGTTCAGTGCTGTTCAGTGCTGTTCAGTGCTGTTCAGTGCTGTTCAGTGCTGTTTAGTGCTGTTCAGTGCTGTTCAGTGCTGTTCAGTGCTGTTCAGTGCTGTTCAGTACTGTTCAGTGCAGTGGGGGAAGGGTAAGACTTGAAAGAAACACGGCAATGATAATTAGAATTGAAAACTGAATTTATTAATAAGTACGATTTAAGAAAAATAAGAAAGTTAATAAACAAGATGCTAAGTAATTAAAACAAGTAGTGGTTATTGAAATGAAACATAAGTAATAAGCAAATAAGTAACATAAAATTAAGTAACAAAATAGAGTATAACGCAAACACTACCAACATGTAGCAGTTAGAAGTAAATAAATACGTAAATTTAGCCAAATACAAATGGCAAGTTTAAATCATACACATAAACGCGTGGATGTGCGAAAGTTGTCGACAAGCGCCGAATGTGCGTGGCGCACGCGCTCGGCCACGTCGTAGTACGTAGTACAAACAGTAGGGGCCCTACGCTGATCAGTTTCGGTTCACAAAAACGGGTGGTGGGGGACCGAATGCGACACGGCACAAGCGCAAAAGACAAAGTTGGAAAAATTAAACAAAAGAAAAGCACGTGGCTCATCCACACGGGATTAAAACTAAATATTATCTAAACTTAAATACTAACAAAATAAATGAATGAAAGCGACGGCTTTTACAAAAATAAGTATGCCCACTCAAACAGCGGACACAACTGGGCGAAATACAAAAAGAAATAGAATAGAAATCAAACGTGGCGTCGATAGTTCATAAATGAACAGATAATTATGTCGGTAGAAGAGGGGTAGGGGCTAAACACGAAGAACACTGGAAAAATAGTAACAAACAAACTAGCACTTAGCTCTCCCTCGTGACGCTGGTTCTGCCGGGACGGTAGGGTGTCAAACTCGTCCTCGAAACGGCTCACTGACGGTCCGAAGCCTCGGAAGGAATTGAAAACGTCCTCACGTGGCTCAGTCAGAAGGTCCTGACGTCCTGTGCCAACACGTGGTCAGGGTTGTCCGTAGTGCACAGATCCCCAAAATGGGTGGCCCGCCGGAAAAATACACTCAATCTCCGTACGGAGGAAAATGGAAACTATAATCCCCGTAAAAGGGTAAATCACAAAAACTATCTGTGATAAGGAAATATTCCAAAATCCGAACTACACATCGGTCAACGCCCTTGCGTGCTATTCACTTGAAGGTCAGAACTCGACTTATCTTTTTGAACAAAAGAATAGAATACCAAAACCAGAAACGACGCCCTTCAGCTCGTTCATGAAGAGAGAACATTTACTTAAGTAAGAAAGAAGAGGAAAGATAGATACAAATTCGCGCCAAAACTATGACCTAGTCAAAGGTGATGATAAGGAACGTTTACACGAAAGAACGGAAGAATAATCTGAAATACGGGACAAAATATGGGTCAGCTAAAAATTAATGACATAAGTTGAACAACTAAATGAGAATAAACTTTACAAATGCTTCGAATATAATTACTCGTGACAATATAAAACAATAAATAAAATACTTTACGCTAGTGACTAGGTGTAAACTGGTCTGTCATTAAACTATCATAATTGAACAAGCTAGTCAACTTCATTGTATTGTCACATTAACGTGTTGCGCTAACCTTATAATATGGAATTGAAAAACATATGTGCTGAATTAAATAAAACTGTAAGTAGAATGAAAACTATTAAAATGTGACTCTAAATTATTTATAAATACTTCTAGATAATCAAAGGGATCGGAACTAAACAAAATGTATTTCAGATTAACAACAAAAGGCGAAAATGACACATACGAACAATAACAAGCACACAAAACGTCAAAAAGAATACAAAACACAAGAGTGACAAAATAATCGTAACAGCTGTTCAGTGCTGTTCAGTGCTGTTTAGTGCTGTTCAGTGCTGTTCAGTGCTGTTCAGTGCTGTTCAGTGCTGTTCAGTGCTGTTCAGTGCTGTTCAGTGCTGTTCAGTGCTGTTCAGTGCTGTTCAGTGCTGTTCCGTGTTGTTTAGTGCTGTTCAGTGTTGTTCAGTGCTGTTCAGTGCTGTTCAGTGCTGTTCAGTGCTGTTCAGTGCTGTTCAGTGCTGTTTAGTGCTGTTTAGTGCTGTTCAGTGCTGTTCAGTGCTGTTCAGTGCTGTTCAGTGCTGTTTAGTGCTGTTCAGTGCTGTTCAGTGCTGTTTAGTGCTGTTCAGTGCTGTTCAGTGCTGTTCAGTGCTGTTCAGTGCTGTTCAGTGCTGTTCAGTGCTGTTTAGTGATGTTCAGTGCTGTTCAGTGCTGTTCAGTGCTGTTCAGTGCTGTTCAGTGCTGTTCAGTGCTGTTTAGTGCTGTTTAGTGCTGTTTAGTGCTGTTCAGTGCTGTTTAGTGCTGTTTAGTGCTGTTTAGTGCTGTTTAGTGCTGTTCAGTGCTGTTCAGTGCTGTTTAGTGCTGTTCAGTGCTGTTTAGTGCTGTTCAGTGCTGTTTAGTGCTGTTTAGTGCTGTTCAGTGCTGTTCAGTGCTGTTTAGTGCTGTTCAGTGCTGTTCAGTGCTGTTCAGTGCTGTTCAGTGCTGCTTAGTGCTGTTCAGTGCTGTTTAGTGCTGTTTAGTGCTGTTTAGTGCTGTTCAGTGCTGTTCAGTGCTGTTCAGTGCTGTTCAGTGCTGTTCAGTGCTGTTCAGTGCTGTTCAGTGCTGTTCAGTGCTGTTTAGTGCTGTTTAGTGCTGTTCAGTGCTGTTCAGTGCTGTTCAGTGCTGTTCAGTGCTGTTCAGTGCTGTTCAGTGCTGTTCAGTGCTGTTCAGTGCTGTTTAGTGCTGTTCAGTGCTGTTCAGTGCTGTTCAGTGCTGTTCAGTGCTGTTCAGTACTGTTCAGTGCAGTGGGGGAAGGGTAAGACTTGAAAGAAACACGGCAATGATAATTAGAATTGAAAACTGAATTTATTAATAAGTACGATTTAAGAAAAATAAGAAAGTTAATAAACAAGATGCTAAGTAATTAAAACAAGTAGTGGTTATTGAAATGAAACATAAGTAATAAGCAAATAAGTAACATAAAATTAAGTAACAAAATAGAGTATAACGCAAACACTACCAACATGTAGCAGTTAGAAGTAAATAAATACGTAAATTTAGCCAAATACAAATGGCAAGTTTAAATCATACACATAAACGCGTGGATGTGCGAAAGTTGTCGACAAGCGCCGAATGTGCGTGGCGCACGCGCTCGGCCACGTCGTAGTACGTAGTACAAACAGTAGGGGCCCTACGCTGATCAGTTTCGGTTCACAAAAACGGGTGGTGGGGGACCGAATGCGACACGGCACAAGCGCAAAAGACAAAGTTGGAAAAATTAAACAAAAGAAAAGCACGTGGCTCATCCACACGGGATTAAAACTAAATATTATCTAAACTTAAATACTAACAAAATAAATGAATGAAAGCGACGGCTTTTACAAAAATAAGTATGCCCACTCAAACAGCGGACACAACTGGGCGAAATACAAAAAGAAATAGAATAGAAATCAAACGTGGCGTCGATAGTTCATAAATGAACAGATAATTATGTCGGTAGAAGAGGGGTAGGGGCTAAACACGAAGAACACTGGAAAAATAGTAACAAACAAACTAGCACTTAGCTCTCCCTCGTGACGCTGGTTCTGCCGGGACGGTAGGGTGTCAAACTCGTCCTCGAAACGGCTCACTGACGGTCCGAAGCCTCGGAAGGAATTGAAAACGTCCTCACGTGGCTCAGTCAGAAGGTCCTGACGTCCTGTGCCAACACGTGGTCAGGGTTGTCCGTAGTGCACAGATCCCCAAAATGGGTGGCCCGCCGGAAAAATACACTCAATCTCCGTACGGAGGAAAATGGAAACTATAATCCCCGTAAAAGGGTAAATCACAAAAACTATCTGTGATAAGGAAATATTCCAAAATCCGAACTACACATCGGTCAACGCCCTTGCGTGCTATTCACTTGAAGGTCAGAACTCGACTTATCTTTTTGAACAAAAGAATAGAATACCAAAACCAGAAACGACGCCCTTCAGCTCGTTCATGAAGAGAGAACATTTACTTAAGTAAGAAAGAAGAGGAAAGATAGATACAAATTCGCGCCAAAACTATGACCTAGTCAAAGGTGATGATAAGGAACGTTTACACGAAAGAACGGAAGAATAATCTGAAATACGGGACAAAATATGGGTCAGCTAAAAATTAATGACATAAGTTGAACAACTAAATGAGAATAAACTTTACAAATGCTTCGAATATAATTACTCGTGACAATATAAAACAATAAATAAAATACTTTACGCTAGTGACTAGGTGTAAACTGGTCTGTCATTAAACTATCATAATTGAACAAGCTAGTCAACTTCATTGTATTGTCACATTAACGTGTTGCGCTAACCTTATAATATGGAATTGAAAAACATATGTGCTGAATTAAATAAAACTGTAAGTAGAATGAAAACTATTAAAATGTGACTCTAAATTATTTATAAATACTTCTAGATAATCAAAGGGATCGGAACTAAACAAAATGTATTTCAGATTAACAACAAAAGGCGAAAATGACACATACGAACAATAACAAGCACACAAAACGTCAAAAAGAATACAAAACACAAGAGTGACAAAATAATCGTAACAGCTGTTCAGTGCTGTTCAGTGCTGTTTAGTGCTGTTCAGTGCTGTTCAGTGCTGTTCAGTGCTGTTCAGTGCTGTTCAGTGCTGTTCAGTGCTGTTCAGTGCTGTTCCGTGTTGTTTAGTGCTGTTCAGTGTTGTTCAGTGCTGTTCAGTGCTGTTCAGTGCTGTTCAGTGCTGTTCAGTGCTGTTCAGTGCTGTTCAGTGCTGTTCAGTGCTGTTTAGTGCTGTTTAGTGCTGTTCAGTGCTGTTCAGTGCTGTTCAGTGCTGTTCAGTGCTGTTCAGTGCTGTTCAGTGCTGTTCAGTGCTGTTCAGTGCTGTTCAGTGCTGTTCAGTGCTGATCAGTGCTGTTCAGTGCTGTTTAGTGCTGTTTAGTGCTGTTTAGTGCTGTTTAGTGCTGTTTAGTGCTGTTCAGTGCTGTTCAGTGCTGTTCAGTGCTGTTCAGTGCTGTTTAGTGCTGTTCAGTGCTGTTCAGTGCTGTTCAGTGCTGTTTAGTGCTGTTTAGTGCTGTTTAGTGCTGTTCAGTGCTGTTTAGTGCTGTTCAGTGCTGTTTAGTGCTGTTCAGTGCTGTTTAGTGCTGTTCAGTGCTGTTCAGTGCTGTTCAGTGCTGTTCAGTGCTGTTCAGTGCTGTTTATGCTGTTTAGTGCTGTTTAGTGCTGTTTAGTGCTGTTTAGTGCTGTTCAGTGCTGTTCAGTGCTGTTCAGTGCTGTTTAGTGCTATTCAGTGCTGTTTAGTGCTGTTCAGTGCTGTTCAGTGCTGTTTAGTGCTGTTTAGTGCTGTTCAGTGCTGTTCAGTGCTGTTCAGTGCTGTTCAGTGCTGTTCAGTGCTGTTTAGTGCTGTTCAGTGCTGTTTAGTGCTGTTTAGTGCTGTTCAGTGCTGTTCAGTGCTGTTTAGTGCTGTTCAGTGCTGTTTAGTGCTGTTCAGTGCTGTTTAGTGCTGTTCAGTGCTGTTTAGTGCTGTTCAGTGCTGTTCAGTGCTGTTCAGTGCTGTTTAGTGCTGTTTAGTGCTGTTCAGTGCTGTTTAGTGCTGTTTAGTGCTGTTCAGTGCTGTTCAGTGCTGTTCAGTGCTGTTTAGTGCTGTTCAGTGCTGTTCAGTGCTGTTCAGTGCTGTTCAGTGCTGTTCAGTGCTGTTTAGTGCTGTTCAGTGCTGTTCAGTGCTGTTCAGTGCTGTTCAGTGCTGTTCAGTGCTGTTCAGTGCTGTTTAGTGCTGTTCAGTGCTGTTCAGTGCTGTTCAGTGCTGTTTAGTGCTGTTCAGTGCTGTTTAGTGCTGTTTAGTGCTGTTCAGTGCTGTTCAGTGCTGTTCAGTGCTGTTTAGTGCTATTCAGTGCTGTTTAGTGCTGTTCAGTGCTGTTCAGTGCTGTTTAGTGCTGTTCAGTGCTGTTCAGTGCTGTTTAGTGATGTTCAGTGCTGTTCAGTGCTGTTCAGTGCTGTTCAGTGCTGTTCAGTGCTGTTTAGTGCTGTTTAGTGCTGTTCAGTGCTGTTTAGTGCTGTTTAGTGCTGTTTAGTGCTGTTTAGTGCTATTCAGTGCTGTTTAGTGCTGTTCAGTGCTGTTCAGTGCTGTTTAGTGCTGTTTAGTGCTGTTCAGTGCTGTTCAGTGCTGTTCAGTGCTGTTCAGTGCTGTTCAGTGCTGTTCAGTGCTGTTCAGTGCTGTTTAGTGCTGTTCAGTGCTGTTCAGTGCTGTTCAGTGCTGTTCAGTGCTGTTCAGTGCTGTTCAGTGCTGTTCAGTGCTGTTCAGTGCTGTTCAGTGCTGTTCAGTGCTGTTCAGTGCTGTTCAGTGCTGTTCAGTGCTGTTCAGTGCTGTTCAGTGCTGTTCAGTGCTGTTCAGTGCTGTTCAGTGCTGTTTAGTGCTGTTTAGTGCTGTTCAGTGCTGTTCAGTGCTGTTCAGTGCTGTTCAGTGCTGTTCAGTGCTGTTCAGTGCTGTTCAGTGCTGTTTAGTGCTGTTCAGTGCTGGTCAGTGCTGTTCAGTGCTGTTTAGTGCTGTTCAGTGCTGTTCAGTGCTGTTCAGTGCTGTTCAGTGCTGTTCAGTGCTGTTTAGTGCTGTTCAGTGCTGTTTAGTGCTGTTTAGTGCTGTTCAGTGCTGTTCAGTGCTGTTCAGTGCTGTTTAGTGCTGTGTTACGTGCCCAGATGGGACACGAACAATTGTCCTCGCCAGAGGGTGAGGTTGCCGGCCTCTCAGTGGAGACGGGGTGGTTCTTAATAAAAATATGGGCGCCACGCAATTTATCAGTACCTACACCTCGCCAAATTGCGATGGTGGACGGGACAACAATTCGACAGTTCGGCAGCTGAAATCACAACGGGGGTGGGGGAAGGGTAAGACTTGAAAGAAACACGGCAATGATAATTAGAATTGAAAACTGAATTTATTAATAAGTACGATTTAAGAAAAATAAGAAAGTTAATAAACAAGATGCTAAGTAATTAAAACAAGTAGTGGTTATTGAAATGAAACATAAGTAATAAGCAAATAAGTAACATAAAATTAAGTAACAAAATAGAGTATAACGCAAACACTACCAACATGTAGCAGTTAGAAGTAAATAAATACGTAAATTTAGCCAAATACAAATGGCAAGTTTAAATCATACACATAAACGCGTGGATGTGCGAAAGTTGTCGACAAGCGCCGAATGTGCGTGGCGCACGCGCTCGGCCACGTCGTAGTACGTAGTACAAACAGTAGGGGCCCTACGCTGATCAGTTTCGGTTCACAAAAACGGGTGGTGGGGGACCGAATGCGACACGGCACAAGCGCAAAAGACAAAGTTGGAAAAATTAAACAAAAGAAAAGCACGTGGCTCATCCACACGGGATTAAAACTAAATATTATCTAAACTTAAATACTAACAAAATAAATGAATGAAAGCGACGGCTTTTACAAAAATAAGTATGCCCACTCAAACAGCGGACACAACTGGGCGAAATACAAAAAGAAATAGAATAGAAATCAAACGTGGCGTCGATAGTTCATAAATGAACAGATAATTATGTCGGTAGAAGAGGGGTAGGGGCTAAACACGAAGAACACTGGAAAAATAGTAACAAACAAACTAGCACTTAGCTCTCCCTCGTGACGCTGGTTCTGCCGGGACGGTAGGGTGTCAAACTCGTCCTCGAAACGGCTCACTGACGGTCCGAAGCCTCGGAAGGAATTGAAAACGTCCTCACGTGGCTCAGTCAGAAGGTCCTGACGTCCTGTGCCAACACGTGGTCAGGGTTGTCCGTAGTGCACAGATCCCCAAAATGGGTGGCCCGCCGGAAAAATACACTCAATCTCCGTACGGAGGAAAATGGAAACTATAATCCCCGTAAAAGGGTAAATCACAAAAACTATCTGTGATAAGGAAATATTCCAAAATCCGAACTACACATCGGTCAACGCCCTTGCGTGCTATTCACTTGAAGGTCAGAACTCGACTTATCTTTTTGAACAAAAGAATAGAATACCAAAACCAGAAACGACGCCCTTCAGCTCGTTCATGAAGAGAGAACATTTACTTAAGTAAGAAAGAAGAGGAAAGATAGATACAAATTCGCGCCAAAACTATGACCTAGTCAAAGGTGATGATAAGGAACGTTTACACGAAAGAACGGAAGAATAATCTGAAATACGGGACAAAATATGGGTCAGCTAAAAATTAATGACATAAGTTGAACAACTAAATGAGAATAAACTTTACAAATGCTTCGAATATAATTACTCGTGACAATATAAAACAATAAATAAAATACTTTACGCTAGTGACTAGGTGTAAACTGGTCTGTCATTAAACTATCATAATTGAACAAGCTAGTCAACTTCATTGTATTGTCACATTAACGTGTTGCGCTAACCTTATAATATGGAATTGAAAAACATATGTGCTGAATTAAATAAAACTGTAAGTAGAATGAAAACTATTAAAATGTGACTCTAAATTATTTATAAATACTTCTAGATAATCAAAGGGATCGGAACTAAACAAAATGTATTTCAGATTAACAACAAAAGGCGAAAATGACACATACGAACAATAACAAGCACACAAAACGTCAAAAAGAATACAAAACACAAGAGTGACAAAATAATCGTAACAGCTGTTCAGTGCTGTTCAGTGCTGTTTAGTGCTGTTCAGTGCTGTTCAGTGCTGTTCAGTGCTGTTCAGTGCTGTTCAGTGCTGTTCAGTGCTGTTCAGTGCTGTTCAGTGCTGTTTAGTGCTGTTCAGTGCTGTTCAGTGCTGTTCAGTGCTGTTCAGTGCTGTTCAGTGCTGTTCAGTGCTGTTCCGTGTTGTTTAGTGCTGTTCAGTGTTGTTCAGTGCTGTTCAGTGCTGTTCAGTGCTGTTCAGTGCTGTTTAGTGCTGTTCAGTGCTGTTCAGTGCTGTTCAGTGCTGTTCAGTGCTGTTCAGTGCTGTTCAGTGCTGTTTAGTGCTGTTCAGTGCTGTTCAGTGCTGTTTAGTGCTGTTTAGTGCTGTTCAGTGCTGTTCAGTGCTGTTTAGTGCTGTTCAGTGCTGTTTAGTGCTGTTCAGTGCTGTTCAGTGCTGTTCAGTGCTGTTCAGTGCTGTTCAATGCTGTTCAGTGCTGTTTAGTGCTGATCAGTGCTGTTCAGTGCTGTTTAGTGCTGTTTAGTGCTGTTTAGTGCTGTTCAGTGCTGTTTAGTGCTGTTCAGTGCTGTTCAGTGCTGTTCAGTGCTGTTCAGTGCTGTTCAGTGCTGTTCAGTGCTGTTTAGTGCTGTTCAGTGCTGTTCAGTGCTGTTCAGTGCTGTTTAGTGCTGTTCAGTGCTGTTTAGTGCTGTTTAGTGCTGTTCAGTGCTGTTCAGTGCTGTTCAGTGCTGTTTAGTGCTATTCAGTGCTGTTTAGTGCTGTTCAGTGCTGTTCAGTGCTGTTTAGTGCTGTTCAGTGCTGTTCAGTGCTGTTTAGTGATGTTCAGTGCTGTTCAGTGCTGTTCAGTGCTGTTCAGTGCTGTTCAGTGCTGTTTAGTGCTGTTTAGTGCTGTTCAGTGCTGTTTAGTGCTGTTTAGTGCTGTTTAGTGCTGTTTAGTGCTATTCAGTGCTGTTTAGTGCTGTTCAGTGCTGTTCAGTGCTGTTTAGTGCTGTTTAGTGCTGTTCAGTGCTGTTCAGTGCTGTTCAGTGCTGTTCAGTGCTGTTCAGTGCTGTTCAGTGCTGTTCAGTGCTGTTTAGTGCTGTTCAGTGCTGTTCAGTGCTGTTCAGTGCTGTTCAGTGCTGTTCAGTGCTGTTCAGTGCTGTTCAGTGCTGTTCAGTGCTGTTCAGTGCTGTTCAGTGCTGTTCAGTGCTGTTCAGTGCTGTTCAGTGCTGTTCAGTGCTGTTCAGTGCTGTTCAGTGCTGTTCAGTGCTGTTCAGTGCTGTTTAGTGCTGTTTAGTGCTGTTCAGTGCTGTTCAGTGCTGTTCAGTGCTGTTCAGTGCTGTTCAGTGCTGTTCAGTGCTGTTCAGTGCTGTTTAGTGCTGTTCAGTGCTGGTCAGTGCTGTTCAGTGCTGTTTAGTGCTGTTCAGTGCTGTTCAGTGCTGTTCAGTGCTGTTCAGTGCTGTTCAGTGCTGTTTAGTGCTGTTCAGTGCTGTTTAGTGCTGTTTAGTGCTGTTCAGTGCTGTTCAGTGCTGTTCAGTGCTGTTCAGTGCTGTTTAGTGCTGTGTTACGTGCCCAGATGGGACACGAACAATTGTCCTCGCCAGAGGGTGAGGTTGCCGGCCTCTCAGTGGAGACGGGGTGGTTCTTAATAAAAATATGGGCGCCACGCAATTTATCAGTACCTACACCTCGCCAAATTGCGATGGTGGACGGGACAACAATTCGACAGTTCGGCAGCTGAAATCACAACGGGGGTGGGGGAAGGGTAAGACTTGAAAGAAACACGGCAATGATAATTAGAATTGAAAACTGAATTTATTAATAAGTACGATTTAAGAAAAATAAGAAAGTTAATAAACAAGATGCTAAGTAATTAAAACAAGTAGTGGTTATTGAAATGAAACATAAGTAATAAGCAAATAAGTAACATAAAATTAAGTAACAAAATAGAGTATAACGCAAACACTACCAACATGTAGCAGTTAGAAGTAAATAAATACGTAAATTTAGCCAAATACAAATGGCAAGTTTAAATCATACACATAAACGCGTGGATGTGCGAAAGTTGTCGACAAGCGCCGAATGTGCGTGGCGCACGCGCTCGGCCACGTCGTAGTACGTAGTACAAACAGTAGGGGCCCTACGCTGATCAGTTTCGGTTCACAAAAACGGGTGGTGGGGGACCGAATGCGACACGGCACAAGCGCAAAAGACAAAGTTGGAAAAATTAAACAAAAGAAAAGCACGTGGCTCATCCACACGGGATTAAAACTAAATATTATCTAAACTTAAATACTAACAAAATAAATGAATGAAAGCGACGGCTTTTACAAAAATAAGTATGCCCACTCAAACAGCGGACACAACTGGGCGAAATACAAAAAGAAATAGAATAGAAATCAAACGTGGCGTCGATAGTTCATAAATGAACAGATAATTATGTCGGTAGAAGAGGGGTAGGGGCTAAACACGAAGAACACTGGAAAAATAGTAACAAACAAACTAGCACTTAGCTCTCCCTCGTGACGCTGGTTCTGCCGGGACGGTAGGGTGTCAAACTCGTCCTCGAAACGGCTCACTGACGGTCCGAAGCCTCGGAAGGAATTGAAAACGTCCTCACGTGGCTCAGTCAGAAGGTCCTGACGTCCTGTGCCAACACGTGGTCAGGGTTGTCCGTAGTGCACAGATCCCCAAAATGGGTGGCCCGCCGGAAAAATACACTCAATCTCCGTACGGAGGAAAATGGAAACTATAATCCCCGTAAAAGGGTAAATCACAAAAACTATCTGTGATAAGGAAATATTCCAAAATCCGAACTACACATCGGTCAACGCCCTTGCGTGCTATTCACTTGAAGGTCAGAACTCGACTTATCTTTTTGAACAAAAGAATAGAATACCAAAACCAGAAACGACGCCCTTCAGCTCGTTCATGAAGAGAGAACATTTACTTAAGTAAGAAAGAAGAGGAAAGATAGATACAAATTCGCGCCAAAACTATGACCTAGTCAAAGGTGATGATAAGGAACGTTTACACGAAAGAACGGAAGAATAATCTGAAATACGGGACAAAATATGGGTCAGCTAAAAATTAATGACATAAGTTGAACAACTAAATGAGAATAAACTTTACAAATGCTTCGAATATAATTACTCGTGACAATATAAAACAATAAATAAAATACTTTACGCTAGTGACTAGGTGTAAACTGGTCTGTCATTAAACTATCATAATTGAACAAGCTAGTCAACTTCATTGTATTGTCACATTAACGTGTTGCGCTAACCTTATAATATGGAATTGAAAAACATATGTGCTGAATTAAATAAAACTGTAAGTAGAATGAAAACTATTAAAATGTGACTCTAAATTATTTATAAATACTTCTAGATAATCAAAGGGATCGGAACTAAACAAAATGTATTTCAGATTAACAACAAAAGGCGAAAATGACACATACGAACAATAACAAGCACACAAAACGTCAAAAAGAATACAAAACACAAGAGTGACAAAATAATCGTAACAGCTGTTCAGTGCTGTTCAGTGCTGTTTAGTGCTGTTCAGTGCTGTTCAGTGCTGTTCAGTGCTGTTCAGTGCTGTTCAGTGCTGTTCAGTGCTGTTCAGTGCTGTTCAGTGCTGTTCAGTGCTGTTCAGTGCTGTTCCGTGTTGTTTAGTGCTGTTCAGTGTTGTTCAGTGCTGTTCAGTGCTGTTCAGTGCTGTTCAGTGCTGTTCAGTGCTGTTCAGTGCTGTTTAGTGCTGTTTAGTGCTGTTCAGTGCTGTTCAGTGCTGTTCAGTGCTGTTCAGTGCTGTTTAGTGCTGTTCAGTGCTGTTCAGTGCTGTTTAGTGCTGTTCAGTGCTGTTCAGTGCTGTTCAGTGCTGTTCAGTGCTGTTCAGTGCTGTTCAGTGCTGTTTAGTGATGTTCAGTGCTGTTCAGTGCTGTTCAGTGCTGTTCAGTGCTGTTCAGTGCTGTTCAGTGCTGTTTAGTGCTGTTTAGTGCTGTTTAGTGCTGTTCAGTGCTGTTTAGTGCTGTTTAGTGCTGTTTAGTGCTGTTTAGTGCTGTTCAGTGCTGTTCAGTGCTGTTTAGTGCTGTTCAGTGCTGTTTAGTGCTGTTCAGTGCTGTTTAGTGCTGTTTAGTGCTGTTCAGTGCTGTTCAGTGCTGTTTAGTGCTGTTCAGTGCTGTTCAGTGCTGTTCAGTGCTGTTCAGTGCTGCTTAGTGCTGTTCAGTGCTGTTTAGTGCTGTTTAGTGCTGTTTAGTGCTGTTCAGTGCTGTTCAGTGCTGTTCAGTGCTGTTCAGTGCTGTTCAGTGCTGTTCAGTGCTGTTCAGTGCTGTTCAGTGCTGTTTAGTGCTGTTTAGTGCTGTTCAGTGCTGTTCAGTGCTGTTCAGTGCTGTTCAGTGCTGTTCAGTGCTGTTCAGTGCTGTTCAGTGCTGTTCAGTGCTGTTCAGTGCTGTTTAGTGCTGTTCAGTGCTGTTCAGTGCTGTTCAGTGCTGTTCAGTACTGTTCAGTGCAGTGGGGGAAGGGTAAGACTTGAAAGAAACACGGCAATGATAATTAGAATTGAAAACTGAATTTATTAATAAGTACGATTTAAGAAAAATAAGAAAGTTAATAAACAAGATGCTAAGTAATTAAAACAAGTAGTGGTTATTGAAATGAAACATAAGTAATAAGCAAATAAGTAACATAAAATTAAGTAACAAAATAGAGTATAACGCAAACACTACCAACATGTAGCAGTTAGAAGTAAATAAATACGTAAATTTAGCCAAATACAAATGGCAAGTTTAAATCATACACATAAACGCGTGGATGTGCGAAAGTTGTCGACAAGCGCCGAATGTGCGTGGCGCACGCGCTCGGCCACGTCGTAGTACGTAGTACAAACAGTAGGGGCCCTACGCTGATCAGTTTCGGTTCACAAAAACGGGTGGTGGGGGACCGAATGCGACACGGCACAAGCGCAAAAGACAAAGTTGGAAAAATTAAACAAAAGAAAAGCACGTGGCTCATCCACACGGGATTAAAACTAAATATTATCTAAACTTAAATACTAACAAAATAAATGAATGAAAGCGACGGCTTTTACAAAAATAAGTATGCCCACTCAAACAGCGGACACAACTGGGCGAAATACAAAAAGAAATAGAATAGAAATCAAACGTGGCGTCGATAGTTCATAAATGAACAGATAATTATGTCGGTAGAAGAGGGGTAGGGGCTAAACACGAAGAACACTGGAAAAATAGTAACAAACAAACTAGCACTTAGCTCTCCCTCGTGACGCTGGTTCTGCCGGGACGGTAGGGTGTCAAACTCGTCCTCGAAACGGCTCACTGACGGTCCGAAGCCTCGGAAGGAATTGAAAACGTCCTCACGTGGCTCAGTCAGAAGGTCCTGACGTCCTGTGCCAACACGTGGTCAGGGTTGTCCGTAGTGCACAGATCCCCAAAATGGGTGGCCCGCCGGAAAAATACACTCAATCTCCGTACGGAGGAAAATGGAAACTATAATCCCCGTAAAAGGGTAAATCACAAAAACTATCTGTGATAAGGAAATATTCCAAAATCCGAACTACACATCGGTCAACGCCCTTGCGTGCTATTCACTTGAAGGTCAGAACTCGACTTATCTTTTTGAACAAAAGAATAGAATACCAAAACCAGAAACGACGCCCTTCAGCTCGTTCATGAAGAGAGAACATTTACTTAAGTAAGAAAGAAGAGGAAAGATAGATACAAATTCGCGCCAAAACTATGACCTAGTCAAAGGTGATGATAAGGAACGTTTACACGAAAGAACGGAAGAATAATCTGAAATACGGGACAAAATATGGGTCAGCTAAAAATTAATGACATAAGTTGAACAACTAAATGAGAATAAACTTTACAAATGCTTCGAATATAATTACTCGTGACAATATAAAACAATAAATAAAATACTTTACGCTAGTGACTAGGTGTAAACTGGTCTGTCATTAAACTATCATAATTGAACAAGCTAGTCAACTTCATTGTATTGTCACATTAACGTGTTGCGCTAACCTTATAATATGGAATTGAAAAACATATGTGCTGAATTAAATAAAACTGTAAGTAGAATGAAAACTATTAAAATGTGACTCTAAATTATTTATAAATACTTCTAGATAATCAAAGGGATCGGAACTAAACAAAATGTATTTCAGATTAACAACAAAAGGCGAAAATGACACATACGAACAATAACAAGCACACAAAACGTCAAAAAGAATACAAAACACAAGAGTGACAAAATAATCGTAACAGCTGTTCAGTGCTGTTCAGTGCTGTTTAGTGCTGTTCAGTGCTGTTCAGTGCTGTTCAGTGCTGTTCAGTGCTGTTCAGTGCTGTTCAGTGCTGTTCAGTGCTGTTCCGTGTTGTTTAGTGCTGTTCAGTGTTGTTCAGTGCTGTTCAGTGCTGTTCAGTGCTGTTCAGTGCTGTTCAGTGCTGTTCAGTGCTGTTCAGTGCTGTTTAGTGCTGTTTAGTGCTGTTCAGTGCTGTTCAGTGCTGTTCAGTGCTGTTCAGTGCTGTTCAGTGCTGTTCAGTGCTGTTCAGTGCTGTTCAGTGCTGTTCAGTGCTGTTCAGTGCTGATCAGTGCTGTTCAGTGCTGTTTAGTGCTGTTTAGTGCTGTTTAGTGCTGTTTAGTGCTGTTCAGTGCTGTTCAGTGCTGTTCAGTGCTGTTCAGTGCTGTTTAGTGCTGTTCAGTGCTGTTCAGTGCTGTTCAGTGCTGTTTAGTGCTGTTTAGTGCTGTTTAGTGCTGTTCAGTGCTGTTTAGTGCTGTTCAGTGCTGTTTAGTGCTGTTCAGTGCTGTTTAGTGCTGTTCAGTGCTGTTCAGTGCTGTTCAGTGCTGTTCAGTGCTGTTCAGTGCTGTTTATGCTGTTTAGTGCTGTTTAGTGCTGTTTAGTGCTGTTTAGTGCTGTTCAGTGCTGTTCAGTGCTGTTCAGTGCTGTTTAGTGCTATTCAGTGCTGTTTAGTGCTGTTCAGTGCTGTTCAGTGCTGTTTAGTGCTGTTTAGTGCTGTTCAGTGCTGTTCAGTGCTGTTCAGTGCTGTTCAGTGCTGTTCAGTGCTGTTTAGTGCTGTTCAGTGCTGTTTAGTGCTGTTTAGTGCTGTTCAGTGCTGTTCAGTGCTGTTTAGTGCTGTTCAGTGCTGTTTAGTGCTGTTCAGTGCTGTTTAGTGCTGTTCAGTGCTGTTTAGTGCTGTTCAGTGCTGTTCAGTGCTGTTCAGTGCTGTTTAGTGCTGTTTAGTGCTGTTCAGTGCTGTTTAGTGCTGTTTAGTGCTGTTCAGTGCTGTTCAGTGCTGTTCAGTGCTGTTTAGTGCTGTTCAGTGCTGTTCAGTGCTGTTCAGTGCTGTTCAGTGCTGTTCAGTGCTGTTTAGTGCTGTTCAGTGCTGTTCAGTGCTGTTCAGTGCTGTTCAGTGCTGTTCAGTGCTGTTCAGTGCTGTTTAGTGCTGTTCAGTGCTGTTCAGTGCTGTTCAGTGCTGTTTAGTGCTGTTCAGTGCTGTTTAGTGCTGTTTAGTGCTGTTCAGTGCTGTTCAGTGCTGTTCAGTGCTGTTTAGTGCTATTCAGTGCTGTTTAGTGCTGTTCAGTGCTGTTCAGTGCTGTTTAGTGCTGTTCAGTGCTGTTCAGTGCTGTTTAGTGATGTTCAGTGCTGTTCAGTGCTGTTCAGTGCTGTTCAGTGCTGTTCAGTGCTGTTTAGTGCTGTTTAGTGCTGTTCAGTGCTGTTTAGTGCTGTTTAGTGCTGTTTAGTGCTGTTTAGTGCTATTCAGTGCTGTTTAGTGCTGTTCAGTGCTGTTCAGTGCTGTTTAGTGCTGTTTAGTGCTGTTCAGTGCTGTTCAGTGCTGTTCAGTGCTGTTCAGTGCTGTTCAGTGCTGTTCAGTGCTGTTCAGTGCTGTTTAGTGCTGTTCAGTGCTGTTCAGTGCTGTTCAGTGCTGTTCAGTGCTGTTCAGTGCTGTTCAGTGCTGTTCAGTGCTGTTCAGTGCTGTTCAGTGCTGTTCAGTGCTGTTCAGTGCTGTTCAGTGCTGTTCAGTGCTGTTCAGTGCTGTTCAGTGCTGTTCAGTGCTGTTCAGTGCTGTTTAGTGCTGTTTAGTGCTGTTCAGTGCTGTTCAGTGCTGTTCAGTGCTGTTCAGTGCTGTTCAGTGCTGTTCAGTGCTGTTCAGTGCTGTTTAGTGCTGTTCAGTGCTGGTCAGTGCTGTTCAGTGCTGTTTAGTGCTGTTCAGTGCTGTTCAGTGCTGTTCAGTGCTGTTCAGTGCTGTTCAGTGCTGTTTAGTGCTGTTCAGTGCTGTTTAGTGCTGTTTAGTGCTGTTCAGTGCTGTTCAGTGCTGTTCAGTGCTGTTTAGTGCTGTGTTACGTGCCCAGATGGGACACGAACAATTGTCCTCGCCAGAGGGTGAGGTTGCCGGCCTCTCAGTGGAGACGGGGTGGTTCTTAATAAAAATATGGGCGCCACGCAATTTATCAGTACCTACACCTCGCCAAATTGCGATGGTGGACGGGACAACAATTCGACAGTTCGGCAGCTGAAATCACAACGGGGGTGGGGGAAGGGTAAGACTTGAAAGAAACACGGCAATGATAATTAGAATTGAAAACTGAATTTATTAATAAGTACGATTTAAGAAAAATAAGAAAGTTAATAAACAAGATGCTAAGTAATTAAAACAAGTAGTGGTTATTGAAATGAAACATAAGTAATAAGCAAATAAGTAACATAAAATTAAGTAACAAAATAGAGTATAACGCAAACACTACCAACATGTAGCAGTTAGAAGTAAATAAATACGTAAATTTAGCCAAATACAAATGGCAAGTTTAAATCATACACATAAACGCGTGGATGTGCGAAAGTTGTCGACAAGCGCCGAATGTGCGTGGCGCACGCGCTCGGCCACGTCGTAGTACGTAGTACAAACAGTAGGGGCCCTACGCTGATCAGTTTCGGTTCACAAAAACGGGTGGTGGGGGACCGAATGCGACACGGCACAAGCGCAAAAGACAAAGTTGGAAAAATTAAACAAAAGAAAAGCACGTGGCTCATCCACACGGGATTAAAACTAAATATTATCTAAACTTAAATACTAACAAAATAAATGAATGAAAGCGACGGCTTTTACAAAAATAAGTATGCCCACTCAAACAGCGGACACAACTGGGCGAAATACAAAAAGAAATAGAATAGAAATCAAACGTGGCGTCGATAGTTCATAAATGAACAGATAATTATGTCGGTAGAAGAGGGGTAGGGGCTAAACACGAAGAACACTGGAAAAATAGTAACAAACAAACTAGCACTTAGCTCTCCCTCGTGACGCTGGTTCTGCCGGGACGGTAGGGTGTCAAACTCGTCCTCGAAACGGCTCACTGACGGTCCGAAGCCTCGGAAGGAATTGAAAACGTCCTCACGTGGCTCAGTCAGAAGGTCCTGACGTCCTGTGCCAACACGTGGTCAGGGTTGTCCGTAGTGCACAGATCCCCAAAATGGGTGGCCCGCCGGAAAAATACACTCAATCTCCGTACGGAGGAAAATGGAAACTATAATCCCCGTAAAAGGGTAAATCACAAAAACTATCTGTGATAAGGAAATATTCCAAAATCCGAACTACACATCGGTCAACGCCCTTGCGTGCTATTCACTTGAAGGTCAGAACTCGACTTATCTTTTTGAACAAAAGAATAGAATACCAAAACCAGAAACGACGCCCTTCAGCTCGTTCGTGAAGAGAGAACATTTACTTAAGTAAGAAAGAAGAGGAAAGATAGATACAAATTCGCGCCAAAACTATGACCTAGTCAAAGGTGATGATAAGGAACGTTTACACGAAAGAACGGAAGAATAATCTGAAATACGGGACAAAATATGGGTCAGCTAAAAATTAATGACATAAGTTGAACAACTAAATGAGAATAAACTTTACAAATGCTTCGAATATAATTACTCGTGACAATATAAAACAATAAATAAAATACTTTACGCTAGTGACTAGGTGTAAACTGGTCTGTCATTAAACTATCATAATTGAACAAGCTAGTCAACTTCATTGTATTGTCACATTAACGTGTTGCGCTAACCTTATAATATGGAATTGAAAAACATATGTGCTGAATTAAATAAAACTGTAAGTAGAATGAAAACTATTAAAATGTGACTCTAAATTATTTATAAATACTTCTAGATAATCAAAGGGATCGGAACTAAACAAAATGTATTTCAGATTAACAACAAAAGGCGAAAATGACACATACGAACAATAACAAGCACACAAAACGTCAAAAAGAATACAAAACACAAGAGTGACAAAATAATCGTAACAGCTGTTCAGTGCTGTTCAGTGCTGTTTAGTGCTGTTCAGTGCTGTTCAGTGCTGTTCAGTGCTGTTCAGTGCTGTTCAGTGCTGTTCAGTGCTGTTCAGTGCTGTTTAGTGCTGTTCAGTGCTGTTCAGTGCTGTTCAGTGCTGTTCAGTGCTGTTCAGTGCTGTTCAGTGCTGTTCCGTGTTGTTTAGTGCTGTTCAGTGTTGTTCAGTGCTGTTCAGTGCTGTTCAGTGCTGTTCAGTGCTGTTTAGTGCTGTTCAGTGCTGTTCAGTGCTGTTCAGTGCTGTTCAGTGCTGTTCAGTGCTGTTCAGTGCTGTTTAGTGCTGTTCAGTGCTGTTCAGTGCTGTTTAGTGCTGTTTAGTGCTGTTCAGTGCTGTTCAGTGCTGTTTAGTGCTGTTCAGTGCTGTTTAGTGCTGTTCAGTGCTGTTCAGTGCTGTTCAGTGCTGTTCAGTGCTGTTCAATGCTGTTCAGTGCTGTTTAGTGCTGATCAGTGCTGTTCAGTGCTGTTTAGTGCTGTTTAGTGCTGTTTAGTGCTGTTCAGTGCTGTTTAGTGCTGTTCAGTGCTGTTCAGTGCTGTTCAGTGCTGTTCAGTGCTGTTCAGTGCTGTTCAGTGCTGTTTAGTGCTGTTCAGTGCTGTTCAGTGCTGTTCAGTGCTGTTTAGTGCTGTTCAGTGCTGTTTAGTGCTGTTTAGTGCTGTTCAGTGCTGTTCAGTGCTGTTCAGTGCTGTTTAGTGCTATTCAGTGCTGTTTAGTGCTGTTCAGTGCTGTTCAGTGCTGTTTAGTGCTGTTCAGTGCTGTTCAGTGCTGTTTAGTGATGTTCAGTGCTGTTCAGTGCTGTTCAGTGCTGTTCAGTGCTGTTCAGTGCTGTTTAGTGCTGTTTAGTGCTGTTCAGTGCTGTTTAGTGCTGTTTAGTGCTGTTTAGTGCTGTTTAGTGCTATTCAGTGCTGTTTAGTGCTGTTCAGTGCTGTTCAGTGCTGTTTAGTGCTGTTTAGTGCTGTTCAGTGCTGTTCAGTGCTGTTCAGTGCTGTTCAGTGCTGTTCAGTGCTGTTCAGTGCTGTTCAGTGCTGTTTAGTGCTGTTCAGTGCTGTTCAGTGCTGTTCAGTGCTGTTCAGTGCTGTTCAGTGCTGTTCAGTGCTGTTCAGTGCTGTTCAGTGCTGTTCAGTGCTGTTCAGTGCTGTTCAGTGCTGTTCAGTGCTGTTCAGTGCTGTTCAGTGCTGTTCAGTGCTGTTCAGTGCTGTTCAGTGCTGTTCAGTGCTGTTTAGTGCTGTTTAGTGCTGTTCAGTGCTGTTCAGTGCTGTTCAGTGCTGTTCAGTGCTGTTCAGTGCTGTTCAGTGCTGTTCAGTGCTGTTTAGTGCTGTTCAGTGCTGGTCAGTGCTGTTCAGTGCTGTTTAGTGCTGTTCAGTGCTGTTCAGTGCTGTTCAGTGCTGTTCAGTGCTGTTCAGTGCTGTTTAGTGCTGTTCAGTGCTGTTTAGTGCTGTTTAGTGCTGTTCAGTGCTGTTCAGTGCTGTTCAGTGCTGTTCAGTGCTGTTTAGTGCTGTGTTACGTGCCCAGATGGGACACGAACAATTGTCCTCGCCAGAGGGTGAGGTTGCCGGCCTCTCAGTGGAGACGGGGTGGTTCTTAATAAAAATATGGGCGCCACGCAATTTATCAGTACCTACACCTCGCCAAATTGCGATGGTGGACGGGACAACAATTCGACAGTTCGGCAGCTGAAATCACAACGGGGGTGGGGGAAGGGTAAGACTTGAAAGAAACACGGCAATGATAATTAGAATTGAAAACTGAATTTATTAATAAGTACGATTTAAGAAAAATAAGAAAGTTAATAAACAAGATGCTAAGTAATTAAAACAAGTAGTGGTTATTGAAATGAAACATAAGTAATAAGCAAATAAGTAACATAAAATTAAGTAACAAAATAGAGTATAACGCAAACACTACCAACATGTAGCAGTTAGAAGTAAATAAATACGTAAATTTAGCCAAATACAAATGGCAAGTTTAAATCATACACATAAACGCGTGGATGTGCGAAAGTTGTCGACAAGCGCCGAATGTGCGTGGCGCACGCGCTCGGCCACGTCGTAGTACGTAGTACAAACAGTAGGGGCCCTACGCTGATCAGTTTCGGTTCACAAAAACGGGTGGTGGGGGACCGAATGCGACACGGCACAAGCGCAAAAGACAAAGTTGGAAAAATTAAACAAAAGAAAAGCACGTGGCTCATCCACACGGGATTAAAACTAAATATTATCTAAACTTAAATACTAACAAAATAAATGAATGAAAGCGACGGCTTTTACAAAAATAAGTATGCCCACTCAAACAGCGGACACAACTGGGCGAAATACAAAAAGAAATAGAATAGAAATCAAACGTGGCGTCGATAGTTCATAAATGAACAGATAATTATGTCGGTAGAAGAGGGGTAGGGGCTAAACACGAAGAACACTGGAAAAATAGTAACAAACAAACTAGCACTTAGCTCTCCCTCGTGACGCTGGTTCTGCCGGGACGGTAGGGTGTCAAACTCGTCCTCGAAACGGCTCACTGACGGTCCGAAGCCTCGGAAGGAATTGAAAACGTCCTCACGTGGCTCAGTCAGAAGGTCCTGACGTCCTGTGCCAACACGTGGTCAGGGTTGTCCGTAGTGCACAGATCCCCAAAATGGGTGGCCCGCCGGAAAAATACACTCAATCTCCGTACGGAGGAAAATGGAAACTATAATCCCCGTAAAAGGGTAAATCACAAAAACTATCTGTGATAAGGAAATATTCCAAAATCCGAACTACACATCGGTCAACGCCCTTGCGTGCTATTCACTTGAAGGTCAGAACTCGACTTATCTTTTTGAACAAAAGAATAGAATACCAAAACCAGAAACGACGCCCTTCAGCTCGTTCATGAAGAGAGAACATTTACTTAAGTAAGAAAGAAGAGGAAAGATAGATACAAATTCGCGCCAAAACTATGACCTAGTCAAAGGTGATGATAAGGAACGTTTACACGAAAGAACGGAAGAATAATCTGAAATACGGGACAAAATATGGGTCAGCTAAAAATTAATGACATAAGTTGAACAACTAAATGAGAATAAACTTTACAAATGCTTCGAATATAATTACTCGTGACAATATAAAACAATAAATAAAATACTTTACGCTAGTGACTAGGTGTAAACTGGTCTGTCATTAAACTATCATAATTGAACAAGCTAGTCAACTTCATTGTATTGTCACATTAACGTGTTGCGCTAACCTTATAATATGGAATTGAAAAACATATGTGCTGAATTAAATAAAACTGTAAGTAGAATGAAAACTATTAAAATGTGACTCTAAATTATTTATAAATACTTCTAGATAATCAAAGGGATCGGAACTAAACAAAATGTATTTCAGATTAACAACAAAAGGCGAAAATGACACATACGAACAATAACAAGCACACAAAACGTCAAAAAGAATACAAAACACAAGAGTGACAAAATAATCGTAACAGCTGTTCAGTGCTGTTCAGTGCTGTTTAGTGCTGTTCAGTGCTGTTCAGTGCTGTTCAGTGCTGTTCAGTGCTGTTCAGTGCTGTTCAGTGCTGTTCAGTGCTGTTCAGTGCTGTTCAGTGCTGTTCAGTGCTGTTCAGTGCTGTTCCGTGTTGTTTAGTGCTGTTCAGTGTTGTTCAGTGCTGTTCAGTGCTGTTCAGTGCTGTTCAGTGCTGTTCAGTGCTGTTCAGTGCTGTTTAGTGCTGTTTAGTGCTGTTCAGTGCTGTTCAGTGCTGTTCAGTGCTGTTCAGTGCTGTTTAGTGCTGTTCAGTGCTGTTCAGTGCTGTTTAGTGCTGTTCAGTGCTGTTCAGTGCTGTTCAGTGCTGTTCAGTGCTGTTCAGTGCTGTTCAGTGCTGTTTAGTGATGTTCAGTGCTGTTCAGTGCTGTTCAGTGCTGTTCAGTGCTGTTCAGTGCTGTTCAGTGCTGTTTAGTGCTGTTTAGTGCTGTTTAGTGCTGTTCAGTGCTGTTTAGTGCTGTTTAGTGCTGTTTAGTGCTGTTTAGTGCTGTTCAGTGCTGTTCAGTGCTGTTTAGTGCTGTTCAGTGCTGTTTAGTGCTGTTCAGTGCTGTTTAGTGCTGTTTAGTGCTGTTCAGTGCTGTTCAGTGCTGTTTAGTGCTGTTCAGTGCTGTTCAGTGCTGTTCAGTGCTGTTCAGTGCTGCTTAGTGCTGTTCAGTGCTGTTTAGTGCTGTTTAGTGCTGTTTAGTGCTGTTCAGTGCTGTTCAGTGCTGTTCAGTGCTGTTCAGTGCTGTTCAGTGCTGTTCAGTGCTGTTCAGTGCTGTTTAGTGCTGTTTAGTGCTGTTCAGTGCTGTTCAGTGCTGTTCAGTGCTGTTCAGTGCTGTTCAGTGCTGTTCAGTGCTGTTCAGTGCTGTTCAGTGCTGTTCAGTGCTGTTTAGTGCTGTTCAGTGCTGTTCAGTGCTGTTCAGTGCTGTTCAGTGCTGTTCAGTACTGTTCAGTGCAGTGGGGGAAGGGTAAGACTTGAAAGAAACACGGCAATGATAATTAGAATTGAAAACTGAATTTATTAATAAGTACGATTTAAGAAAAATAAGAAAGTTAATAAACAAGATGCTAAGTAATTAAAACAAGTAGTGGTTATTGAAATGAAACATAAGTAATAAGCAAATAAGTAACATAAAATTAAGTAACAAAATAGAGTATAACGCAAACACTACCAACATGTAGCAGTTAGAAGTAAATAAATACGTAAATTTAGCCAAATACAAATGGCAAGTTTAAATCATACACATAAACGCGTGGATGTGCGAAAGTTGTCGACAAGCGCCGAATGTGCGTGGCGCACGCGCTCGGCCACGTCGTAGTACGTAGTACAAACAGTAGGGGCCCTACGCTGATCAGTTTCGGTTCACAAAAACGGGTGGTGGGGGACCGAATGCGACACGGCACAAGCGCAAAAGACAAAGTTGGAAAAATTAAACAAAAGAAAAGCACGTGGCTCATCCACACGGGATTAAAACTAAATATTATCTAAACTTAAATACTAACAAAATAAATGAATGAAAGCGACGGCTTTTACAAAAATAAGTATGCCCACTCAAACAGCGGACACAACTGGGCGAAATACAAAAAGAAATAGAATAGAAATCAAACGTGGCGTCGATAGTTCATAAATGAACAGATAATTATGTCGGTAGAAGAGGGGTAGGGGCTAAACACGAAGAACACTGGAAAAATAGTAACAAACAAACTAGCACTTAGCTCTCCCTCGTGACGCTGGTTCTGCCGGGACGGTAGGGTGTCAAACTCGTCCTCGAAACGGCTCACTGACGGTCCGAAGCCTCGGAAGGAATTGAAAACGTCCTCACGTGGCTCAGTCAGAAGGTCCTGACGTCCTGTGCCAACACGTGGTCAGGGTTGTCCGTAGTGCACAGATCCCCAAAATGGGTGGCCCGCCGGAAAAATACACTCAATCTCCGTACGGAGGAAAATGGAAACTATAATCCCCGTAAAAGGGTAAATCACAAAAACTATCTGTGATAAGGAAATATTCCAAAATCCGAACTACACATCGGTCAACGCCCTTGCGTGCTATTCACTTGAAGGTCAGAACTCGACTTATCTTTTTGAACAAAAGAATAGAATACCAAAACCAGAAACGACGCCCTTCAGCTCGTTCATGAAGAGAGAACATTTACTTAAGTAAGAAAGAAGAGGAAAGATAGATACAAATTCGCGCCAAAACTATGACCTAGTCAAAGGTGATGATAAGGAACGTTTACACGAAAGAACGGAAGAATAATCTGAAATACGGGACAAAATATGGGTCAGCTAAAAATTAATGACATAAGTTGAACAACTAAATGAGAATAAACTTTACAAATGCTTCGAATATAATTACTCGTGACAATATAAAACAATAAATAAAATACTTTACGCTAGTGACTAGGTGTAAACTGGTCTGTCATTAAACTATCATAATTGAACAAGCTAGTCAACTTCATTGTATTGTCACATTAACGTGTTGCGCTAACCTTATAATATGGAATTGAAAAACATATGTGCTGAATTAAATAAAACTGTAAGTAGAATGAAAACTATTAAAATGTGACTCTAAATTATTTATAAATACTTCTAGATAATCAAAGGGATCGGAACTAAACAAAATGTATTTCAGATTAACAACAAAAGGCGAAAATGACACATACGAACAATAACAAGCACACAAAACGTCAAAAAGAATACAAAACACAAGAGTGACAAAATAATCGTAACAGCTGTTCAGTGCTGTTCAGTGCTGTTTAGTGCTGTTCAGTGCTGTTCAGTGCTGTTCAGTGCTGTTCAGTGCTGTTCAGTGCTGTTCAGTGCTGTTCAGTGCTGTTCCGTGTTGTTTAGTGCTGTTCAGTGTTGTTCAGTGCTGTTCAGTGCTGTTCAGTGCTGTTCAGTGCTGTTCAGTGCTGTTTAGTGCTGTTTAGTGCTGTTCAGTGCTGTTCAGTGCTGTTCAGTGCTGTTCAGTGCTGTTCAGTGCTGTTCAGTGCTGTTCAGTGCTGTTCAGTGCTGTTCAGTGCTGTTCAGTGCTGATCAGTGCTGTTCAGTGCTGTTTAGTGCTGTTTAGTGCTGTTTAGTGCTGTTTAGTGCTGTTTAGTGCTGTTCAGTGCTGTTCAGTGCTGTTCAGTGCTGTTCAGTGCTGTTTAGTGCTGTTCAGTGCTGTTCAGTGCTGTTCAGTGCTGTTTAGTGCTGTTTAGTGCTGTTTAGTGCTGTTCAGTGCTGTTTAGTGCTGTTCAGTGCTGTTTAGTGCTGTTCAGTGCTGTTTAGTGCTGTTCAGTGCTGTTCAGTGCTGTTCAGTGCTGTTCAGTGCTGTTCAGTGCTGTTTATGCTGTTTAGTGCTGTTTAGTGCTGTTTAGTGCTGTTTAGTGCTGTTCAGTGCTGTTCAGTGCTGTTCAGTGCTGTTTAGTGCTATTCAGTGCTGTTTAGTGCTGTTCAGTGCTGTTCAGTGCTGTTTAGTGCTGTTTAGTGCTGTTCAGTGCTGTTCAGTGCTGTTCAGTGCTGTTCAGTGCTGTTTAGTGCTGTTCAGTGCTGTTCAGTGCTGTTCAGTGCTGTTCAGTGCTGTTCAGTGCTGTTCAGTGCTGTTCAGTGCTGATCAGTGCTGTTCAGTGCTGTTTAGTGCTGTTTAGTGCTGTTTAGTGCTGTTTAGTGCTGTTTAGTGCTGTTCAGTGCTGTTCAGTGCTGTTCAGTGCTGTTCAGTGCTGTTTAGTGCTGTTCAGTGCTGTTCAGTGCTGTTCAGTGCTGTTTAGTGCTGTTTAGTGCTGTTTAGTGCTGTTCAGTGCTGTTTAGTGCTGTTCAGTGCTGTTTAGTGCTGTTCAGTGCTGTTTAGTGCTGTTCAGTGCTGTTCAGTGCTGTTCAGTGCTGTTCAGTGCTGTTCAGTGCTGTTTATGCTGTTTAGTGCTGTTTAGTGCTGTTTAGTGCTGTTTAGTGCTGTTCAGTGCTGTTCAGTGCTGTTCAGTGCTGTTTAGTGCTATTCAGTGCTGTTTAGTGCTGTTCAGTGCTGTTCAGTGCTGTTTAGTGCTGTTTAGTGCTGTTCAGTGCTGTTCAGTGCTGTTCAGTGCTGTTCAGTGCTGTTTAGTGCTGTTCAGTGCTGTTTAGTGCTGTTTAGTGCTGTTCAGTGCTGTTCAGTGCTGTTTAGTGCTGTTCAGTGCTGTTTAGTGCTGTTCAGTGCTGTTTAGTGCTGTTCAGTGCTGTTTAGTGCTGTTCAGTGCTGTTCAGTGCTGTTCAGTGCTGTTTAGTGCTGTTTAGTGCTGTTCAGTGCTGTTTAGTGCTGTTTAGTGCTGTTCAGTGCTGTTCAGTGCTGTTCAGTGCTGTTTAGTGCTGTTCAGTGCTGTTCAGTGCTGTTCAGTGCTGTTCAGTGCTGTTCAGTGCTGTTCAGTGCTGTTCAGTGCTGTTCAGTGCTGTTCAGTGCTGTTCAGTGCTGTTCAGTGCTGTTCAGTGCTGTTCAGTGCTGTTTAGTGCTGTTCAGTGCTGTTCAGTGCTGTTCAGTGCTGTTTAGTGCTGTTCAGTGCTGTTTAGTGCTGTTTAGTGCTGTTCAGTGCTGTTCAGTGCTGTTCAGTGCTGTTTAGTGCTATTCAGTGCTGTTTAGTGCTGTTCAGTGCTGTTCAGTGCTGTTTAGTGCTGTTCAGTGCTGTTCAGTGCTGTTTAGTGATGTTCAGTGCTGTTCAGTGCTGTTCAGTGCTGTTCAGTGCTGTTCAGTGCTGTTTAGTGCTGTTTAGTGCTGTTCAGTGCTGTTTAGTGCTGTTTAGTGCTGTTTAGTGCTGTTTAGTGCTATTCAGTGCTGTTTAGTGCTGTTCAGTGCTGTTCAGTGCTGTTTAGTGCTGTTTAGTGCTGTTCAGTGCTGTTCAGTGCTGTTCAGTGCTGTTCAGTGCTGTTCAGTGCTGTTCAGTGCTGTTCAGTGCTGTTTAGTGCTGTTCAGTGCTGTTCAGTGCTGTTCAGTGCTGTTCAGTGCTGTTCAGTGCTGTTCAGTGCTGTTCAGTGCTGTTCAGTGCTGTTCAGTGCTGTTCAGTGCTGTTCAGTGCTGTTCAGTGCTGTTCAGTGCTGTTCAGTGCTGTTCAGTGCTGTTCAGTGCTGTTCAGTGCTGTTCAGTGCTGTTTAGTGCTGTTTAGTGCTGTTCAGTGCTGTTCAGTGCTGTTCAGTGCTGTTCAGTGCTGTTCAGTGCTGTTCAGTGCTGTTCAGTGCTGTTCAGTGCTGTTTAGTGCTGTTCAGTGCTGGTCAGTGCTGTTCAGTGCTGTTTAGTGCTGTTCAGTGCTGTTCAGTGCTGTTCAGTGCTGTTCAGTGCTGTTCAGTGCTGTTTAGTGCTGTTCAGTGCTGTTTAGTGCTGTTTAGTGCTGTTCAGTGCTGTTCAGTGCTGTTCAGTGCTGTTCAGTGCTGTTTAGTGCTGTGTTACGTGCCCAGATGGGACACGAACAATTGTCCTCGCCAGATGGTGAGGTTGCCGGCCTCTCAGTGGAGACGGGGTGGTTCTTAATAAAAATATGGGCGCCACGCAATTTATCAGTACCTACACCTCGCCAAATTGCG
This sequence comes from Carabus problematicus, assembly GCA_963422195.1. Classification (NCBI taxonomy): domain Eukaryota; kingdom Metazoa; phylum Arthropoda; class Insecta; order Coleoptera; family Carabidae; genus Carabus; species Carabus problematicus. Next base: position 28,336,799 of record OY728577.1, read on the forward strand.
ATGGTGGACGGGACAACAATTCGACAGTTCGGCAGCTGAAATCACAACGGGGGTGGGGGAAGGGTAAGACTTGAAAGAAACACGGCAATGATAATTAGAATTGAAAACTGAATTTATTAATAAGTACGATTTAAGAAAAATAAGAAAGTTAATAAACAAGATGCTAAGTAATTAAAACAAGTAGTGGTTATTGAAATGAAACATAAGTAATAAGCAAATAAGTAACATAAAATTAAGTAACAAAATAGAGTATAACGCAAACACTACCAACATGTAGCAGTTAGAAGTAAATAAATACGTAAATTTAGCCAAATACAAATGGCAAGTTTAAATCATACACATAAACGCGTGGATGTGCGAAAGTTGTCGACAAGCGCCGAATGTGCGTGGCGCACGCGCTCGGCCACGTCGTAGTACGTAGTACAAACAGTAGGGGCCCTACGCTGATCAGTTTCGGTTCACAAAAACGGGTGGTGGGGGACCGAATGCGACACGGCACAAGCGCAAAAGACAAAGTTGGAAAAATTAAACAAAAGAAAAGCACGTGGCTCATCCACACGGGATTAAAACTAAATATTATCTAAACTTAAATACTAACAAAATAAATGAATGAAAGCGACGGCTTTTACAAAAATAAGTATGCCCACTCAAACAGCGGACACAACTGGGCGAAATACAAAAAGAAATAGAATAGAAATCAAACGTGGCGTCGATAGTTCATAAATGAACAGATAATTATGTCGGTAGAAGAGGGGTAGGGGCTAAACACGAAGAACACTGGAAAAATAGTAACAAACAAACTAGCACTTAGCTCTCCCTCGTGACGCTGGTTCTGCCGGGACGGTAGGGTGTCAAACTCGTCCTCGAAACGGCTCACTGACGGTCCGAAGCCTCGGAAGGAATTGAAAACGTCCTCACGTGGCTCAGTCAGAAGGTCCTGACGTCCTGTGCCAACACGTGGTCAGGGTTGTCCGTAGTGCACAGATCCCCAAAATGGGTGGCCCGCCGGAAAAATACACTCAATCTCCGTACGGAGGAAAATGGAAACTATAATCCCCGTAAAAGGGTAAATCACAAAAACTATCTGTGATAAGGAAATATTCCAAAATCCGAACTACACATCGGTCAACGCCCTTGCGTGCTATTCACTTGAAGGTCAGAACTCGACTTATCTTTTTGAACAAAAGAATAGAATACCAAAACCAGAAACGACGCCCTTCAGCTCGTTCATGAAGAGAGAACATTTACTTAAGTAAGAAAGAAGAGGAAAGATAGATACAAATTCGCGCCAAAACTATGACCTAGTCAAAGGTGATGATAAGGAACGTTTACACGAAAGAACGGAAGAATAATCTGAAATACGGGACAAAATATGGGTCAGCTAAAAATTAATGACATAAGTTGAACAACTAAATGAGAATAAACTTTACAAATGCTTCGAATATAATTACTCGTGACAATATAAAACAATAAATAAAATACTTTACGCTAGTGACTAGGTGTAAACTGGTCTGTCATTAAACTATCATAATTGAACAAGCTAGTCAACTTCATTGTATTGTCACATTAACGTGTTGCGCTAACCTTATAATATGGAATTGAAAAACATATGTGCTGAATTAAATAAAACTGTAAGTAGAATGAAAACTATTAAAATGTGACTCTAAATTATTTATAAATACTTCTAGATAATCAAAGGGATCGGAACTAAACAAAATGTATTTCAGATTAACAACAAAAGGCGAAAATGACACATACGAACAATAACAAGCACACAAAACGTCAAAAAGAATACAAAACACAAGAGTGACAAAATAATCGTAACAGCTGTTCAGTGCTGTTCAGTGCTGTTTAGTGCTGTTCAGTGCTGTTCAGTGCTGTTCAGTGCTGTTCAGTGCTGTTCAGTGCTGTTCAGTGCTGTTCAGTGCTGTTCAGTGCTGTTCAGTGCTGTTCAGTGCTGTTCAGTGCTGTTCCGTGTTGTTTAGTGCTGTTCAGTGTTGTTCAGTGCTGTTCAGTGCTGTTCAGTGCTGTTCAGTGCTGTTCAGTGCTGTTCAGTGCTGTTTAGTGCTGTTTAGTGCTGTTCAGTGCTGTTCAGTGCTGTTCAGTGCTGTTCAGTGCTGTTTAGTGCTGTTCAGTGCTGTTCAGTGCTGTTTAGTGCTGTTCAGTGCTGTTCAGTGCTGTTCAGTGCTGTTCAGTGCTGTTCAGTGCTGTTCAGTGCTGTTTAGTGATGTTCAGTGCTGTTCAGTGCTGTTCAGTGCTGTTCAGTGCTGTTCAGTGCTGTTCAGTGCTGTTTAGTGCTGTTTAGTGCTGTTTAGTGCTGTTCAGTGCTGTTTAGTGCTGTTTAGTGCTGTTTAGTGCTGTTTAGTGCTGTTCAGTGCTGTTCAGTGCTGTTTAGTGCTGTTCAGTGCTGTTTAGTGCTGTTCAGTGCTGTTTAGTGCTGTTTAGTGCTGTTCAGTGCTGTTCAGTGCTGTTTAGTGCTGTTCAGTGCTGTTCAGTGCTGTTCAGTGCTGTTCAGTGCTGTTCAGTGCTGCTTAGTGCTGTTCAGTGCTGTTTAGTGCTGTTTAGTGCTGTTTAGTGCTGTTCAGTGCTGTTCAGTGCTGTTCAGTGCTGTTCAGTGCTGTTCAGTGCTGTTCAGTGCTGTTCAGTGCTGTTCAGTGCTGTTTAGTGCTGTTTAGTGCTGTTCAGTGCTGTTCAGTGCTGTTCAGTGCTGTTCAGTGCTGTTCAGTGCTGTTCAGTGCTGTTCAGTGCTGTTCAGTGCTGTTCAGTGCTGTTTAGTGCTGTTCAGTGCTGTTCAGTGCTGTTCAGTGCTGTTCAGTGCTGTTCAGTACTGTTCAGTGCAGTGGGGGAAGGGTAAGACTTGAAAGAAACACGGCAATGATAATTAGAATTGAAAACTGAATTTATTAATAAGTACGATTTAAGAAAAATAAGAAAGTTAATAAACAAGATGCTAAGTAATTAAAACAAGTAGTGGTTATTGAAATGAAACATAAGTAATAAGCAAATAAGTAACATAAAATTAAGTAACAAAATAGAGTATAACGCAAACACTACCAACATGTAGCAGTTAGAAGTAAATAAATACGTAAATTTAGCCAAATACAAATGGCAAGTTTAAATCATACACATAAACGCGTGGATGTGCGAAAGTTGTCGACAAGCGCCGAATGTGCGTGGCGCACGCGCTCGGCCACGTCGTAGTACGTAGTACAAACAGTAGGGGCCCTACGCTGATCAGTTTCGGTTCACAAAAACGGGTGGTGGGGGACCGAATGCGACACGGCACAAGCGCAAAAGACAAAGTTGGAAAAATTAAACAAAAGAAAAGCACGTGGCTCATCCACACGGGATTAAAACTAAATATTATCTAAACTTAAATACTAACAAAATAAATGAATGAAAGCGACGGCTTTTACAAAAATAAGTATGCCCACTCAAACAGCGGACACAACTGGGCGAAATACAAAAAGAAATAGAATAGAAATCAAACGTGGCGTCGATAGTTCATAAATGAACAGATAATTATGTCGGTAGAAGAGGGGTAGGGGCTAAACACGAAGAACACTGGAAAAATAGTAACAAACAAACTAGCACTTAGCTCTCCCTCGTGACGCTGGTTCTGCCGGGACGGTAGGGTGTCAAACTCGTCCTCGAAACGGCTCACTGACGGTCCGAAGCCTCGGAAGGAATTGAAAACGTCCTCACGTGGCTCAGTCAGAAGGTCCTGACGTCCTGTGCCAACACGTGGTCAGGGTTGTCCGTAGTGCACAGATCCCCAAAATGGGTGGCCCGCCGGAAAAATACACTCAATCTCCGTACGGAGGAAAATGGAAACTATAATCCCCGTAAAAGGGTAAATCACAAAAACTATCTGTGATAAGGAAATATTCCAAAATCCGAACTACACATCGGTCAACGCCCTTGCGTGCTATTCACTTGAAGGTCAGAACTCGACTTATCTTTTTGAACAAAAGAATAGAATACCAAAACCAGAAACGACGCCCTTCAGCTCGTTCATGAAGAGAGAACATTTACTTAAGTAAGAAAGAAGAGGAAAGATAGATACAAATTCGCGCCAAAACTATGACCTAGTCAAAGGTGATGATAAGGAACGTTTACACGAAAGAACGGAAGAATAATCTGAAATACGGGACAAAATATGGGTCAGCTAAAAATTAATGACATAAGTTGAACAACTAAATGAGAATAAACTTTACAAATGCTTCGAATATAATTACTCGTGACAATATAAAACAATAAATAAAATACTTTACGCTAGTGACTAGGTGTAAACTGGTCTGTCATTAAACTATCATAATTGAACAAGCTAGTCAACTTCATTGTATTGTCACATTAACGTGTTGCGCTAACCTTATAATATGGAATTGAAAAACATATGTGCTGAATTAAATAAAACTGTAAGTAGAATGAAAACTATTAAAATGTGACTCTAAATTATTTATAAATACTTCTAGATAATCAAAGGGATCGGAACTAAACAAAATGTATTTCAGATTAACAACAAAAGGCGAAAATGACACATACGAACAATAACAAGCACACAAAACGTCAAAAAGAATACAAAACACAAGAGTGACAAAATAATCGTAACAGCTGTTCAGTGCTGTTCAGTGCTGTTTAGTGCTGTTCAGTGCTGTTCAGTGCTGTTCAGTGCTGTTCAGTGCTGTTCAGTGCTGTTCAGTGCTGTTCCGTGTTGTTTAGTGCTGTTCAGTGTTGTTCAGTGCTGTTCAGTGCTGTTCAGTGCTGTTCAGTGCTGTTCAGTGCTGTTCAGTGCTGTTCAGTGCTGTTCAGTGCTGTTTAGTGCTGTTTAGTGCTGTTCAGTGCTGTTCAGTGCTGTTCAGTGCTGTTCAGTGCTGTTCAGTGCTGTTCAGTGCTGTTCAGTGCTGTTCAGTGCTGTTCAGTGCTGTTCAGTGCTGATCAGTGCTGTTCAGTGCTGTTTAGTGCTGTTTAGTGCTGTTTAGTGCTGTTTAGTGCTGTTTAGTGCTGTTCAGTGCTGTTCAGTGCTGTTCAGTGCTGTTCAGTGCTGTTTAGTGCTGTTCAGTGCTGTTCAGTGCTGTTCAGTGCTGTTTAGTGCTGTTTAGTGCTGTTTAGTGCTGTTCAGTGCTGTTTAGTGCTGTTCAGTGCTGTTTAGTGCTGTTCAGTGCTGTTTAGTGCTGTTCAGTGCTGTTCAGTGCTGTTCAGTGCTGTTCAGTGCTGTTCAGTGCTGTTTATGCTGTTTAGTGCTGTTTAGTGCTGTTTAGTGCTGTTTAGTGCTGTTCAGTGCTGTTCAGTGCTGTTCAGTGCTGTTTAGTGCTATTCAGTGCTGTTTAGTGCTGTTCAGTGCTGTTCAGTGCTGTTTAGTGCTGTTTAGTGCTGTTCAGTGCTGTTCAGTGCTGTTCAGTGCTGTTCAGTGCTGTTCAGTGCTGTTTAGTGCTGTTCAGTGCTGTTTAGTGCTGTTTAGTGCTGTTCAGTGCTGTTCAGTGCTGTTTAGTGCTGTTCAGTGCTGTTTAGTGCTGTTCAGTGCTGTTTAGTGCTGTTCAGTGCTGTTTAGTGCTGTTCAGTGCTGTTCAGTGCTGTTCAGTGCTGTTTAGTGCTGTTTAGTGCTGTTCAGTGCTGTTTAGTGCTGTTTAGTGCTGTTCAGTGCTGTTCAGTGCTGTTCAGTGCTGTTTAGTGCTGTTCAGTGCTGTTCAGTGCTGTTCAGTGCTGTTCAGTGCTGTTCAGTGCTGTTTAGTGCTGTTCAGTGCTGTTCAGTGCTGTTCAGTGCTGTTCAGTGCTGTTCAGTGCTGTTCAGTGCTGTTTAGTGCTGTTCAGTGCTGTTCAGTGCTGTTCAGTGCTGTTTAGTGCTGTTCAGTGCTGTTTAGTGCTGTTTAGTGCTGTTCAGTGCTGTTCAGTGCTGTTCAGTGCTGTTTAGTGCTATTCAGTGCTGTTTAGTGCTGTTCAGTGCTGTTCAGTGCTGTTTAGTGCTGTTCAGTGCTGTTCAGTGCTGTTTAGTGATGTTCAGTGCTGTTCAGTGCTGTTCAGTGCTGTTCAGTGCTGTTCAGTGCTGTTTAGTGCTGTTTAGTGCTGTTCAGTGCTGTTTAGTGCTGTTTAGTGCTGTTTAGTGCTGTTTAGTGCTATTCAGTGCTGTTTAGTGCTGTTCAGTGCTGTTCAGTGCTGTTTAGTGCTGTTTAGTGCTGTTCAGTGCTGTTCAGTGCTGTTCAGTGCTGTTCAGTGCTGTTCAGTGCTGTTCAGTGCTGTTCAGTGCTGTTTAGTGCTGTTCAGTGCTGTTCAGTGCTGTTCAGTGCTGTTCAGTGCTGTTCAGTGCTGTTCAGTGCTGTTCAGTGCTGTTCAGTGCTGTTCAGTGCTGTTCAGTGCTGTTCAGTGCTGTTCAGTGCTGTTCAGTGCTGTTCAGTGCTGTTCAGTGCTGTTCAGTGCTGTTCAGTGCTGTTCAGTGCTGTTTAGTGCTGTTTAGTGCTGTTCAGTGCTGTTCAGTGCTGTTCAGTGCTGTTCAGTGCTGTTCAGTGCTGTTTAGTGCTGTTCAGTGCTGGTCAGTGCTGTTCAGTGCTGTTTAGTGCTGTTCAGTGCTGTTCAGTGCTGTTCAGTGCTGTTCAGTGCTGTTCAGTGCTGTTTAGTGCTGTTCAGTGCTGTTTAGTGCTGTTTAGTGCTGTTCAGTGCTGTTCAGTGCTGTTCAGTGCTGTTTAGTGCTGTGTTACGTGCCCAGATGGGACACGAACAATTGTCCTCGCCAGAGGGTGAGGTTGCCGGCCTCTCAGTGGAGACGGGGTGGTTCTTAATAAAAATATGGGCGCCACGCAATTTATCAGTACCTACACCTCGCCAAATTGCGATGGTGGACGGGACAACAATTCGACAGTTCGGCAGCTGAAATCACAACGGGGGTGGGGGAAGGGTAAGACTTGAAAGAAACACGGCAATGATAATTAGAATTGAAAACTGAATTTATTAATAAGTACGATTTAAGAAAAATAAGAAAGTTAATAAACAAGATGCTAAGTAATTAAAACAAGTAGTGGTTATTGAAATGAAACATAAGTAATAAGCAAATAAGTAACATAAAATTAAGTAACAAAATAGAGTATAACGCAAACACTACCAACATGTAGCAGTTAGAAGTAAATAAATACGTAAATTTAGCCAAATACAAATGGCAAGTTTAAATCATACACATAAACGCGTGGATGTGCGAAAGTTGTCGACAAGCGCCGAATGTGCGTGGCGCACGCGCTCGGCCACGTCGTAGTACGTAGTACAAACAGTAGGGGCCCTACGCTGATCAGTTTCGGTTCACAAAAACGGGTGGTGGGGGACCGAATGCGACACGGCACAAGCGCAAAAGACAAAGTTGGAAAAATTAAACAAAAGAAAAGCACGTGGCTCATCCACACGGGATTAAAACTAAATATTATCTAAACTTAAATACTAACAAAATAAATGAATGAAAGCGACGGCTTTTACAAAAATAAGTATGCCCACTCAAACAGCGGACACAACTGGGCGAAATACAAAAAGAAATAGAATAGAAATCAAACGTGGCGTCGATAGTTCATAAATGAACAGATAATTATGTCGGTAGAAGAGGGGTAGGGGCTAAACACGAAGAACACTGGAAAAATAGTAACAAACAAACTAGCACTTAGCTCTCCCTCGTGACGCTGGTTCTGCCGGGACGGTAGGGTGTCAAACTCGTCCTCGAAACGGCTCACTGACGGTCCGAAGCCTCGGAAGGAATTGAAAACGTCCTCACGTGGCTCAGTCAGAAGGTCCTGACGTCCTGTGCCAACACGTGGTCAGGGTTGTCCGTAGTGCACAGATCCCCAAAATGGGTGGCCCGCCGGAAAAATACACTCAATCTCCGTACGGAGGAAAATGGAAACTATAATCCCCGTAAAAGGGTAAATCACAAAAACTATCTGTGATAAGGAAATATTCCAAAATCCGAACTACACATCGGTCAACGCCCTTGCGTGCTATTCACTTGAAGGTCAGAACTCGACTTATCTTTTTGAACAAAAGAATAGAATACCAAAACCAGAAACGACGCCCTTCAGCTCGTTCATGAAGAGAGAACATTTACTTAAGTAAGAAAGAAGAGGAAAGATAGATACAAATTCGCGCCAAAACTATGACCTAGTCAAAGGTGATGATAAGGAACGTTTACACGAAAGAACGGAAGAATAATCTGAAATACGGGACAAAATATGGGTCAGCTAAAAATTAATGACATAAGTTGAACAACTAAATGAGAATAAACTTTACAAATGCTTCGAATATAATTACTCGTGACAATATAAAACAATAAATAAAATACTTTACGCTAGTGACTAGGTGTAAACTGGTCTGTCATTAAACTATCATAATTGAACAAGCTAGTCAACTTCATTGTATTGTCACATTAACGTGTTGCGCTAACCTTATAATATGGAATTGAAAAACATATGTGCTGAATTAAATAAAACTGTAAGTAGAATGAAAACTATTAAAATGTGACTCTAAATTATTTATAAATACTTCTAGATAATCAAAGGGATCGGAACTAAACAAAATGTATTTCAGATTAACAACAAAAGGCGAAAATGACACATACGAACAATAACAAGCACACAAAACGTCAAAAAGAATACAAAACACAAGAGTGACAAAATAATCGTAACAGCTGTTCAGTGCTGTTCAGTGCTGTTTAGTGCTGTTCAGTGCTGTTCAGTGCTGTTCAGTGCTGTTCAGTGCTGTTCAGTGCTGTTCAGTGCTGTTCAGTGCTGTTCCGTGTTGTTTAGTGCTGTTCAGTGTTGTTCAGTGCTGTTCAGTGCTGTTCAGTGCTGTTCAGTGCTGTTTAGTGCTGTTTAGTGCTGTTCAGTGCTGTTCAGTGCTGTTCAGTGCTGTTCAGTGCTGTTCAGTGCTGTTCAGTGCTGTTCAGTGCTGTTCAGTGCTGTTCAGTGCTGTTCAGTGCTGATCAGTGCTGTTCAGTGCTGTTTAGTGCTGTTTAGTGCTGTTTAGTGCTGTTTAGTGCTGTTTAGTGCTGTTCAGTGCTGTTCAGTGCTGTTCAGTGCTGTTCAGTGCTGTTTAGTGCTGTTCAGTGCTGTTCAGTGCTGTTCAGTGCTGTTTAGTGCTGTTTAGTGCTGTTTAGTGCTGTTTAGTGCTGTTTAGTGCTGTTTAGTGCTGTTTAGTGCTGTTCAGTGCTGTTCAGTGCTGTTCAGTGCTGTTCAGTGCTGTTTAGTGCTGTTCAGTGCTGTTCAGTGCTGTTCAGTGCTGTTCAGTGCTGTTTAGTGCTATTCAGTGCTGTTTAGTGCTGTTCAGTGCTGTTCAGTGCTGTTTAGTGCTGTTTAGTGCTGTTCAGTGCTGTTCAGTGCTGTTCAGTGCTGTTCAGTGCTGTTCAGTGCTGTTTATGCTGTTTAGTGCTGTTTAGTGCTGTTTAGTGCTGTTTAGTGCTGTTCAGTGCTGTTCAGTGCTGTTCAGTGCTGTTTAGTGCTATTCAGTGCTGTTTAGTGCTGTTCAGTGCTGTTCAGTGCTGTTTAGTGCTGTTTAGTGCTGTTCAGTGCTGTTTAGTGCTGTTCAGTGCTGTTCAGTGCTGTTCAGTGCTGTTCAGTGCTGTTCAGTGCTGTTTAGTGCTGTTCAGTGCTGTTTAGTGCTGTTTAGTGCTGTTCAGTGCTGTTCAGTGCTGTTTAGTGCTGTTCAGTGCTGTTTAGTGCTGTTCAGTGCTGTTTAGTGCTGTTCAGTGCTGTTCAGTGCTGTTCAGTGCTGTTTAGTGCTGTTTAGTGCTGTTCAGTGCTGTTTAGTGCTGTTTAGTGCTGTTCAGTGCTGTTCAGTGCTGTTCAGTGCTGTTTAGTGCTGTTCAGTGCTGTTCAGTGCTGTTCAGTGCTGTTCAGTGCTGTTCAGTGCTGTTTAGTGCTGTTCAGTGCTGTTCAGTGCTGTTCAGTGCTGTTCAGTGCTGTTCAGTGCTGTTCAGTGCTGTTCAGTGCTGTTCAGTGCTGTTTAGTGCTGTTTAGTGCTGTTCAGTGCTGTTCAGTGCTGTTCAGTGCTGTTCAGTGCTGTTCAGTGCTGTTCAGTGCTGTTCAGTGCTGTTTAGTGCTGTTCAGTGCTGTTCAGTGCTGTTCAGTGCTGTTCAGTGCTGTTCAGTGCTGTTCAGTGCTGTTCAGTGCTGTTCAGTGCTGTTCAGTGCTGTTCAGTGCTGTTCAGTGCTGTTCAGTGCTGTTCAGTGCTGTTTAGTGCTGTTCAGTGCTGTTTAGTGCTGTTTAGTGCTGTTCAGTGCTGTTCAGTGCTGTTCAGTGCTGTTTAGTGCTATTCAGTGCTGTTTAGTGCTGTTCAGTGCTGTTCAGTGCTGTTTAGTGCTGTTTAGTGCTGTTCAGTGCTGTTCAGTGCTGTTCAGTGCTGTTCAGTGCTGTTCAGTGCTGTTCAGTGCTGTTCAGTGCTGTTTAGTGCTGTTCAGTGCTGTTCAGTGCTGTTCAGTGCTGTTCAGTGCTGTTCAGTGCTGTTCAGTGCTGTTCAGTGCTGTTCAGTGCTGTTCAGTGCTGTTCAGTGCTGTTCAGTGCTGTTCAGTGCTGTTCAGTGCTGTTTAGTGCTGTTCAGTGCTGTTTAGTGCTGTTTAGTGCTGTTCAGTGCTGTTCAGTGCTGTTCAGTGCTGTTTAGTGCTATTCAGTGCTGTTTAGTGCTGTTCAGTGCTGTTCAGTGCTGTTTAGTGCTGTTCAGTGCTGTTCAGTGCTGTTTAGTGATGTTCAGTGCTGTTCAGTGCTGTTCAGTGCTGTTCAGTGCTGTTCAGTGCTGTTTAGTGCTGTTTAGTGCTGTTCAGTGCTGTTTAGTGCTGTTTAGTGCTGTTTAGTGCTGTTTAGTGCTATTCAGTGCTGTTTAGTGCTGTTCAGTGCTGTTCAGTGCTGTTTAGTGCTGTTTAGTGCTGTTCAGTGCTGTTCAGTGCTGTTCAGTGCTGTTCAGTGCTGTTCAGTGCTGTTCAGTGCTGTTCAGTGCTGTTTAGTGCTGTTCAGTGCTGTTCAGTGCTGTTCAGTGCTGTTCAGTGCTGTTCAGTGCTGTTCAGTGCTGTTCAGTGCTGTTCAGTGCTGTTCAGTGCTGTTCAGTGCTGTTCAGTGCTGTTCAGTGCTGTTCAGTGCTGTTCAGTGCTGTTCAGTGCTGTTCAGTGCTGTTCAGTGCTGTTCAGTGCTGTTTAGTGCTGTTTAGTGCTGTTCAGTGCTGTTCAGTGCTGTTCAGTGCTGTTCAGTGCTGTTCAGTGCTGTTCAGTGCTGTTCAGTGCTGTTTAGTGCTGTTCAGTGCTGGTCAGTGCTGTTCAGTGCTGTTTAGTGCTGTTCAGTGCTGTTCAGTGCTGTTCAGTGCTGTTCAGTGCTGTTCAGTGCTGTTTAGTGCTGTTCAGTGCTGTTTAGTGCTGTTTAGTGCTGTTCAGTGCTGTTCAGTGCTGTTCAGTGCTGTTTAGTGCTGTGTTACGTGCCCAGATGGGACACGAACAATTGTCCTCGCCAGAGGGTGAGGTTGCCGGCCTCTCAGTGGAGACGGGGTGGTTCTTAATAAAAATATGGGCGCCACGCAATTTATCAGTACCTACACCTCGCCAAATTGCGATGGTGGACGGGACAACAATTCGACAGTTCGGCAGCTGAAATCACAACGGGGGTGGGGGAAGGGTAAGACTTGAAAGAAACACGGCAATGATAATTAGAATTGAAAACTGAATTTATTAATAAGTACGATTTAAGAAAAATAAGAAAGTTAATAAACAAGATGCTAAGTAATTAAAACAAGTAGTGGTTATTGAAATGAAACATAAGTAATAAGCAAATAAGTAACATAAAATTAAGTAACAAAATAGAGTATAACGCAAACACTACCAACATGTAGCAGTTAGAAGTAAATAAATACGTAAATTTAGCCAAATACAAATGGCAAGTTTAAATCATACACATAAACGCGTGGATGTGCGAAAGTTGTCGACAAGCGCCGAATGTGCGTGGCGCACGCGCTCGGCCACGTCGTAGTACGTAGTACAAACAGTAGGGGCCCTACGCTGATCAGTTTCGGTTCACAAAAACGGGTGGTGGGGGACCGAATGCGACACGGCACAAGCGCAAAAGACAAAGTTGGAAAAATTAAACAAAAGAAAAGCACGTGGCTCATCCACACGGGATTAAAACTAAATATTATCTAAACTTAAATACTAACAAAATAAATGAATGAAAGCGACGGCTTTTACAAAAATAAGTATGCCCACTCAAACAGCGGACACAACTGGGCGAAATACAAAAAGAAATAGAATAGAAATCAAACGTGGCGTCGATAGTTCATAAATGAACAGATAATTATGTCGGTAGAAGAGGGGTAGGGGCTAAACACGAAGAACACTGGAAAAATAGTAACAAACAAACTAGCACTTAGCTCTCCCTCGTGACGCTGGTTCTGCCGGGACGGTAGGGTGTCAAACTCGTCCTCGAAACGGCTCACTGACGGTCCGAAGCCTCGGAAGGAATTGAAAACGTCCTCACGTGGCTCAGTCAGAAGGTCCTGACGTCCTGTGCCAACACGTGGTCAGGGTTGTCCGTAGTGCACAGATCCCCAAAATGGGTGGCCCGCCGGAAAAATACACTCAATCTCCGTACGGAGGAAAATGGAAACTATAATCCCCGTAAAAGGGTAAATCACAAAAACTATCTGTGATAAGGAAATATTCCAAAATCCGAACTACACATCGGTCAACGCCCTTGCGTGCTATTCACTTGAAGGTCAGAACTCGACTTATCTTTTTGAACAAAAGAATAGAATACCAAAACCAGAAACGACGCCCTTCAGCTCGTTCATGAAGAGAGAACATTTACTTAAGTAAGAAAGAAGAGGAAAGATAGATACAAATTCGCGCCAAAACTATGACCTAGTCAAAGGTGATGATAAGGAACGTTTACACGAAAGAACGGAAGAATAATCTGAAATACGGGACAAAATATGGGTCAGCTAAAAATTAATGACATAAGTTGAACAACTAAATGAGAATAAACTTTACAAATGCTTCGAATATAATTACTCGTGACAATATAAAACAATAAATAAAATACTTTACGCTAGTGACTAGGTGTAAACTGGTCTGTCATTAAACTATCATAATTGAACAAGCTAGTCAACTTCATTGTATTGTCACATTAACGTGTTGCGCTAACCTTATAATATGGAATTGAAAAACATATGTGCTGAATTAAATAAAACTGTAAGTAGAATGAAAACTATTAAAATGTGACTCTAAATTATTTATAAATACTTCTAGATAATCAAAGGGATCGGAACTAAACAAAATGTATTTCAGATTAACAACAAAAGGCGAAAATGACACATACGAACAATAACAAGCACACAAAACGTCAAAAAGAATACAAAACACAAGAGTGACAAAATAATCGTAACAGCTGTTCAGTGCTGTTCAGTGCTGTTTAGTGCTGTTCAGTGCTGTTCAGTGCTGTTCAGTGCTGTTCAGTGCTGTTCAGTGCTGTTCAGTGCTGTTCAGTGCTGTTTAGTGCTGTTCAGTGCTGTTCAGTGCTGTTCAGTGCTGTTCAGTGCTGTTCAGTGCTGTTCAGTGCTGTTCAGTGCTGTTCCGTGTTGTTTAGTGCTGTTCAGTGTTGTTCAGTGCTGTTCAGTGCTGTTCAGTGCTGTTCAGTGCTGTTTAGTGCTGTTCAGTGCTGTTCAGTGCTGTTCAGTGCTGTTCAGTGCTGTTCAGTGCTGTTCAGTGCTGTTTAGTGCTGTTCAGTGCTGTTCAGTGCTGTTTAGTGCTGTTTAGTGCTGTTCAGTGCTGTTCAGTGCTGTTTAGTGCTGTTCAGTGCTGTTTAGTGCTGTTCAGTGCTGTTCAGTGCTGTTCAGTGCTGTTCAGTGCTGTTCAATGCTGTTCAGTGCTGTTTAGTGCTGATCAGTGCTGTTCAGTGCTGTTTAGTGCTGTTTAGTGCTGTTTAGTGCTGTTCAGTGCTGTTTAGTGCTGTTCAGTGCTGTTCAGTGCTGTTCAGTGCTGTTCAGTGCTGTTCAGTGCTGTTCAGTGCTGTTTAGTGCTGTTCAGTGCTGTTCAGTGCTGTTCAGTGCTGTTTAGTGCTGTTCAGTGCTGTTTAGTGCTGTTTAGTGCTGTTCAGTGCTGTTCAGTGCTGTTCAGTGCTGTTTAGTGCTATTCAGTGCTGTTTAGTGCTGTTCAGTGCTGTTCAGTGCTGTTTAGTGCTGTTCAGTGCTGTTCAGTGCTGTTTAGTGATGTTCAGTGCTGTTCAGTGCTGTTCAGTGCTGTTCAGTGCTGTTTAGTGCTGTTTAGTGCTGTTCAGTGCTGTTTAGTGCTGTTTAGTGCTGTTTAGTGCTGTTTAGTGCTATTCAGTGCTGTTTAGTGCTGTTCAGTGCTGTTCAGTGCTGTTTAGTGCTGTTTAGTGCTGTTCAGTGCTGTTCAGTGCTGTTCAGTGCTGTTCAGTGCTGTTCAGTGCTGTTCAGTGCTGTTCAGTGCTGTTCAGTGCTGTTTAGTGCTGTTCAGTGCTGTTCAGTGCTGTTCAGTGCTGTTCAGTGCTGTTCAGTGCTGTTCAGTGCTGTTCAGTGCTGTTCAGTGCTGTTCAGTGCTGTTCAGTGCTGTTCAGTGCTGTTCAGTGCTGTTCAGTGCTGTTCAGTGCTGTTCAGTGCTGTTCAGTGCTGTTCAGTGCTGTTCAGTGCTGTTTAGTGCTGTTTAGTGCTGTTCAGTGCTGTTCAGTGCTGTTCAGTGCTGTTCAGTGCTGTTCAGTGCTGTTCAGTGCTGTTCAGTGCTGTTTAGTGCTGTTCAGTGCTGGTCAGTGCTGTTCAGTGCTGTTTAGTGCTGTTCAGTGCTGTTCAGTGCTGTTCAGTGCTGTTCAGTGCTGTTCAGTGCTGTTTAGTGCTGTTCAGTGCTGTTTAGTGCTGTTTAGTGCTGTTCAGTGCTGTTCAGTGCTGTTCAGTGCTGTTCAGTGCTGTTTAGTGCTGTGTTACGTGCCCAGATGGGACACGAACAATTGTCCTCGCCAGAGGGTGAGGTTGCCGGCCTCTCAGTGGAGACGGGGTGGTTCTTAATAAAAATATGGGCGCCACGCAATTTATCAGTACCTACACCTCGCCAAATTGCGATGGTGGACGGGACAACAATTCGACAGTTCGGCAGCTGAAATCACAACGGGGGTGGGGGAAGGGTAAGACTTGAAAGAAACACGGCAATGATAATTAGAATTGAAAACTGAATTTATTAATAAGTACGATTTAAGAAAAATAAGAAAGTTAATAAACAAGATGCTAAGTAATTAAAACAAGTAGTGGTTATTGAAATGAAACATAAGTAATAAGCAAATAAGTAACATAAAATTAAGTAACAAAATAGAGTATAACGCAAACACTACCAACATGTAGCAGTTAGAAGTAAATAAATACGTAAATTTAGCCAAATACAAATGGCAAGTTTAAATCATACACATAAACGCGTGGATGTGCGAAAGTTGTCGACAAGCGCCGAATGTGCGTGGCGCACGCGCTCGGCCACGTCGTAGTACGTAGTACAAACAGTAGGGGCCCTACGCTGATCAGTTTCGGTTCACAAAAACGGGTGGTGGGGGACCGAATGCGACACGGCACAAGCGCAAAAGACAAAGTTGGAAAAATTAAACAAAAGAAAAGCACGTGGCTCATCCACACGGGATTAAAACTAAATATTATCTAAACTTAAATACTAACAAAATAAATGAATGAAAGCGACGGCTTTTACAAAAATAAGTATGCCCACTCAAACAGCGGACACAACTGGGCGAAATACAAAAAGAAATAGAATAGAAATCAAACGTGGCGTCGATAGTTCATAAATGAACAGATAATTATGTCGGTAGAAGAGGGGTAGGGGCTAAACACGAAGAACACTGGAAAAATAGTAACAAACAAACTAGCACTTAGCTCTCCCTCGTGACGCTGGTTCTGCCGGGACGGTAGGGTGTCAAACTCGTCCTCGAAACGGCTCACTGACGGTCCGAAGCCTCGGAAGGAATTGAAAACGTCCTCACGTGGCTCAGTCAGAAGGTCCTGACGTCCTGTGCCAACACGTGGTCAGGGTTGTCCGTAGTGCACAGATCCCCAAAATGGGTGGCCCGCCGGAAAAATACACTCAATCTCCGTACGGAGGAAAATGGAAACTATAATCCCCGTAAAAGGGTAAATCACAAAAACTATCTGTGATAAGGAAATATTCCAAAATCCGAACTACACATCGGTCAACGCCCTTGCGTGCTATTCACTTGAAGGTCAGAACTCGACTTATCTTTTTGAACAAAAGAATAGAATACCAAAACCAGAAACGACGCCCTTCAGCTCGTTCATGAAGAGAGAACATTTACTTAAGTAAGAAAGAAGAGGAAAGATAGATACAAATTCGCGCCAAAACTATGACCTAGTCAAAGGTGATGATAAGGAACGTTTACACGAAAGAACGGAAGAATAATCTGAAATACGGGACAAAATATGGGTCAGCTAAAAATTAATGACATAAGTTGAACAACTAAATGAGAATAAACTTTACAAATGCTTCGAATATAATTACTCGTGACAATATAAAACAATAAATAAAATACTTTACGCTAGTGACTAGGTGTAAACTGGTCTGTCATTAAACTATCATAATTGAACAAGCTAGTCAACTTCATTGTATTGTCACATTAACGTGTTGCGCTAACCTTATAATATGGAATTGAAAAACATATGTGCTGAATTAAATAAAACTGTAAGTAGAATGAAAACTATTAAAATGTGACTCTAAATTATTTATAAATACTTCTAGATAATCAAAGGGATCGGAACTAAACAAAATGTATTTCAGATTAACAACAAAAGGCGAAAATGACACATACGAACAATAACAAGCACACAAAACGTCAAAAAGAATACAAAACACAAGAGTGACAAAATAATCGTAACAGCTGTTCAGTGCTGTTCAGTGCTGTTTAGTGCTGTTCAGTGCTGTTCAGTGCTGTTCAGTGCTGTTCAGTGCTGTTCAGTGCTGTTCAGTGCTGTTCAGTGCTGTTCAGTGCTGTTCAGTGCTGTTCAGTGCTGTTCAGTGCTGTTCCGTGTTGTTTAGTGCTGTTCAGTGTTGTTCAGTGCTGTTCAGTGCTGTTCAGTGCTGTTCAGTGCTGTTCAGTGCTGTTCAGTGCTGTTTAGTGCTGTTTAGTGCTGTTCAGTGCTGTTCAGTGCTGTTCAGTGCTGTTCAGTGCTGTTTAGTGCTGTTCAGTGCTGTTCAGTGCTGTTTAGTGCTGTTCAGTGCTGTTCAGTGCTGTTCAGTGCTGTTCAGTGCTGTTCAGTGCTGTTCAGTGCTGTTTAGTGATGTTCAGTGCTGTTCAGTGCTGTTCAGTGCTGTTCAGTGCTGTTCAGTGCTGTTCAGTGCTGTTTAGTGCTGTTTAGTGCTGTTTAGTGCTGTTCAGTGCTGTTTAGTGCTGTTTAGTGCTGTTTAGTGCTGTTTAGTGCTGTTCAGTGCTGTTCAGTGCTGTTTAGTGCTGTTCAGTGCTGTTTAGTGCTGTTCAGTGCTGTTTAGTGCTGTTTAGTGCTGTTCAGTGCTGTTCAGTGCTGTTTAGTGCTGTTCAGTGCTGTTCAGTGCTGTTCAGTGCTGTTCAGTGCTGCTTAGTGCTGTTCAGTGCTGTTTAGTGCTGTTTAGTGCTGTTTAGTGCTGTTCAGTGCTGTTCAGTGCTGTTCAGTGCTGTTCAGTGCTGTTCAGTGCTGTTCAGTGCTGTTCAGTGCTGTTCAGTGCTGTTTAGTGCTGTTTAGTGCTGTTCAGTGCTGTTCAGTGCTGTTCAGTGCTGTTCAGTGCTGTTCAGTGCTGTTCAGTGCTGTTCAGTGCTGTTCAGTGCTGTTCAGTGCTGTTTAGTGCTGTTCAGTGCTGTTCAGTGCTGTTCAGTGCTGTTCAGTGCTGTTCAGTACTGTTCAGTGCAGTGGGGGAAGGGTAAGACTTGAAAGAAACACGGCAATGATAATTAGAATTGAAAACTGAATTTATTAATAAGTACGATTTAAGAAAAATAAGAAAGTTAATAAACAAGATGCTAAGTAATTAAAACAAGTAGTGGTTATTGAAATGAAACATAAGTAATAAGCAAATAAGTAACATAAAATTAAGTAACAAAATAGAGTATAACGCAAACACTACCAACATGTAGCAGTTAGAAGTAAATAAATACGTAAATTTAGCCAAATACAAATGGCAAGTTTAAATCATACACATAAACGCGTGGATGTGCGAAAGTTGTCGACAAGCGCCGAATGTGCGTGGCGCACGCGCTCGGCCACGTCGTAGTACGTAGTACAAACAGTAGGGGCCCTACGCTGATCAGTTTCGGTTCACAAAAACGGGTGGTGGGGGACCGAATGCGACACGGCACAAGCGCAAAAGACAAAGTTGGAAAAATTAAACAAAAGAAAAGCACGTGGCTCATCCACACGGGATTAAAACTAAATATTATCTAAACTTAAATACTAACAAAATAAATGAATGAAAGCGACGGCTTTTACAAAAATAAGTATGCCCACTCAAACAGCGGACACAACTGGGCGAAATACAAAAAGAAATAGAATAGAAATCAAACGTGGCGTCGATAGTTCATAAATGAACAGATAATTATGTCGGTAGAAGAGGGGTAGGGGCTAAACACGAAGAACACTGGAAAAATAGTAACAAACAAACTAGCACTTAGCTCTCCCTCGTGACGCTGGTTCTGCCGGGACGGTAGGGTGTCAAACTCGTCCTCGAAACGGCTCACTGACGGTCCGAAGCCTCGGAAGGAATTGAAAACGTCCTCACGTGGCTCAGTCAGAAGGTCCTGACGTCCTGTGCCAACACGTGGTCAGGGTTGTCCGTAGTGCACAGATCCCCAAAATGGGTGGCCCGCCGGAAAAATACACTCAATCTCCGTACGGAGGAAAATGGAAACTATAATCCCCGTAAAAGGGTAAATCACAAAAACTATCTGTGATAAGGAAATATTCCAAAATCCGAACTACACATCGGTCAACGCCCTTGCGTGCTATTCACTTGAAGGTCAGAACTCGACTTATCTTTTTGAACAAAAGAATAGAATACCAAAACCAGAAACGACGCCCTTCAGCTCGTTCATGAAGAGAGAACATTTACTTAAGTAAGAAAGAAGAGGAAAGATAGATACAAATTCGCGCCAAAACTATGACCTAGTCAAAGGTGATGATAAGGAACGTTTACACGAAAGAACGGAAGAATAATCTGAAATACGGGACAAAATATGGGTCAGCTAAAAATTAATGACATAAGTTGAACAACTAAATGAGAATAAACTTTACAAATGCTTCGAATATAATTACTCGTGACAATATAAAACAATAAATAAAATACTTTACGCTAGTGACTAGGTGTAAACTGGTCTGTCATTAAACTATCATAATTGAACAAGCTAGTCAACTTCATTGTATTGTCACATTAACGTGTTGCGCTAACCTTATAATATGGAATTGAAAAACATATGTGCTGAATTAAATAAAACTGTAAGTAGAATGAAAACTATTAAAATGTGACTCTAAATTATTTATAAATACTTCTAGATAATCAAAGGGATCGGAACTAAACAAAATGTATTTCAGATTAACAACAAAAGGCGAAAATGACACATACGAACAATAACAAGCACACAAAACGTCAAAAAGAATACAAAACACAAGAGTGACAAAATAATCGTAACAGCTGTTCAGTGCTGTTCAGTGCTGTTTAGTGCTGTTCAGTGCTGTTCAGTGCTGTTCAGTGCTGTTCAGTGCTGTTCAGTGCTGTTCAGTGCTGTTCAGTGCTGTTCCGTGTTGTTTAGTGCTGTTCAGTGTTGTTCAGTGCTGTTCAGTGCTGTTCAGTGCTGTTCAGTGCTGTTCAGTGCTGTTCAGTGCTGTTCAGTGCTGTTTAGTGCTGTTTAGTGCTGTTCAGTGCTGTTCAGTGCTGTTCAGTGCTGTTCAGTGCTGTTCAGTGCTGTTCAGTGCTGTTCAGTGCTGTTCAGTGCTGTTCAGTGCTGTTCAGTGCTGATCAGTGCTGTTCAGTGCTGTTTAGTGCTGTTTAGTGCTGTTTAGTGCTGTTTAGTGCTGTTTAGTGCTGTTCAGTGCTGTTCAGTGCTGTTCAGTGCTGTTCAGTGCTGTTTAGTGCTGTTCAGTGCTGTTCAGTGCTGTTCAGTGCTGTTTAGTGCTGTTTAGTGCTGTTTAGTGCTGTTCAGTGCTGTTCAGTGCTGTTCAGTGCTGTTTATGCTGTTTAGTGCTGTTTAGTGCTGTTTAGTGCTGTTTAGTGCTGTTCAGTGCTGTTCAGTGCTGTTCAGTGCTGTTTAGTGCTATTCAGTGCTGTTTAGTGCTGTTCAGTGCTGTTCAGTGCTGTTTAGTGCTGTTTAGTGCTGTTCAGTGCTGTTCAGTGCTGTTCAGTGCTGTTCAGTGCTGTTCAGTGCTGTTTAGTGCTGTTCAGTGCTGTTTAGTGCTGTTTAGTGCTGTTCAGTGCTGTTCAGTGCTGTTTAGTGCTGTTCAGTGCTGTTTAGTGCTGTTCAGTGCTGTTTAGTGCTGTTCAGTGCTGTTTAGTGCTGTTCAGTGCTGTTCAGTGCTGTTCAGTGCTGTTTAGTGCTGTTTAGTGCTGTTCAGTGCTGTTTAGTGCTGTTTAGTGCTGTTCAGTGCTGTTCAGTGCTGTTCAGTGCTGTTTAGTGCTGTTCAGTGCTGTTCAGTGCTGTTCAGTGCTGTTCAGTGCTGTTCAGTGCTGTTTAGTGCTGTTCAGTGCTGTTCAGTGCTGTTCAGTGCTGTTCAGTGCTGTTCAGTGCTGTTCAGTGCTGTTTAGTGCTGTTCAGTGCTGTTCAGTGCTGTTCAGTGCTGTTTAGTGCTGTTCAGTGCTGTTTAGTGCTGTTTAGTGCTGTTCAGTGCTGTTCAGTGCTGTTCAGTGCTGTTTAGTGCTATTCAGTGCTGTTTAGTGCTGTTCAGTGCTGTTCAGTGCTGTTTAGTGCTGTTCAGTGCTGTTCAGTGCTGTTTAGTGATGTTCAGTGCTGTTCAGTGCTGTTCAGTGCTGTTCAGTGCTGTTCAGTGCTGTTTAGTGCTGTTTAGTGCTGTTCAGTGCTGTTTAGTGCTGTTTAGTGCTGTTTAGTGCTGTTTAGTGCTATTCAGTGCTGTTTAGTGCTGTTCAGTGCTGTTCAGTGCTGTTTAGTGCTGTTTAGTGCTGTTCAGTGCTGTTCAGTGCTGTTCAGTGCTGTTCAGTGCTGTTCAGTGCTGTTCAGTGCTGTTCAGTGCTGTTTAGTGCTGTTCAGTGCTGTTCAGTGCTGTTCAGTGCTGTTCAGTGCTGTTCAGTGCTGTTCAGTGCTGTTCAGTGCTGTTCAGTGCTGTTCAGTGCTGTTCAGTGCTGTTCAGTGCTGTTCAGTGCTGTTCAGTGCTGTTCAGTGCTGTTCAGTGCTGTTCAGTGCTGTTTAGTGCTGTTTAGTGCTGTTCAGTGCTGTTCAGTGCTGTTCAGTGCTGTTCAGTGCTGTTCAGTGCTGTTCAGTGCTGTTCAGTGCTGTTTAGTGCTGTTCAGTGCTGGTCAGTGCTGTTCAGTGCTGTTTAGTGCTGTTTAGTGCTGTTCAGTGCTGTTCAGTGCTGTTCAGTGCTGTTTAGTGCTGTTCAGTGCTGTTTAGTGCTGTTTAGTGCTGTTCAGTGCTGTTCAGTGCTGTTCAGTGCTGTTCAGTGCTGTTTAGTGCTGTGTTACGTGCCCAGATGGGACACGAACAATTGTCCTCGCCAGAGGGTGAGGTTGCCGGCCTCTCAGTGGAGACGGGGTGGTTCTTAATAAAAATATGGGCGCCACGCAATTTATCAGTACCTACACCTCGCCAAATTGCGATGGTGGACGGGACAACAATTCGACAGTTCGGCAGCTGAAATCACAACGGGGGTGGGGGAAGGGTAAGACTTGAAAGAAACACGGCAATGATAATTAGAATTGAAAACTGAATTTATTAATAAGTACGATTTAAGAAAAATAAGAAAGTTAATAAACAAGATGCTAAGTAATTAAAACAAGTAGTGGTTATTGAAATGAAACATAAGTAATAAGCAAATAAGTAACATAAAATTAAGTAACAAAATAGAGTATAACGCAAACACTACCAACATGTAGCAGTTAGAAGTAAATAAATACGTAAATTTAGCCAAATACAAATGGCAAGTTTAAATCATACACATAAACGCGTGGATGTGCGAAAGTTGTCGACAAGCGCCGAATGTGCGTGGCGCACGCGCTCGGCCACGTCGTAGTACGTAGTACAAACAGTAGGGGCCCTACGCTGATCAGTTTCGGTTCACAAAAACGGGTGGTGGGGGACCGAATGCGACACGGCACAAGCGCAAAAGACAAAGTTGGAAAAATTAAACAAAAGAAAAGCACGTGGCTCATCCACACGGGATTAAAACTAAATATTATCTAAACTTAAATACTAACAAAATAAATGAATGAAAGCGACGGCTTTTACAAAAATAAGTATGCCCACTCAAACAGCGGACACAACTGGGCGAAATACAAAAAGAAATAGAATAGAAATCAAACGTGGCGTCGATAGTTCATAAATGAACAGATAATTATGTCGGTAGAAGAGGGGTAGGGGCTAAACACGAAGAACACTGGAAAAATAGTAACAAACAAACTAGCACTTAGCTCTCCCTCGTGACGCTGGTTCTGCCGGGACGGTAGGGTGTCAAACTCGTCCTCGAAACGGCTCACTGACGGTCCGAAGCCTCGGAAGGAATTGAAAACGTCCTCACGTGGCTCAGTCAGAAGGTCCTGACGTCCTGTGCCAACACGTGGTCAGGGTTGTCCGTAGTGCACAGATCCCCAAAATGGGTGGCCCGCCGGAAAAATACACTCAATCTCCGTACGGAGGAAAATGGAAACTATAATCCCCGTAAAAGGGTAAATCACAAAAACTATCTGTGATAAGGAAATATTCCAAAATCCGAACTACACATCGGTCAACGCCCTTGCGTGCTATTCACTTGAAGGTCAGAACTCGACTTATCTTTTTGAACAAAAGAATAGAATACCAAAACCAGAAACGACGCCCTTCAGCTCGTTCATGAAGAGAGAACATTTACTTAAGTAAGAAAGAAGAGGAAAGATAGATACAAATTCGCGCCAAAACTATGACCTAGTCAAAGGTGATGATAAGGAACGTTTACACGAAAGAACGGAAGAATAATCTGAAATACGGGACAAAATATGGGTCAGCTAAAAATTAATGACATAAGTTGAACAACTAAATGAGAATAAACTTTACAAATGCTTCGAATATAATTACTCGTGACAATATAAAACAATAAATAAAATACTTTACGCTAGTGACTAGGTGTAAACTGGTCTGTCATTAAACTATCATAATTGAACAAGCTAGTCAACTTCATTGTATTGTCACATTAACGTGTTGCGCTAACCTTATAATATGGAATTGAAAAACATATGTGCTGAATTAAATAAAACTGTAAGTAGAATGAAAACTATTAAAATGTGACTCTAAATTATTTATAAATACTTCTAGATAATCAAAGGGATCGGAACTAAACAAAATGTATTTCAGATTAACAACAAAAGGCGAAAATGACACATACGAACAATAACAAGCACACAAAACGTCAAAAAGAATACAAAACACAAGAGTGACAAAATAATCGTAACAGCTGTTCAGTGCTGTTCAGTGCTGTTTAGTGCTGTTCAGTGCTGTTCAGTGCTGTTCAGTGCTGTTCAGTGCTGTTCAGTGCTGTTCAGTGCTGTTCAGTGCTGTTTAGTGCTGTTCAGTGCTGTTCAGTGCTGTTCAGTGCTGTTCAGTGCTGTTCAGTGCTGTTCAGTGCTGTTCCGTGTTGTTTAGTGCTGTTCAGTGTTGTTCAGTGCTGTTCAGTGCTGTTCAGTGCTGTTCAGTGCTGTTTAGTGCTGTTCAGTGCTGTTCAGTGCTGTTCAGTGCTGTTCAGTGCTGTTCAGTGCTGTTCAGTGCTGTTTAGTGCTGTTCAGTGCTGTTCAGTGCTGTTTAGTGCTGTTTAGTGCTGTTCAGTGCTGTTCAGTGCTGTTTAGTGCTGTTCAGTGCTGTTTAGTGCTGTTCAGTGCTGTTCAGTGCTGTTCAGTGCTGTTCAGTGCTGTTCAATGCTGTTCAGTGCTGTTTAGTGCTGATCAGTGCTGTTCAGTGCTGTTTAGTGCTGTTTAGTGCTGTTTAGTGCTGTTCAGTGCTGTTTAGTGCTGTTCAGTGCTGTTCAGTGCTGTTCAGTGCTGTTCAGTGCTGTTCAGTGCTGTTCAGTGCTGTTTAGTGCTGTTCAGTGCTGTTCAGTGCTGTTCAGTGCTGTTTAGTGCTGTTCAGTGCTGTTTAGTGCTGTTTAGTGCTGTTCAGTGCTGTTCAGTGCTGTTCAGTGCTGTTTAGTGCTATTCAGTGCTGTTTAGTGCTGTTCAGTGCTGTTCAGTGCTGTTTAGTGCTGTTCAGTGCTGTTCAGTGCTGTTTAGTGATGTTCAGTGCTGTTCAGTGCTGTTCAGTGCTGTTCAGTGCTGTTCAGTGCTGTTTAGTGCTGTTTAGTGCTGTTCAGTGCTGTTTAGTGCTGTTTAGTGCTGTTTAGTGCTGTTTAGTGCTATTCAGTGCTGTTTAGTGCTGTTCAGTGCTGTTCAGTGCTGTTTAGTGCTGTTTAGTGCTGTTCAGTGCTGTTCAGTGCTGTTCAGTGCTGTTCAGTGCTGTTCAGTGCTGTTCAGTGCTGTTCAGTGCTGTTTAGTGCTGTTCAGTGCTGTTCAGTGCTGTTCAGTGCTGTTCAGTGCTGTTCAGTGCTGTTCAGTGCTGTTCAGTGCTGTTCAGTGCTGTTCAGTGCTGTTCAGTGCTGTTCAGTGCTGTTCAGTGCTGTTCAGTGCTGTTCAGTGCTGTTCAGTGCTGTTCAGTGCTGTTCAGTGCTGTTTAGTGCTGTTTAGTGCTGTTCAGTGCTGTTCAGTGCTGTTCAGTGCTGTTCAGTGCTGTTCAGTGCTGTTCAGTGCTGTTCAGTGCTGTTTAGTGCTGTTCAGTGCTGGTCAGTGCTGTTCAGTGCTGTTTAGTGCTGTTCAGTGCTGTTCAGTGCTGTTCAGTGCTGTTCAGTGCTGTTCAGTGCTGTTTAGTGCTGTTCAGTGCTGTTTAGTGCTGTTTAGTGCTGTTCAGTGCTGTTCAGTGCTGTTCAGTGCTGTTCAGTGCTGTTTAGTGCTGTGTTACGTGCCCAGATGGGACACGAACAATTGTCCTCGCCAGAGGGTGAGGTTGCCGGCCTCTCAGTGGAGACGGGGTGGTTCTTAATAAAAATATGGGCGCCACGCAATTTATCAGTACCTACACCTCGCCAAATTGCGATGGTGGACGGGACAACAATTCGACAGTTCGGCAGCTGAAATCACAACGGGGGTGGGGGAAGGGTAAGACTTGAAAGAAACACGGCAATGATAATTAGAATTGAAAACTGAATTTATTAATAAGTACGATTTAAGAAAAATAAGAAAGTTAATAAACAAGATGCTAAGTAATTAAAACAAGTAGTGGTTATTGAAATGAAACATAAGTAATAAGCAAATAAGTAACATAAAATTAAGTAACAAAATAGAGTATAACGCAAACACTACCAACATGTAGCAGTTAGAAGTAAATAAATACGTAAATTTAGCCAAATACAAATGGCAAGTTTAAATCATACACATAAACGCGTGGATGTGCGAAAGTTGTCGACAAGCGCCGAATGTGCGTGGCGCACGCGCTCGGCCACGTCGTAGTACGTAGTACAAACAGTAGGGGCCCTACGCTGATCAGTTTCGGTTCACAAAAACGGGTGGTGGGGGACCGAATGCGACACGGCACAAGCGCAAAAGACAAAGTTGGAAAAATTAAACAAAAGAAAAGCACGTGGCTCATCCACACGGGATTAAAACTAAATATTATCTAAACTTAAATACTAACAAAATAAATGAATGAAAGCGACGGCTTTTACAAAAATAAGTATGCCCACTCAAACAGCGGACACAACTGGGCGAAATACAAAAAGAAATAGAATAGAAATCAAACGTGGCGTCGATAGTTCATAAATGAACAGATAATTATGTCGGTAGAAGAGGGGTAGGGGCTAAACACGAAGAACACTGGAAAAATAGTAACAAACAAACTAGCACTTAGCTCTCCCTCGTGACGCTGGTTCTGCCGGGACGGTAGGGTGTCAAACTCGTCCTCGAAACGGCTCACTGACGGTCCGAAGCCTCGGAAGGAATTGAAAACGTCCTCACGTGGCTCAGTCAGAAGGTCCTGACGTCCTGTGCCAACACGTGGTCAGGGTTGTCCGTAGTGCACAGATCCCCAAAATGGGTGGCCCGCCGGAAAAATACACTCAATCTCCGTACGGAGGAAAATGGAAACTATAATCCCCGTAAAAGGGTAAATCACAAAAACTATCTGTGATAAGGAAATATTCCAAAATCCGAACTACACATCGGTCAACGCCCTTGCGTGCTATTCACTTGAAGGTCAGAACTCGACTTATCTTTTTGAACAAAAGAATAGAATACCAAAACCAGAAACGACGCCCTTCAGCTCGTTCATGAAGAGAGAACATTTACTTAAGTAAGAAAGAAGAGGAAAGATAGATACAAATTCGCGCCAAAACTATGACCTAGTCAAAGGTGATGATAAGGAACGTTTACACGAAAGAACGGAAGAATAATCTGAAATACGGGACAAAATATGGGTCAGCTAAAAATTAATGACATAAGTTGAACAACTAAATGAGAATAAACTTTACAAATGCTTCGAATATAATTACTCGTGACAATATAAAACAATAAATAAAATACTTTACGCTAGTGACTAGGTGTAAACTGGTCTGTCATTAAACTATCATAATTGAACAAGCTAGTCAACTTCATTGTATTGTCACATTAACGTGTTGCGCTAACCTTATAATATGGAATTGAAAAACATATGTGCTGAATTAAATAAAACTGTAAGTAGAATGAAAACTATTAAAATGTGACTCTAAATTATTTATAAATACTTCTAGATAATCAAAGGGATCGGAACTAAACAAAATGTATTTCAGATTAACAACAAAAGGCGAAAATGACACATACGAACAATAACAAGCACACAAAACGTCAAAAAGAATACAAAACACAAGAGTGACAAAATAATCGTAACAGCTGTTCAGTGCTGTTCAGTGCTGTTTAGTGCTGTTCAGTGCTGTTCAGTGCTGTTCAGTGCTGTTCAGTGCTGTTCAGTGCTGTTCAGTGCTGTTCAGTGCTGTTTAGTGCTGTTCAGTGCTGTTCAGTGCTGTTCAGTGCTGTTCAGTGCTGTTCAGTGCTGTTCAGTGCTGTTCCGTGTTGTTTAGTGCTGTTCAGTGTTGTTCAGTGCTGTTCAGTGCTGTTCAGTGCTGTTCAGTGCTGTTTAGTGCTGTTCAGTGCTGTTCAGTGCTGTTCAGTGCTGTTCAGTGCTGTTCAGTGCTGTTCAGTGCTGTTTAGTGCTGTTCAGTGCTGTTCAGTGCTGTTTAGTGCTGTTTAGTGCTGTTCAGTGCTGTTCAGTGCTGTTTAGTGCTGTTCAGTGCTGTTTAGTGCTGTTCAGTGCTGTTCAGTGCTGTTCAGTGCTGTTCAGTGCTGTTCAATGCTGTTCAGTGCTGTTTAGTGCTGATCAGTGCTGTTCAGTGCTGTTTAGTGCTGTTTAGTGCTGTTTAGTGCTGTTTAGTGCTGTTTAGTGCTGTTCAGTGCTGTTTAGTGCTGTTCAGTGCTGTTCAGTGCTGTTCAGTGCTGTTTAGTGCTGTTTAGTGCTGTTCAGTGCTGTTTAGTGCTGTTTAGTGCTGTTTAGTGCTGTTCAGTGCTGTTCAGTGCTGTTCAGTGCTGTTCAGTGCTGTTCAGTGCTGTTCAGTGCTGTTCAGTGCTGTTTAGTGCTGTTCAGTGCTGTTCAGTGCTGTTCAGTGCTGTTCAGTGCTGTTTAGTGCTGTTCAGTGCTGTTTAGTGCTGTTCAGTGCTGTTCAGTGCTGTTCAGTGCTGTTCAGTGCTGTTCAGTGCTGTTCAGTGCTGTTTAGTGCTGTTTAGTGCTGTTCAGTGCTGTTCAGTGCTGTTTAGTGCTGTTTAGTGCTGTTCAGTGCTGTTTAGTGCTGTTTAGTGCTGTTCAGTGCTGTTCAGTGCTGTTCAGTGCTGTTCAGTGCTGTTCAGTGCTGTTCAGTGCTGTTTAGTGCTGTTTAGTGCTGTTTAGTGCTGTTCAGTGCTGTTCAGTGCTGTTTAGTGCTGTTCAGTGCTGTTTAGTGCTGTTTAGTGCTGTTCAGTGCTGTTCAGTGCTGTTCAGTGCTGTTCAGTGCTGTTTAGTGCTGTTTAGTGCTGTTTAGTGCTGTTCAGTGCTGTTCAGTGCTGTTCAGTGCTGTTCAGTGCTGTTCAGTGCTGTTTAGTGCTGTTTAGTGCTGTTTAGTGCTGTTTAGTGCTGTTCAGTGCTGTTTAGTGCTGTTCAGTGCTGTTTAGTGCTGTTTAGTGCTGTTTAGTGCTGTTCAGTGCTGTTCAGTGCTGTTCAGTGCTGTTCAGTGCTGTTCCGTGTTGTTCAGTGCTGTTCAGTGCTGTTTAGTGCTGTTCAGTGCTGTTCAGTGCTGTTTAGTGCTGTTTAGTGCTGTTCAGTGCTGTTTAGTGCTGTTCAGTGCTGTTTAGTGCTGTTCAGTGCTGTTTAGTGCTGTTCAGTGCTGTTCAGTGCTGTTCCGTGTTGTTTAGTGCTGTTCAGTGCTGTTCAGTGCTGTTTAGTGCTGTTCAGTGCTGTTCAGTGCTGTTCAGTGCTGTTCCGTGTTGTTTAGTGCTGTTCAGTGCTGTTCAGTGCTGTTTAGTGCTGTTCAGTGCTGTTCAGTGCTGTTCAGTGCTGTTTAGTGCTGTTTAGTACTGTTCAGTGCTGTTCAGTGCTGTTCAGTGCTGTTCAGTGCTGTTCAGTGCAGTTCAGTGCTGTTTAGTGCTGTTTAGTGCTGTTTAGTGCTGTTTAGTGCTGTTTAGTGCTGTTCAGTGCTGTTCAGTGCTGTTCAGTGCTGTTCAGTGCTGTTTAGTGCTGTTCAGTGCTATTCAGTGCTGTTCAGTGCTGTTTAGTGCTGTTTAGTGCTGTTCAGTGCTGTTTAGTGCTGTTCAGTGCTGTTCAGTGCTGTTCAGTGCTGTTCAGTGCTGTTTAGTGCTGTTCAGTGCTGTTCAGTGCTGTTTAGTGCTGTTCAGTGCTGTTTAGTGCTGTTCAGTGCTTTTTAGTGCTGTTCAGTGCTGTTCAGTGCTGTTTAGTGCTGTTCAGTGCTGTTTAGTGCTGTTTAGTGCTGTTCAGTGCTGTTCAGTGCTGTTCAGTGCTGTTTAGTGCTGTTTAGTGCTGTTCAGTGCTGTTCAGTGCTGTTCAGTGCTGTTTAGTGCTGTTTAGTGCTGTTCAGTGCTGTTTAGTGCTGTTCAGTGCTGTTCAGTGCTGTTCAGTGCTGTTTAGTGCTGTTCAGTGCTGTTTAGTGCTGTTTAGTGCTGTTCAGTGCTGTTCAGTGCTGTTTAGTGCTGTTTAGTGCTGTTTAGTGCTGTTTAGTGCTGTTCAGTGCTGTTCAGTGCTGTTCAGTGCTGTTCAGTGCTGTTTAGTGCTGTTTAGTGCTGTTTAGTGCTGTTCAGTGCTGTTTAGTGCTGTTCAGTGCTGTTTAGTGCTGTTTAGTGCTGTTTAGTGCTGTTCAGTGCTGTTCAGTGCTGTTTAGTGCTGTTTAGTGCTGTTCAGTGCTGTTTAGTGCTGTTCAGTGCTGTTCAGTGCTGTTTAGTGCTGTCCAGTGCTGTTTAGTGCTGTTTAGTGCTGTTTAGTGCTGTTTAGTGCTGTTTAGTGCTGTTCAGTGCTGTTCAGTGCTGTTCAGTGCTGTTCAGTGCTGTTTAGTGCTGTTCAGTGCTGTTCAGTGCTGTTCAGTGCTGTTCAGTGCTGTTTAGTGCTGTTCAGTGCTGTTCAGTGCTGTTTAGTGCTGTTCAGTGCTGTTCAGTGCTGTTCAGTGCTGTTCAGTGCTGTTTAGTGCTGTTCAGTGCTGTTCAGTGCTGTTTAGTGCTGTTTAGTGCTGTTCAGTGCTGTTCAGTGCTGTTTAGTGTACATTGTACCACAGTTCAATTTCATAAAATACAGTAAGAAAATATCGAAGGTCAGATAAATTATTTCGACTCGAAAAATAACAATTTGACCTTGAAGCCAATTATTAATTTTTAATTTAAAATGAATGAGTATCCTAAAAGACCGACTCATCGGTAAATTTCTTGATATTCTGGCGGTCCTATCCGTCACTGTCAGATATTTTTTGAGGTCTTCTATCTGGCTGAAACAACTTGGTTATTCAAAGATGGTTTTATCTTTTAATAACAGTAACTTCCTCTTAGAAAAACTAGCATTTTAAAAAGGTACATAAATATATTCAATGATCAGATCTAAAGAAACATGTATATTATACATATGTATGTCTACAATAATAATTGAAATTATCTGAGAATAAAAAAGAAAATTCAATAAATTATTTTAAAATAGGTAAATATTTTGATAAACTATAGCTAATCAAAACTAGAATATTCAAATAATATATGATACTTAGCTTGATACAATAAATTCTTTGTGAATAAAAATAGAAATTCCATTTGAAGTTTTTATAGTCGAAACTAAATTCATTAATTTAGTTTCGGCTCTATTACATTTAATAGAGCAAAAAGAAAATAATGATGATAAACTTGTTGATTCAGTGTTCTAGAAATACCGGTATGCTCATCGTGTATGTAGTTATGGGTGTTGTGTATATTCATATTTTCGTCTTATAGTTACCGATGTGGCTTAACAACCGAAGATCTGAATCGCTGCTGGCGAAATCCTGATGCAGTTCGTCATCCAGAAGTATTCTACGTCAAGGTACAAAATACCATCTCATTTTGAATGTTTTAGTTTGGCCAATGTTTTCATATTCATTTTGTTCAAAAGATTATACAGACATAAATATTTGTCTACAATTTCACTAAGATTTTGTTGTATTTGTGTGTATGTGTGTGTTGAAAATACACATTATTTGTTTATTGGACACAGGCCATGGTACAGAGACTTGTGCAAGAATATAAAAAGCCCGTGTCACTCTACCTTGACTACCACGGACATAGTCGTAAGAGGAACTTCTTCTTATACGGATGTTCAAATAAGGCCAGCTGGAAAAAGAGCGACCGCCGTCTGACGGACAACATGGAGGACTACATGGTATCTATATTTGTTTAAGCTTTTTTTATACAACTACTCACCTGCCACCGATTACATATTTGTTTTATTTGTTCAATAAGAAAAACAGAGTAGACTCTTGGAAAACAGAATTACTGCAAGAATGTAGAAAGAAATACGTTATTCTCATCAAATAACACTTTTTTTTTATATTACTTGTGTCTGATGTGTATATTTTTGTTCAGCATTATCCTACAGTACTGGGGGATAGTGCCAAAGCACTTTCTTTGAAATCTTGTAAGTTCACTGTCGAAAAAAATCGCGAGAGAACGGCCCGAGTTACGATCTGGCGGGAATTTGGCGTCAAATGTTCGTATACTGTCGAGTGTACCTACTGCGGTTTCGACCAGGGGCCTTACAAAGTACGTCCGGTGTTTTATTGATATGATACTTAACATTTATCATAATCAACGATTGCAGGGTCAAGCAATGTTAGAGTTGTAACAAAATGTTATTTTAGTTTTAGATTAAATAAAACATATAAATGTGTATGTAATGTTTATTTGTAATTACAGCCAGCGCTCACTTAACGTACATGATTATGTACAACCCTCTGTCTGTCATTGATCAGCAACATCAGCTGGCATAATTAAACAAAATAAACCTATATATTTCATTCTTTTATATTTACATACATATGTATGAGCCTACAAATGCAGAAAAGTCCGTAGAAATAATGAAATCGCATGGTTATGTTTGTAATTGATACACGTAGATTTGAGATAATTATTATTATATTAATGAAAATAGGAGGTATAGAAGTAATAATAATATTCGCTTTCCTTCAATAAGTAGTTAATTAATTTTATAAATACTATATACTATTTTAATTACACAACATAAGTGGCGCATATCTGGCCATTAAACAGCCTATGGACATTAATATAACTAAGGTACTTGAGTTACTCGAGTTTAGGTTTCAACTCTCTGCTTGTGATTTCCCATGTTCTCCATATGGTCGTCGAATAGTCTATTCAAGTACTCTATAGCGCCCCTCGAGTTGGGGTCTTGTCTCTCTACAATCCTCTTCGCCCTAGAACACACACGTGCGACTATTAATTAACACCACCAGCCGGCATATGGTACATGTATCCCAACGGTCAACACAAAGATTCTCTTTGCTAAATGATAATAACAGTGTACTTACTGACGATTCAGTACCAGATAGCATAAATAATTAATGACAAACATGGGCCAATCTGGCAGCGGTGAGCCGAATACAGTGTCCCACAGCGGACTTTCCTTGGGCTCGGAACTCTGCACTCTGTGTTTCTGTATGTGTTTGTACATTTTAAATGCAGCAACTGTGAGAGCTGCGGCATGTTCTTTGTCTTCTCTGGTCTGTGGTGGCCTCGGGCACAACACAGTAATCCAACCATGCGGGCCAGTAGTGTCGGTGTGTGGCATCGAACTGTGTATATCAAAATTATGAATATAATTGGAGCAGATACTGTAGCTGACAATGATGAAGACTGCTCGTTCGATTTATATACTATATTTGTATTTATATTTGTTCACTGTATATATATATATGTATATATTTATGTTAAATTACTAAAATAATAATAACAGTGTACATACTCTTCGTTCTGGTCTTCCGAATCTGAATCATCAGTTAGGTCGTCTGGCGGAATGACAATGCCAGTGTGGAATGCTGAGAGCCAGTACTCCCTTGCATCAAAATTGCTCTCCACTGTGTCTTCATTCGAATCTGAATCATCAGTCAATTCAGGCGGAGACTGGTAATCAGTACGACGGCGTTTGTTGTTCTGTCCCGAAGTGGACTGTGCTGCTCGGTCAGCAGCACTGACACATGCGACGCATTCTCTGCCATTTATGTTCTGTGTTGCACTCGGGATCAACGCTGGAGTAGTAGTCTCGGTGCGTCGGTAACGTCGAATGGCACTGTGTATATCAAAATTATGAAAATAATTGGATCATCACATTACTCAATCATACAAAAATAATTTAGTTAGAAATGATTTCACAAAAAAAATAACAATATCAAACAAGATCATCTGCTGTATAGATGTGAGAGCAACTATCTCACCTCGCCGGTATCCTGCACAAGAAATGTTTTGGGGTGCTCCGCATGTTGCGAGTAGATGTCTCTTTCTTTGCATCATCCATTCTGTAAACATTACAATAAAATATTTACTACATCAATATAATATTCAAAATCCCAAGTTTACTTTATGCTACACTCGTAATATCGTGTAAGAGCAGCCCACTAATAATAGCTATAATTTTTTTTAATGAACTTAATGAATATTTTAAATGAACAATACCTATACACGATATTTATACTGCAAGGATGTTATTGTTTCTTATTGTAACACAATGACTCCATTTAAAATTGCAAAATGTTCAATTGTTTTTCTGTCATATGTTTTATGAAATTCTGAAGCTCAAACACATTCATTCGCACACAATGTTTGAATAATGTCAAGAAACAAATCTAAACAAATCACTGGTATATATACCTGGTATAAATTATCTAATTTATACACTATATCTTGAAGTGATCTAGCAGATCTAATATTTAGTTGTCGTTTCGTTTTATGCACTTGTGCGTCACGATTGGACTGTATTTGTTGTGATTTGTTGTCAAGGAAGAAAACAAACGCGCACTCAATTTGAAAAGAAAGGACAGTTACGATTAGTGTCACAGTAATCCGCATAACAGTGGCGGCGCTACTCGTCAATATTACAC
This sequence comes from Carabus problematicus, assembly GCA_963422195.1. Lineage (NCBI taxonomy): Eukaryota > Metazoa > Arthropoda > Insecta > Coleoptera > Carabidae > Carabus > Carabus problematicus. The sequence continues at coordinate 28,370,684 of OY728577.1, forward strand.
GTACAAATTTAAAATTATTTTGTGTAAATAAAAAGATAAATATGATATTAATAAATTATATTTATGAACATTATATATATATATATATATATATATATATATTTATTTATTTATACACAAAGCAAATTTAAATTTAAGCTCAAACACATTCATTCGTACATATACACAACTGAAACAAATCACCGATACCTACTTTTAAATAAGTTTGGCTCTAATACGGTATCTTGAGGCAGAACTGATATCAAATATTTAGTTGTCGTTTAGTTTTATGCACTTGAACATGTGACGCACAAGACAGTATTTGTTATAAGTAAACAAGGTAGAAAACAAATGCTCACTTAATTTTAAAACAAAGTGTCACAGCAATCCGCATAACAGTGGCGGCGCTACTCGCGAATATTAAATTATTTTGTGTAAATAAAAAGATAAATATAATATTAATAAATAATATATATATATATATATATATATATATATATATATATATATATATATATTTTTTCTCCTTGAATTTACAATTTTCCGCTTTATTAAAGTTGGTACTTTGGTTTAAAATCTGGTACTATTTTGTGTTAATGTTGGTACAAAATATTTTCTCCGTCTAGTACAAGGACGTTTAATAGAATGGACGGGTCATGCAGGCTCTTTTACTGAAAATTTAAGAGAGAGTGCGACAGACTTATGCAAGATCCATTTTGTCTGTCTTTATTTTTACCTGATGCGTCTGCGTAATCAGTGGTCTTCAATCAGCTGTTGTATTTAATGATATATTTATTTTGAAAAATATATTTATCTAACTTAAAATGTACGATTAAGTACATTCTTATTGTCAATCTAATATTATTACAATTTATTCACATTTTAAATTTATATTCCAATCAATTTTGTATACAAGTTTATTTGATAAAAACATTTAGGTACCGCATGACGATAGTGGCAACGGCAAACACAACACGTGATCCATTGCAGTTTCCTAGCTTCACATGACCACATAGTGCACTACTCAGCACTAGTCATGCGCATAAATAAGAAATCAAAATTACGTGGTCCACAACGCATGCGCACTAGTATGGAATAAAAGTAGACATAGGATTTACGGTATTTCCATAAATCCATCTCTCTCTCTCTTTCGTTTTCACTTTGATGCAAGTCTTTTATATTGACATGTCTCGTCCATTCCCTTAAACGTCCTTGGTCTAGTAACGCTATTCCGAACACTTCCGAAAATTTCCGAGTGTAGACGTCGTGCTTAGTTGCGGGTTGCGGGCATGAGATGCTCCGGTACTGTGCTACGTAGGTAGCAAGGAATGTTCCCACGTGATATTAGTAATATTATTTATCTATGAAAGTAGCCAAAACATTTCAGGCATCATGTTTCATAAATTGACACTTGACATATGAAACACCTAATCGAAATCACTGTTACCTTGATTAGGTTTCAGAATATACTACTCGATGATAACTGCTAAAAACTTGTGTGTGAAAACATTTGTGCACATTATTAATATTTAGAATTTTGCCACAATAATAATTCTTATATAGGATCCGAATTACTACCAAATTACTATTACTTTATCATCATTATTCTCCAACATCAGAAATTTCCCATAGGAATGTGAGGATATTTAGTAGAATTTGACGCAATTTGTCGATTATGGTATAGAGCAGTTTAACATGGCGTCTCAAGGTCACGTCAGGTCACGTTAAAAAACTTATGACACACAAATCAATTCCTCATAAGAGCTAATGTTAGTTAAAGATCAGCACAGATGACATCGTAATAAATATGTTTTTACACAAATTTGTGTATCATTTTTTGTTCTGGTCAGGTATTCTAAACTGCTCTATTATTGTTATAGATACCAACTATTTATCTTTAGGAATTAAAAATATATACAATCAACAAATGTTTTGACTATAAATTAGCAGTAAACCATTGCCTATTGGAAATTTGTCAGATTTGCGAACTAAAAAAAGTTCAAATTCCATGATTAATAATCAGGAAATTCATATCAGGGATATATGTATATATAAATACTAAATGAGTATTTGTCATTTCTTGGAACCAAAGTACAGATAATTTTATTATTGTTTATTAATCAGGATATCAAATTTTGTTTAGTGTTTACAATTAACATAATATTATCAACCGACAACGTCATAATGCGCATGTCTCCTTTTACACTAAGCTTACGTTCTTCACCAACATTCGCCATTTTGGGAGTCTGTACTTTATTGAAGTCAATACGACAAATAGTTCGTAGATAATTCAGTAAAAATGGCAACTGAGGGTGATGGAAAGAAATTGTGTGATTTACGTGTTGTAGATTTACGTGCAGAATTGGAGAAACGTGGTTTGGACAAAACGGGAGTTAAAGCTAATTTAATAGAAAGATTGCAAAAGGTAAGTTATTTGACAAAATTAATTACTTTAAAATGACGTGGTCGGTATGAAAAAATATGCATGATTAATTATAGGTTTAAATGAAACATTGTAGAACTACTTTTTTGTTTGATCGCTTTATGTTAATCAAGTTGTATTGATTAGATGCTCATTGTCATAAACATGGCGATACATAAAAAACAATCAAGGAATCAAAGTAAAAAGGGCCATGTGCATAAACTTTCGAATAATTATTAATATTTAGAATTCCTATTCTTAAGTTGTATATTTCAGTTTTTATATTGCACGATTTTATCAAATAATTGCTATATTCATATGAATCTGTAAGCATGCATTTAGTGTATAGATATTGTGATTGAATGATACATTTTATTCCGATTTCCAATGTTCTTATTAATTGTAAACAAACATATTGCTGCACTGCGTTGGAAAAATAAACGTGATTGGTATATTTGATGATAACCTAATTATTACTTACTATACATATAATGCAGCCTGTTCATATTTTCTACATTGATTACTACCAATACTTCCATGCAACTGTATTGTTTCAGGCTCTACAAAACGAGGATAAAAATCCAGATGAATATGAGTTTGATTTAAGCGACAAGAAAACGCCAGTGAAACGACTGTCAACATCAACTAGTATGTAGTTTTTATAATATAGTATTCATTTCGTGAAATTTTCATTCGACACTTATTTACGTTCCAATAGACATAAGCCGATTGACATTTAACCTTGGCGGTGTAATACCATTCCTTATTCATTTGGCGGGAAATTAAAGCGCCCTATGTATATATTTCTTGCGTAGGGATATGTTCATTCGTGCAAAATCAATATTTATATATATATATATATATATATATATATATATATATATATATATATATATATATAAATAGCAGAAGATGATGGATAAAATGTTTGTCACCATTTTGATTTTTCGTCCTGCATACACGAAGCTACTGGTTTCTAAATGTTTGTACTGATTAAGCGATTGCGTACGTACGAAAGTGTATGATTCAGCTCAGATGTAAAAATTATCTTGTGGAGATCATTTTGAGTAAAAAATGTCATATGAACACAAGTCCTATTCCATTGAATTAATTAAATTACAAGAGATCAAGGTTTATTTAATGTTTTAGTAAATTCACCAGCTTGACAGCAAGTTCCCACTAATACAGTACTGTATTTATGGTCGGCGAGGCCCTGTGTGCAATATCTTTGGGGCCCGCTTTCATTAAAGAAATTCGTCTTTATAAAATAAATATATTCATATTTAGGCTGTAAATACCCACCTGCAGTAATGTGCGTTTTACATCTATCAAACTTCAAATCTTTGTTCAAATCATTTAAACTCGACCATGTTAGTTTTGTATCATTGAAGAACAGTTTGCATGTATCAAATTATTTTGACATGTTTGCAATGCTAGCCTTGAGTTATATTTCTGGGGATATTTTCAATGCTTGAGTTTGATTAGCGCACATTGAACTGTCAAGAATTATAATGCCCGTGACACACCTATCATACAACGTCGTAGAAATTACGATGAAGAAAAGAACGCACCCGTATATGATGAAAAATAGTGGCTCGTCTATTTTCATCAAAACAGCAATACCATGAAACGAAGGTGTCTCATTTCACATGTGTGTTTTGTGTTTCATTTTACGTTCGTTTGGGTTTATATTTGTCATTTTAGTTTGAAAAACGGATGCGTTCTGTTCTATGATAGGTGTGTCATGGGTATACTAATGAAAAATGCACATAGTGAAATTAATAACGTGATAAAGAAGTAAAAAAGAAGAACATAAATTAGTGAAAAAATATCTAGCGATATGATTCAGCACTATTTAATTGAAATGATCAGCACTAGGATTTGACAGATTTGAATGCTAATTACAGGACACGAAAGGTGTAAATGAAAAAGAAAAATTAACATTATTCGAAAGCGTATCAGAACAAATAAAGAACTAATATACAATAGTACATTATACACCAAGGGAAAGAAACGTTTTATTTTTCTTGAGGTGTAATTTGAAGCCCGAGGGCGTAGCCAGAGGACTACAAATACATCGAGGGAAAAATGGTGATCTCTCCCGAGGTGTATATACTATTTTTTTCCACGATCAGGAGTAGAAACACTTAATTTCATAAATAAGCCTTTGGTAATGAACAACAGAAACTTGTTTACAAAACATTTGTTATGTAAAAACTCCCCTAGAGAAATTGTCTTATTTCGTCCATAGGGAGTAAATGCTTTACTTCTGTCACAATGTTGAGGCCATAGAAACCAACTTTTACTCCTGGCTGTGGAAAAATTTCATTGTATCTTTTAATTTCGATAACTGTATTTACATGGTAACTATTATACTACACCAAACTGCATTTAAAAATGAAATCACGGAATAATTAATATAGAATTGTCAAATAAATAATACTAATAATAAGAACTATTAGCACAAATTAAGGCCAAATAACACAAAAACCACAACTGATGTATTACTTATACGCAAAATCTCTCAGTTATCGAATACAGAATGAATATTGTTTGTTGATTGCCAACCGTCGTTCAATTGTTTCGTACAAACGGCACCGACAGCGGCGTTATGTTCAAACGGCTCATGTATCGGCCATAGACACACTGTTACACTGAATTGTGATGGTCGTGCTTTGATCATCGCTCGTCTTGAAAAAACCGGCAATACGCCAAAGATCAAAGAAATACGTTTGAAATATTCCACATCGGCCCATGAGCACTGACGAAATCATGAATTTGACGTTTGTTTGGTGTAACACGAACTTTATTTAGATATTTTAGAAGCTATAAAGCTGACTCATGAAAATAGTAATATTTCAAGAATGACTTACGAAAAGGGCGTGAGCTTGGTATCTTCATTTCTTCTGTACATTTTGACAATTGTTAACAAGTGATCGTAACACTTTGTAAATAAAAATAGAAGTCTATTACCAAATGCACAACTGAAAACACCAAAACAGAACAGAATGACAAACAAAACAAAACAGAGCAACACCAAAATAACAGTGAAATTAGTTCAGTATCCACAAAACATCATCGTGAAGTCAGGTACACTGTTCATAATTCATGAGTGTGACTAATAGCAATCGTAGCACCTGTACTTTCAATACGTGTCTCCAAACTGAACCGAACGCGCTAAACGTTTTCCTGAGCTTGTTGATAACACAAGAGTATCGTCGTCAGACCGATTTATATTCCCGAACTCGCACGAACATGTAAGTCCGTGATTTACGGAATCAGGAAGTCGTGGAACTGCATTAATTATTATTACAGGTAGGGTTGGGTAGGGTAGGTTAGGAGAGGGTTAAGCAGAGTAGTGTAGTCTAGGGTAGGGTAGAATAGCCAAATCTATGTATTGCACTGACACCAAATGTATTGCACACAAGTTTAGCACAACGTTACGAACTAAGAATAGGCATGCTCGTATCATGTCGTATCTTGTCGTATACACACATCGTGTATCTTCGGAAATAAATTGGTCTGACGACAATAGTCTTGTGTTGATAACTTAGAATTGCTCGGAAGTGATTCAGTCGCTCGGCGGTGTGCGTGTAGTATGGTTGTGCGTAATACTTCTAAATTTTGGGTTATTTGCTTAACGTTTATTAATTTATGATGGAGTGGAGCTTAGAAAGATGTTTAGTATTACTGGATGAATATCAACAACAGCCAATATTATGGAATAAAAAGCACGAACTGTATCACAGTAAACTTAAGAAACACCTAGCCTGGGCAGCTATTGATAAAAACATGGGGTGTAGCCCAGGAGAATCTAAAAAGGCAATGGATAGTTTGCTGGCGAATTTTAGAACACGCAAAGGCAAGGGAAAAAAATCTGTTTTTTCAAAATCTTCTATCATACGCGTAATTTTTTTTTTTAATGTCTGCTATCCATATATAAATAACATTTTGACGTTTTGAAAAGAGAATACAGACCTGAGATACTAAGTTGGCTAAATTAGACGAAAATTGTACATTTATAGGTCGATGTTGGTAGTGATTTCGTTTTTTTGACAATTTTGCATAGGTTTCTAGATGTGAGCAAAAATGTGATTTTGATGCATGTGTGTATTATTTATATTTTTAGATGAGCAAAACGACGGCAACGTAGAACAAGCAGGAAATGATTCTTCTGTTTTGGTATGTATTTTTTTTTTAAGTTATATTATGTGTTTCGCATAAACACAATATTGTATTCTATTCTAGATGATAGAAACTCCATCTCTTGAAACATCTGATATACATAACGAAACGGTAATAATATAAATGCAGTTGAGTATTATATTTACTATATCCATTTGATACGCAGGCCAATGAAAATGACACTACTCTAAAGAAATGTGATAATATATCTTCGGAGAGTCCATTAAATCTATCAATTGAAGAGGAAGAAGAGCATATGCTTCTGAATTCTGTAAGTTTGTTTGAAAATGTATGTTCCAATTATTATTAATGTATTTATTTTGATTTAAAGGGTGATGAGCACGATAACACCAGCGAATCGGTTCGAAAGGGCACTGGTAAGTTTCGTTGATGTTATTAGTATTTATTTTTGGTTGTTTCCATTTTATATAATATATCCTTCTATAAACATTTTATTTTTAACTGTTCCCTGCTTTGTTACGTTATATTTGTCATACTATGAAATTAAAACAAATGTGTATAAACAAGTATACGTTGAAGTCCAGTGTGTAGGAGTTACCATATAGAAGAAGGATTGGTGATAATGTGAGACCGAGTGCATCATGTGCATTGTGTTGTGAAACTACGAAAAATATAAAATTAACTTGTGTAAATATTCAATTTTACATATATATATATATATATATATATATATATATATATATATATATATATATATATATATATATATATAATGTATTGTGGGTAGGTATTTTAATATCCATCCTATTACGTGAACCCAGTATTCTATCATATATACATGTGCTGCTGCCACGCTCCAGGAAACTTGTGGATGCCTTACCTCGTAACACCAGTGTAAATAATAATAATAATAATCATAAGAAATACAAGTGCGTAACTAGCGTTGGTCGTATACGCAGTGCTCCAGTTCGGGAATACAGTATATTGGTCGTATTGTACGTCAGCTAATACCAATTCCACCACTGTCTGATCAGTCATTTGTTCGCATACACATAACATAATATGTAATACTTCTAAAACATATATTCGTACTATACACATCCATTTCGTTTTTGGGGATTCAGTCGGGGAAATGAAGTACATAATGCGTAACTGTATCACTTATAACTTCCTGTGAAGTGTGTGTGAGCAACGCTCGAGTTTTAATGGATTAGAAGTGATTGATCCCCCGATCTGTTAATGTAGATGAGAAGTCAACCACAAACGCCGGTGCCAGTTCGGATAGCGCCAAGGTTCTGGTTAGTACAACAACCAAAGAAAATGACGAAGAGAAAGAAGAGGACGAAGAGGAGGACGGTAACACCGATGAAGTACAAGTAGCTAACCGTGATGAGAATGTAGCGACCAGTAATTCGAAAACGGAAGACACAGCATCTATGACCGAGACGGAAGGAAGTACAGCGCCTGCACCGGAGATGTCAAATTCCACGGCAGTCGCGAGGTTGGTTTGGCTTCACTACACTTGGCTCTACTTCTCCCACTTCGTTGCAGAGCTCCATTCGCTCGCTGCTACCTTTCTATCTGTAATTCTGTGTCCGAAGTTTAGACATGGGATCTGTCACAGCAGCTGCGTACCTTCACGTTCAAATACGTTGCATTACATTACGTTAGGTGATGTGTTTTTGCTCATCAAAAAAGTTTTGTATTATCAAACGTGAACAAGTCCCAAGTTGTTCTTCATGAGTTCCCCGTGAACATGTTCCCATGCGACTGGAATGCGACGTGAAACAACACACCGTGTGGACCATTTCATCATGCAGGCAGCCCGTGCAGTATACTGGACGCATACAAGCCTCTACACTCTCCAGCGGAAGCTTGAACAGCTGGTTGGTATCCACCACTGCACGCAGCCCACCCATCAGCAATGACCTGCAAAGGTGATGTCGGTTGTAATGCCAGCCAGCGACCGTTCTCCATCAATATGTCTCACATCGCCACAGCAAATAGGAACCTTGCACATAACGTATATTACTACATCTAAACAAAGCTTTTTTGATGAGATTTTTTACACACAGCTAAAAATGATACAAAAAATAGACATGGTCTAACAATATGAAAAAACAAGTATTGTGGTCAGATAACATTCAATGCTGATAATGTTCACTAACTATGGGAACGATAAAGTACTATTGTTGTGTAGCACAATTTTTAATGTTGTTGGCCCTGCGCCATTGTAATTTACTTATTTATAAAGAAGTGCTGTACCAAGCATTCATGGTCGGATTGTAAATGCTGCATATTGTTCAATTTGTTAAAATATTAATCATTTTGTGCAGGCGGCATATCGACACAAATTGGAATTCTTAAATGTTAAATATATCAATATCTCTTCTTATAGCGACAAAGACAGTTCAAAAAATGACAAGGATAAGAACAACAAGAATGGCAAGAGCAATCCCGGCCGCAGTCTTTGGGTTACGAACCTGTTGCCAAGCACACGTGCACAAGAACTCAAACATCTGCTGTCACGGTTCGGTAAAGTGATTGGTGCTAAAGTTGTGCAGAGTTCACGTTATCCGCGTACAAGATGTTATGGGTATGTCACCATGGAGACCAGAGCTGCTGCAGACCTATGCATAGAGAAACTCAACAATACCGAATTGAAGGGTCAAATAATACGTGTTGCAAAGGTGAATACTCATATAGACTTTAGTATTACATTTCACTTTTCACACTTGACTATCGTTAAAGGTAAGACCTGAACACAGTCTGCCGCTGAAAACGCAGAAGAAACCGGATACGGATAAAACCAAGAAGAAAACTCCGCCGAAACAGACGAAGAGCAGTTCGGTTGATGACAAGTCTATGCCGGACGATAAACGGAAAGCCAGTAGTGTAAGCGCTATTGACAAGCGTAAAGATGATGTAAGAATATATTTTGTTATTAGCGGTGTTTGGCACTAGCTACAGGACATGTTTTGTTATAGAAGGCTAAGAAAGACAACAACAGTAAAGATTCAGAACGTGAATCGCGCAATGCCAGTCGAAGTAGCAGTGTCCGGAAAGACAGAAGTCTGTCGAAGTCATCGGGCCGACGGCCGGAACGGAAAACAGATATACTGACGTTTGATAAGATACGGGTGAGTTCAACTAATTATGTGTACATATCATACGTGAGCAATGTGTAAACCTGGTTATGCTGTGGATAGGAGGAACGCGAGCGACAACGTCAACGAGAACGTGAACGAGCCCTGCGCGAAGAGGAGAAACGTCGACGGGAGTTACAAAGAGCCCGTGAGATCGAAAAACGTCAGCGTGAGGAAGCTATGCGCTTGGAACGGGAACGTGAGAAATTGCGTGTCGAAAGAGAACGACTTGACAGGCAGCGTGTAGAGATCATGCGATTAGAACGGGAACGTCAAAGATTGGAACGTGAGAAGCTGGAGCAAGAGAAACAAGAGTTACGGCGCCAACAGATGCGGCTGGAAGAGGCACGTCGCCCGGTCAAACGGCCGTCTTCATCATCAACATCCAATTACAGACGAGAGAATGCATCGTATACTGATGATAGGAAACGTCTGGTGACAGAACGGCATTATGAAGAAACTCCACCACCACCTAGATTCGAAGTGTCTTCTAGGTATTTATACAACTAATTCCACCCACTACTACTAGCGCCACTGCACGCCAATACCTGTACTCTTATACATATTATGATTATTCACCTCGTGCATAGATCTGCGACTCCTCTACAAGTGTAACATCCGTAGTGCTCGAATATCACGTGAACAAGTGTAGCCAAAGCATGAAAACATTCACATTTCTAGTTAGGCGAAGTGCTCAGTTCCATTCGGTAGTGCCTCATGTTCATTCATGTTGCAGAGAGCCTGCACCAGAGATTTCAAACAAGAAGGAAATTTCCAAAGACTACAAGTCACGCATGGCTTATTCCAAACGCAGTGAAGAGTATGCGAAACGTGCCGAGTTCAAACGTGATTACCCGCCCGCCGAACGACATTCTAGTGGACATCCCAGTCATATGGTTCACGCCATAGCGAACAGTGGCAGTTCGTCCAAGTATGAATCGTCGGCTTATGTGAACCGTGAACGGGAACGTGATATTCGTGAACCGGGCAGACGGGAAGCAATAGTACCGAATGTGCCACCACCACGAATATCTAAGGACGCTCGGTATATAAAGTTTTATATATATCAATTGAATGATTTACTATAATAATAATATGATAATACTATTTAAATATATAAAGTTTTATATAACAATTGATTGATTGGTAGATACAATGAACGTGGCGGTGAACGGAGTCCTGTACCATATCGGACAGTCAGAGATGAACGGGAACGTCGACCTGTATCGGATCACCATACGAAGAGTGATATTAGGTCTTCACGTGAACATCGATATGCAGATAATGCAGGTGGCACCGTTAAAGGTGAAAAATGAAAGCATTCATCATTGTGATTATAACGACAGGATAATACAATTATTCTCTTAATCAGTGTATGTACTAGGATAGATTAATACGTGATATTTAAATGATTAAAGATGGAACACGATATCGGGACAGCAGCAGTCAATGGCATTCCAATAATTCTTCTCCAGTTAAACCCTTCAGTGGAATGAGTGGATCCACAAATTCCTCACGGGATTCCTGGAGCAAAGCTGACACTTGGCGACCAATGGAATCAAGTTCAAATGATAGGTATACACACGGATATTTCGATGTGAAAACTTGGATGTAATCTACAAGTATTCTGTGTTCATGTAGATGGGGTAACAGTTCATCCAGGATAATACTATCGAACTCGTCTGGTGTACCGAATGCAATGTACGCTGGAGGGAACTCGAATATGTCTGGAATGGGTGCAGGAATGTCATGTCCACCGCCACCAGGCAACAGTAATTATTCGATAGACAGATTCGACAATTACAAATCAATCACTAGTTCGAGAAAATATTAACATTCAAAGAACTAGCCTGTATGTATGTATGTGAATTATATTCAATTAGGATTACAGACTGCATCATTAACAACACCCTCTCCCCCCTTTTATAATAAATATTAATTATGTATATTGGGTAGCTTCTGATTTAATTGTATTCATATTCACAATAAAGTTTTTAGGTTTCCAAATTTAAATTCTTGATTTGCCACTGGCGTGGTTGTTTGTGTAAATATTTTCACTTGTTTTTGTTCCAGCTATTCATTTATTTCTATATAACTGATACTGAAGCGGATTACTGACTGATGAAATATGTTTAGGCAGTATCTTACCGAGTACAATATTCTAAAAATATCAAGTTATTTTAATTATTAATGTTTTGCATCACAACCACATGGTTGCAAAGAAATATATTTATCTCTGACAAAGTTTTATCAATTTTAATACTACAATTATACAATATTTTTTGTTTTCATTTATAAGTGTATTATTTTTTTATATAAATATATGAACAAGTCATGTCAAAGTATTCAACTTGTTTTATTTCATACGAATTCCTCAAAGAAAACAATTATGCCTTTGGTTATTTTAAAACATTTAAATTTTGCTCATGCGCAGTGTTACTGTCTGTAGCTTTTACTGACATCCACAGAATGCAGAACAATCGCATCAAGTCGCATGCTGTCATTATCTTGAAGTATTTTCGTAGAGGTTAATTTTTGAAATTTTAGAATATAAAATATGGTGTACAATAAATCTTATAAAGTTTATTTGTGGCTGTATATTTTGTTGTACATAATTGTTAGCAAAGTGTTATTTATTAATGTATATGATACTGCTGGATATGTGATAGATGAATTGTTTCATATTCCGCAAGGGATACAATATTGCCAAATGAATTTTAGTGCGGTAAAGTTTAAAATAAATATTATTTTTCTAATAGTTAATCTGACGTTATTTCATACAGTGGGATCCAAAAATAACAACGTTACCTGGTCTTTACTTAGTGTCTGCTGTTTTGATGGGTCCATTTGAATTGTGTACAGTGTATTGTTTGAGATTTACCAACTTAATTGCATCAGTTGTTAATTTATATTTGTTCTGCATTTTATGTAACCTAGAGGAGAATAGTCCGAATCCAAAGGTATGTCAAATGTCAAATTTGTAAGGGCTAGTATTTCAAATTAATAATTTTCAGAAACCACTCAGCCTATTTGCGTTGTTGTCTGGCATTAATTTAGCAATATTGCCACCTTTGTACTTTTTCAGTCATGTATACTACACGGATACACTCTCTATAACATTTGTGCTATTGACGGTTATTTTAGCAAAATATGACAGACACGTGTTAGCAGCATTAACTGGTACGTTTAATGACTTACAGATGTCAGTAATGAAGCTTTGAAAATTAAGTTTTAAAATCGGCTTCGAAGCGTCTCATTGAGTTAGTTTCTCACTGATTCCAGTAGGGAACTTGCATAGATTTTTAATTTTTTTAATTTTGTCTTAATTCGACGTACATATTTCAAATAATACATAATATGAAAAAACAAATTTAAGTCCACCAATTAGTAGAAATCTCGATTTTAAAATAGTAATTTTTTAATTATAATGACCTCATCTAAAAGGGAAGTCGAGCGGAGTGACGTCATAATTCTTAGACGATCATGCGTGAGTTATTGGCCGTTTTTGCATATTCCATCGTTTTTATTCCACTATTCTTTTGTTAATCAGCTTGATTTTATAACCTTTTTCGCCATTACAATTATATTAAATTTGTGACCTATACATATAATAACATAATAGGTCAAAACACAGCAAGAGGTAAACACTAGCACGTGCGAGCTGTTCGATCGGCGCATGATATGCTGGTCTAGATTCCGTCACTGCCTTTTTAGCAGACATCATTATAAATTAACATTTAAAATCAAAATTACTGCTAATAATAATAATTAATAATATATATATATATATATATATATATATATATATATATATATATATGTATAAGTTGCATAGTAAGGGGTGCTTTATATTTTTGTGATTTCGAAATTCTCTTACGTCATTTCGCGTATGCTATGCAAGTTTCATTTTTCAAGTGGCAACGTATGTATTTTTAAAATTTTGTGGAATCAGCAAGAATTATTACTTCAGACAGTATAAAAATTTTAATGGGTTACATAATAAAAATTTAAGGAATAATTAGTTTACCTTTGTTTTACTGACAAGTGATAAGTGACAACCAAACCATTAAAAAAATATGAAAATTGTTTGAGTTGATCTGATAAATGATTAAATAAATTAAAAATCCATGCATGTTCCCCATTGGAACTAATGAGAAATAGACACAATGTAATTCGATTTGAATATTCCATGTATATTTTTTGATGGAACATTTTCAATATTGTTCTTATGATGTAAATTTTGAGACGGAAAATATTGAATGCAAAATGGTTGGAATAAATGACTATAGTTCAAGGTGTTGTGAACTATTTATTTAATAGTTTAGTCATAAAGATGATCACTGATATAGCGACGTTTCGACCATATGGTTTTTGGTCATTATCAAGTAAAAGAACAAAATTTTAGTTCATAAAAACATACAAAAAAATCTCTTGAGAATTTCACTCAAAACGTACAAAAATATTTAACTGAAACTTTTCACATCATGTACGTAGACGTGTTGGGAGAAGAATCATTTATTTCAACCATTTTGGATTCAATATTTTCCTTCTCAAGATCTACAATTGACTAAAGAAAATCCACAATGAATATTATGTAAATTGTTAGTTATTAAAAATTTAATTTCACCGCTTATTTCAATATCTGATTTAATTCTTAGCGCCTGGTATCAATTAGATATTGCATATGTTGAAACAAAAAATAAATATTTAATTACTTTTAGGTGCATTTTCAATTATTATGAGGCAAACAAATATTATATGGGTAGCTATGGTTTTTGGACAAAACGTACTAGATATATTCATACAAATTACATCTAGTAAAAGGCAACGATCCAAAAGAAAACATGTAAATGGTTCTGTACGTATGGCTTTTTTATTTGACAGTTGTAATCTGTACAGTGGTGGGATGAACTGCATTAAAAATGAGAAAATTCTCCGATATCATTTAGAAAATGTATCTTTAATAGGTCGGGGGACAATGCATACTCGACTCGATTTCGAGACGCTTTTAAATGAAAAACATAAAATATGTTTTCGAATTTTGACAGTACCCATAATTCCTCTCTACGGCCCTGGTTTTAGCCCTATATGTGTAGTGTGCTGGTAGTAAATAAATAATTTTTGATTAAAACTTGTCATAAATAGATTTTTTTGCGAACTAACAAGAAAATTTTGATTTAGAGAAAATAAATGAATACTAACTGCACAGGGAATAAATTTGAAATATAAAATGTAAATATATTTAGAATCTAATATAAAAAAAATACTGCTGCTTACTGTACACAGTTCATTCTAAAACCGTAAGGGTACAATTGATGAAATGCATTTATTCCACGATATCAACAAATTTATTATATTTCATTTGTTTTACAGGATCTATATAACAGTATTCGTACGGTGTTAAAGACTGGTTTCCCATTTAGTAAAATGACGGGAGAATATTATACATTGCTATTCTCTTATACAAACGTCATTCTTGCGTTTTTATTGTTTGTCTATATAAATGGGAGCATAGTGGTTGGAGACAAAAGTGCCCACGAAGCCACTATACACTTACCTCAACTGTTTTATTTTAGCTTGTTTTGTGCATTCTTTACATTACCACATATATGTCAAGATATAATTCCATTTATGAAGTTCGTTTGGAATAAAAAGTTTATGTGTACAGGTTTACTGATTATATGTGCCTTGATTGTTCGTTACAACACTCTCATTCATCCGTACTTGTTAGCAGATAACAGACATTACACTTTCTACATTTGGAACAGAGTGTATGCCAAATATTCATTGGCACGATACTTATTAATTGGCCCATATATATTTGCAATGTATGCAATACTCAGAAAAGTAGATGTAGTAAAAAATTTCACGTTTTTACTAGTCGCCATTCCATGCATAGTGGTGGTATTAATATTACAAAAACTTATAGATGTAAGATATTTTTTAATACCGTTTATTCTTCTGAGGTCTAAATTTCAAACAAGAAATCTTGCAATTCTTATAATTGAACATTTATTCTATTTGTTTATAAACTATTTAACATTTTATATATTTTTCACTAAAGAAATACTTTGGACTGATTTTACTGATAGCCAAAGACTTATTTGGTAATTGTTTTTTTTTTAACGTTCCAGCATTTTTTATGTGAATTACATTATGTATACTAATGTTCACAATAATTAAATGGAAACATTTCAATTACGTATGGTGAGTTTATTTTTTTAAAAAGGTAATCTTACAACAACAAATAAATGAAACACTAATGTCATGTGATCATGTATAATTTTAAACAAATGAACTCATAGATAAGAGTATACATACTGTTTTATGTAGTTAGCAACTACATGACTTAGTAGGCACGTATATTGATAATTCATACTAGTTTTACATAATTAAATGTTACTCAAAAATATATGATACAAATTAAACGATTTCATAGTTTCTACTAAACCTGTGTACGATATATTTTTACCGTTTAAAGTTTTAGAATATTTAATCTATCGACTTTATTGTGGCTTGCTTTTTATGCGTGTTTTTTTTTTTTGCTAAAAGATAAAAACAAAACCCATGTGTTGTTTTATAAGTTATAAAGTGACTTGCTGTCTGTAAATAAGTGAATACGTTTATAGCGTCAGTATGAAACGACGCCGCTATCGCTGATCGAAGGACGTAAGTTTAGTTTTCGACTGTAATGGCGCTTGGGCGAGCGTAGTAGATTTGTACACAGTCAGGAAGATGCACTTTTTACATTGTTACCGTATAAAGTAATAGATAAAATTCTATAATACTAATCCTGTATGAATATTTGCAGATAGTTTATAACAATTTACGTTTACATGATGTGTGTTTGCGGTCAATATGACCGACATGTGTGTTATTTAGGTAAGTAATAGAATTCTACATATTTATTTCTGTACTGAAGTGTTCGTTCTTGATATTTTGTTACTATATTTATTATAAAATGAGTAAGTTTTATTTGCCAGTAATGTTTTTTGTCAAACATGTACATGTGAATATCTCAAATGCTTGACGGTGGTGTCATATTGTGGTTGGTGCGATCGATACTGGCCAAAACATGATAAAATACAGTCGCAACGTCAGTGCACATATATTCTCGCACTATACAACATTATATATATATGTAAACATATTCCATGGGATAGTTTAATTATGTTACAAGCAAATACTAGCTTATCTGAATTCCAATATTCCTACATAGTCGTAATGTGAAAATCGGTGATTCATTGTTTCTGACATATGTACATAGAACGAAAGATGCCATTTATATTTTAAAAATAGAGTACCATAGAATTGAATTTTCTTTTTTGTACAAGCGCGAGTCAAATAATCGTGAATTACATTTATTCACGTCTCCGGAAATTTGATTAAATGTCGACGTTATTTCCTGCGATAACATTTAAAATGTGGGTGTCGGTGTACGTCGTTGTATTTTTAAGGCAGATTTAAGAAAAACAACTTACTACACTACAGCATATATTCTACTTTCTTGCACACTACTTTTCGCAAATGTCGATTGACGTGTTGTAATTGATGAAAACCGTGTTGCAAACTTTATCCCGATCTTACGCAAACTATTTTGTGCCATGTTTTAGAGAAGTGCAATGCATTCAACAGACATAAGCAGAATATACATGGTATTTGTGATGACAAACGATTTCTGACTCGTAACATTGGCTGTACACTCATATAATAGTTTATACATTTTTTTCTGCAATAAAGGACACATGCTTACACTACAGAAAGGTACATATTTTATTTTTATTGAAATTCTTTAGCAGTTATACATTCAAATCTATAATCTGTAGATGTTTATCAATTATTTATTTTCTGTATGCAAACAATTGATTAGCTGTATTTTTTATTTTATTTTATCATAAGTAGTTTGATTTTGTGATTATTTGCAGGATTCGCAGTTCCTACATGGAATCATGAAATTGTCTCTGAAAATGACATATTTAATCATATTTATTTGCGCATTTCTAATTTTGTACCAATATCATTTGTCCAATGCTTGGTTAATAACGCAATCCCAGCCGGTGGAACTAGCCAGCGAAGGGCGCAATACCATGAAAGAGGTTCTTCAAATGGATAACAGTGTATTGAAGTCGACATCGACAATACTTCCACCAACAGCTAAAGTAAGTAAATGTGCTCACATTATTGCATTTCACTTTGGTACGTTTATATTTGTATACATATATATTTGACTGAACCACTCACAATATCTAAATCCGTCACCCATTCAAAAAACAATGTACTTTCACCCCTGTTTAAAAGTTCAACTAATGTATTTATATAGCAGTATTATTTTTCTAATAAAGCAGGTCCCAGAATTTTTAATTAAATAATATATTTAAATTTAAAAAAAAAACTTCGTAGCGCCGTTTCGCTATACATGTTTATTGAAAAGTTACCAATTCTGTTCATTTTATCACGAAATAGCTCCATCTGCTGTGTATGTTAATGTATTTATGTTTGACAGGTTATACCGAATATGCGAACTTTGCAAGAGAATGCGATAGAACGAGTTCCACCGCTGTATATAATAACGCCGACGTACAGGCGACCGGAACAAATTCCTGAGTTAACAAGGATGTCGCACACACTGATGCTTGTACCAAACTTGTACTGGCTTGTAATAGAGGATGCAAAAGAAAAGACTCCATTGGTAACCCAGTTACTTGAAAGAACTGGATTGAACTATGAGCATCTTATTGGTATAGTTCAGACTAAATCTATAATTGAATGTACGCGGATAGTTATGTGCTCCTTTTTCATGTATGAACAGCTCCAATGCCAGAAATTTATAAAAATCGAAAAGGTGCTAAACCTCGAGGTGTATCTAACAGAAACCGTGGCCTTGAGTGGTTGAGAGCAAATGCAACCACTGGTGTATTTTATTTCGCCGATGATGACAATACTTATGATTTACAAATATTCGACGAGGTAACCTTGGCAATGTTCATCAAATACAAGTACATATGTATGTATATATATGAATTGTATAGTTAACACCATGTGCATGTTCACAGATGAGGTATACGAAGCGTGTTGCTATGTGGCCGGTGGGGCTGATTACCAAGTTAGGAGTTAGTTCTCCGATAGTCCGTGATGGAAAGTTTATTGGTTTCTATGATGGATGGATTGCTGGACGAAAGTTTCCAGTCGATATGGCAGGTTTCGCAGTTTCCGTAACTTTTTTACTACAACGTCCCAAAGCGATTATGCCATTCAAACCAGGATTTGAAGAAGATGGCTTCCTTAAAAGTTTAGCTCCCTTTGAACCCCAAAATATTGAACTGCTTGCTTCAAATTGTACAAAAGTAATTAACTGCAGTGACTCTGTTCGTTACGTTGGTGTTATCGTTTATATTTGTTTCTAGGTTTTAGCTTGGCACACGCAAACCAAGAAGAACGAACCATCCAAGCCTCTCGATATGAAAAAGTACAACAATACTAATTTGGTGATATTGAAACAAATCATAGTATAATTGTTTCTATGATCGTATGGACTGAAACTACTAACCTTTTCATATTTCAAGCTTCACTATCCAGTATAATTGCATGCTTGCACTTAAAACGATTTAAATTCAAGTTAGGACGTTCTATCGCCCACCCGATCCCTTGTCCATATATATTGACTATAATATTTATTTATCACTTACATGTAAGTCAATGTGTAATGTCTTATATTCTAATATTTTATTCAAATTAACACGAAAAGAAATACAATCATTCATTAGTGAGTTTCCCTAAAACAATTTACCAACTAAGATCAACTTACGGTCACGTAACAATGACTTCAGGTAGAACGAAAATTATAACAGCAATAAGTAAAAGAACAGAATTTATCTTGTTTTACACATGGATACAATTTTGTTAATCATTTGGTTATTGCAATTGTCGAATGATGAAAAGCAGAACGGTAAGATGTTGGTATAAAATCAAATTTCTAGGATTTTGTAATTTATTGTAAAACAATAAAACGTAAATGTCATACTGTAACAAGTGACAGTGTACTGCTGTATTTGCATGCTGTTACAATTTTCGTTTGTAGATGGCATTTTAGGTTCAAATTAACTGTTGGAAAAGTGTATTTGAAGATAAGTTATTCGTCTGTAAATTGCATTAGATACAAATTGATACTTTTTATACATTTTTTACAGTATTTAAATGTTCCGTGCATTTGCTATTTGTTACAACTAAGAATATTAAAGGAATGTCAGGATATTGCAATATTTATCACATAAGCACACTGTTAAGCCCGTGTGACACGGTCAATGTTTTTGTACATTTTTAATGTCAATGTTTTACAAAGTCAAAAATTGAACGTATCATACACATAAAGTAGTTCAATGTTTTCGTCAATTTTAATGTACATTAAAAAATAGAACTGGTTCTATTTCCTTCAATGTTTCTGTCAATTAATTGCGCAAATAAGATGCGCATAAGCGCGTGATAGCTGATTGAAACGTCAAACGTTTTTCTTTTAATAAAATGTCGCGGGAACAAGTTTTGTTATTAATAGACTGTAGCCGTAACAGTAGTTAATGCTGCTAATATTAATAATTCGTCCTCACTTGAATCCATTTCAATATTTGACAAAGTTTGGTTAGTTCGTAAAAAAATAGTTAACCATTTCAAACTGTCAAAACAAAAAGTCTCGACAACTGCGCATGCTCACAAAGTGAAAATCTTGTATACGTTGCATACAGAAATATTTTCTTTCAATGATTCACTTTCACAAAAATGTACAGAAAAAATGAACTTAAAAATTGACATTAAAAATGTACAAAAACATTGACCGTGTCATACGGGCTTTATTATAAAACATTCTTTACGGATGATATGTGATATAACTACTTATGATTTCTATGTAACCAAATACACATGATATTTCCCCTGGACAAGGGCTATTTAATTGTAAATTTCATAAAAAAAAAACACCTACATAATTATATATTTTGTAAAAATCTAAATTCTTTTCTCTATTGTTCGTACCTAGTGAAAGTTCCTTTATTGTCATCAATCATGATTACCAGGCTGTTGTCTGGCTGTGTAAATACAACTTATAGATTTCAGTTGTCCTTGTTTTATACATAATTATAAAAATTAAAATAAACTTCAATTAAAAATCAATTTATTGGAGTTTAATTTGATACAAAAATCCATTTTAGAACAATCTTGAAATAGTTATAAAAATACATATAGTTTGTTCACAAACAATTTTCTTACAAAAGAAAATCTCCAACGGATCAGGTGTGAGTTATCAGGTTTTTAATTTTTTTGTACCATTTGATTTTTGTGTTTTCTGTCGTTTTTCTGCTTTGCTATCATCATATACTTCTTCAGCGATCTCTGTCGTTTCATCTGCATTGTCGAATTGCACAGATGATTTTGTTCGCATAAGCATACACGTCATTTGGATTTTCATGTATTCCTATAATAACCAAGTTTATATATGAGATGAACATAGGATGACTACTATATTATTATCAAAGTAAAATTCTACTTATTACCTAAAGAGTAATAAACTAGATTTTCGAATGTGAAATTATACCTGGTATTCTAAATGTTTCTCTTCTAAATTGTGAATTCTGAAATAGCGATCTAATGAACAACTCGCTACCCTTGGTGATTCCTGGTCACACGTAATGTCTGTAATACCACCCATAAATCCTTTGAATGTTTTAACGGGTTTGATCGGAGATCTTAAGTCCATCAACTGTAAATATCCTTTACTGCTTCCGACAACTACTTCTTTGTCACCGTTAGTTGTCGCAATTGATGTATAAACAGAATCTAGATTTTTATACACTAGAATAGGTCGTCTTTGCACCCTCGTATCATATATTCTAATTTGACCCTGCTGTGTCACCGTCCCTAAGTCCATACCAGATCCATCTTTGAAGTATGCTATACTATTTACATACACAGGCTGTGCTAGATTCAATTCGTCGTTACGATCCTGAAATTAACAGTTATACAATTAATATAATGCCGTAACAATATAGTCATTTATTTTTATACTCACTGATTTCCCATGGAAAACAACTTTCTTCGTTAATACGTCATATAATTTAATATCGTTATTAACACCACCTATTCCTAATATATTATGTTTATATGGATTTAGAACCGCTTTCTCTATGGTTTTTTCTCGGTCATCATTCGTTAAATATGATTGACAAGAATCACCAGACCAATGTGAAACGTTTCCTGAATTTTCTACTATTAAAATGTCACTACAAACAACATAATATATAAGTTATTCTTGATTAAATTATTCAAAACTTACTTTTCCACTGGAATGAGCCCAACTATACGACAAGTGTCACTTTGCTTAATAACTGTAGCGTTATTTAAAACAGTGTCAAATATTTTGACATGTCCATTTTTATATCCAATGAGTACTTCTTGGCTTGTTCTACCCCAAGACAATGTTGTAATATCACATTTTTCGTCTTTTCTTAAATAAACGGATTTTTCACCTTTTCTGTCCGTAGTAAAATCTGAGATAAATAAATATATTAAACATTCCGTGTTTATATTAACATTATATTTACTCACGCAATAAGGAACCAGAAACAGTCCCTAAATAAATTTCATAATCATTAGAAACATTATCCATAGCACAGCGGGCACGATACACGTGATTACACTTGCTTGTTGTCGTACATGTGGTAATAACAGAGATAAAGCAATAGGTTATGTCAGGCTATGTTGTCCAGACTATAATTCAAATTAATCTTTATTATTCAAACTAAAAATTTAATTAACTGTAGTTTGAAGATTTGGTAAAACATAAAAATATTTCGTTAATATATAATATGAAATTATATAGCACAGTGATTATACCTGATTTAAGAACTAACCCCAAAATGATTTATTTCATGCGATCTCAGCGCCAAATTTAGGCTAAAGCGAGCGCACCCATTTAGTAAACTTTAATGTCAAAATTCTAAAATGTAAAAAATAAAAAATATCGTTAAGTTTGTGATAATGGCACAAAAACCAGGAGAGTGGACTAACACATTAATTGCAAGATTTGAAGAACAGGTGTGTTTTAGGCTCATTTTCTTTTATGTTCACAGACAGATGTCAATATTATGGTCAATATTTACAATACATCTTTAATAAACAAATGATATTCGTTATAAATGTTAATAACAATTTAGGGCTGGTATTCTATATCTATATAACAATTGTACATAATCATTATGTACGTTAAATAAAAAATAATATCTCATCTTTACACAGTGTTTCATAAGACATATAATCTGATGAGATTTTGTGTTTCCATAAAATATACAAACTGTACGATTCAAGATATAGAATCCTAATTCAGTGTTATATATAATTTGAAATGTTTTTAGTTGCCATGTCGAACAGGTCCACAGACTACACATTCTCGTATGAATGTAGAGCAAAACAAAAACTGTTTGATTCAAATCTCCAGATATCGGTTCTCACTCGTAATTTCGGGATTAACCAAAGTGTTACAACGTGTGAATGAATCGGTAAATAACAAAAACAAATACATTTGAAGTGTGACTACCATGTATTGTATTTCACTCCTCAGTTCCAGCCAGGTTCTTGTGGTGCACCTAGACAGCACAGTCTAGAGATAGAAAGGAATTATTATGAGAGTTTATACATAGTTTTAGATACACTTGAACGATGCCTCAGTAATCAACCGAAAGACACTACAAAACATGACGAGACGATGAATGTCAAACTTCTGTTGCGTGAGATATGCCAGTTCATAGGTAAGCTCTAATTGTTCGGTGCTTTTCTAGAACAATTTCTATTTGAGTAGTTTGTTTTGTAGATGTCCCGACGGAAAATTCACATGCAATAAAATTACTGGCGAGTAAAGTTCTATTTGCATTGAGTTTAAATTTCTTTAATGCCGTATTCAACCGTATTTCTGCACGTTTACAAGAATTGTCGGCATGTTCGGAGGAGAACCCAGATTACAGTGATATAGAATTGATACAACACATAAACGTCGATGTTCATCGATTAACGCGATTACTAACAGGTGTGTTCGATTCATAGCGCATTCTCCTGTCGATTGAATTACTAATTTCGTGAATAATTTCCCAGAAACAATACAGAAATTTCGGTTATTGAAGAAGTCAGCCCATTTAGTTTTGATGAATTCGTTGGAGAAAGCTATATGGAACTGGATGGACACATATCCGAATGAGTTTGCAGATATACAAAAGAAACCAAATGAAGAGCTGTCCAAGTGTTGTGAGGGATTATTTGATATTCTAGATAGTTTTGCGGAGAATAAAAAGAGTCGCGCTGCTGTGTGGCCATTACAGATTATGCTCTTAATGCTATCACCGGTAAGTTTATAATTTACGTATTTCATTTCATTCAATAATATACGTAAAAATACTAGTCGAACAAACAGTTCATCTTAACACAGTAATTGACGTGTATGTACGCGTGTTTGTTATCACAGAAGGTGCTGGAAGAAATTGTAAATGCCGATAGCGGTGCTCCGTGTTCGCCGCGACACAGCAAGAAGAAGCAGTTTATTGATTCAATAAAACGCGGCGTAGGGCCTCATGGGAATTCCAGTAAGCAGTTAACTGAAGCAGCTGCCGTCACATGTGTGAAACTATGTAAAGCGTCCACGTATATAAATATTCTCGATTCAAATAACGTGGCGTTCACACTTGTACAGAACGTAATTAACGATTTGAAGGTAAAATATACGCGTTATGTATGACTACTAGAAGTATTCTATATGAAATATTTACCATCAGGCATTGTTATTCAATCCTTCCAAGCCTTTCTCTCGGGGACAAAATTACGTTTATCAGGATATAGATCTTATGATCGACTGTTTCGTCTCCTGCTTCCGGATAAAACCGCACAACAATGAAGCGCTTAAAGTGTGTCTTAATTTAATTTATCCATCGACATATCATTTTGTTCTAGTCAGATCTTTGTATCAGTAAGTACACGGAAATGTAGCAGAACTGCTCACTATAATGAATATTGTCTCTTTACTAGAATAATTACTCAGCTTCGACTGCAGTGGTGGCCTCAAATAGATTTAGTTTACAGTAAATCATCAGAACTGCGAGCAATGTTTACTGACACACTGAACAAGGTCACACAAGGCTACATAACGCATACACCGTTACGCATGATTCAATCGTTGACACTGAAAGGAAAGGATTCTCAGAGCAAATTCAAAGAACGAGCCGAAGAAGTGCCCGGGTACAGGAATCTACTGTTGTATATGGTTCGACTCATACATGCTGATCCAATGTTAATGTTAAATGTATGTGTTCTAATTATAAACTTGTCATTGCATGTTTGCAATTTTACAATGCATGTTAATTAATAAATGTTCTGCATATTGAATTGATCTAGAATCAAGGAAAAGCAGGTCATGAGATACAAAGTTCTACATTGGAACTTATAAATGGTTTAGTCTCGCTCGTTCATCAACCAACCATGCCAGATGTGGCCCAGGAGGCCATGGAAGCACTACTAGTGCTACACCATCCCGAAAAGATAGAAGTTTGGAATCCAGAAGCACCAATAAACACATTCTGGGATGTCAGGTTAGCATGATACATTTATGCTTGAATATATTCACTTAAACACAGTCACTAAGTTTTGTTAAAAATGAAAATATTTCCAGTTCACAAGTTCTGTTCTCGATCTCGCAAAAGTTAATACAACACCAAATAATGAATTACACGGAAATTCTGAAGTGGCTCCGACAAATACTAATTTGCCGAAATGCGTTCTTGTTGAGACACAAAGAATATGCGAATCTGGGTAGTCAAATTGCTATATGTAAACAGGCGCATATAAAATTAGAGGTAACGGAAACCCGTGCTCTATTCAGAATACTGGAGAACTAATCGCTGATTGCTATTTTAGGTTGTATTTTTCATGTATTTATGGAGCATCGATATGGATGCGGTGCTTGTAGCTATGAGTTGTTTTGCATTACTATGCCAGGAAGCGGAAATTCGTTGCGGATCCGACGAGGTTACTGTTACGTATCTTGTTCCAAATTATCACATTTATTTGGAATTGGCTCAGGCATCTACAGTACTCACAACAGGTAATTATTCCTTAACAATTATCACACATTGAAAGATAAATGTACACATATAGTAATTTCATATTCGATAATAAATTCCGCGGTTATTAAATATATATATATAAATATTGTGAACGTAATTTTACAAGCTGCGAGTGGTGACTCTAGGATGTGCTTCCATGATCACAATCAGGGTAAGTTTGGTATTCCGTTCTCCGTCAAGTGTATCTTCGTGTTCCGCATAGAACAGTATTTTATTGTAAGCTTTATCTGTGAATATATTTTCGGTCAGGTCGAGCGGCTTTACAGAAACGTATAATGGTGTTATTACGGAAGATTGAACACTGTGTGAACGGTGTACAACCTGCTTGGGAGGAAACGTTTCGAAACTGGGATTCCACATCAAAAATGCTTGCTTCATTTCCTAAAACAAAAATGGAGGATGGTCAACTGGAACCTTTCCATCGTTCAATGGGCAAACGGAGAGCTTCACATCAGAACTCAGAACATGAACTGGAAGACCAGATCAACGAATGGGCCAACATGACTGGCTTTCTTTGTGCTCTTGGCGGTGTTTGCTTGCAACGCAAATCTCCGTCTCGTCCCACCATTTCTGCCACTTCACATTCCAGTCTGTCGACCATGAGTTCGACAGCATCCATGGCTTCATCACTGTCGGACAGTAGAAAGTCCAGTGTGTTGCCTAGCAGCAGTCAAGACGTGCAGTACTGTCCGGTTACACAGTATGTTACAATGTTCATTCTAAATGAACTCTCATTATACTTACAAAACGTTACTGTTTCCTAGATTCGTTGGACTCCTATTACGTTTGTTGGTGTGCAACAATGAGAAATTTGGAGCTCAGATTCAGAAGCACGTTAAAGAATTAGTTGGTCATGAAATGTCATCGGCCTTGTATCCCATATTATTCGATCAGATCAAAGCTATTGTTGAGAAATTTTTCGACCAGCAAGGTCAAGTTGTCGTAACGGACATTAATACTCAATTTATTGAACATATAATATTTATAATGAAGAACGTATTGGACGGTAGTAAAAATGACCAGCCATCAGAACATCTCGGCGTCACAAGTATTGAAGGAATGATGCTTGCCATTGTTAGGTGATCATATTATTATCACTATCAGTGTAGACACAGACCGATCTCAGATACATGTTCATATATTTCTAGATATGTGAGACATTTGGACATGACTGTGCACGCCATACATATAAAAACAAAGCTGTGCCAGCTGGTTGAGGCGATGATGAAACGGAGGGACGATCTTGCATTCCGGCAGGAAATGAAATTTAGGAATAAACTTGTTGAGTATTTGACAGACTGGGTGATGGGTACGTCTCATCAGATTGCTCCACCGAGTTCGGGAGACGTGACCGTGATAACCAGGTATGGTATACATATATAAGAAACAGATTCTTCAATCAGATCATTCAAACTTGTCAACCACGGGTCGGACTGAGAATCTAAATAGGATGTCCGAGCCTCGCCTGGTCTGCGGTTGGCAACCGTGAATAAGCCTTTAGTCTTGGTCGAATCACAAAACTTGAATCGTCCGTTCTCGATACCACTCGAACGTATTCGGTACATTTTTCTGAAAAATGCAACAGCCTTCAAAAATTAACATTGTTATGAGAAATGGTGAAAATATTTTACTGGTCCAACTATTATGAATTTGGGCTCGTATGTACAGATGTATTTCAATAATAGAACGTAATCTTTTGTGATGTTTTGTACTGTAGGTTTATTTTAAAGACACAAAAATTATTTACGTGTGAAAATGATCTACAATACCGTATTTAGTGTACATAACAATATAAATAATTGTATTTGTTATACCTATGTGTATAGGGATTTAGATCAAGCTTGCATGGAAGCAGTGGCTGCTTTGTTACGGGGACTACCGCTGCAACCAGAGGAATCAGATAGAGGAGATTTGATGGAAGCCAAAAGTCAACTGTTTCTCAAGTATACCCGACATGTAACTAAATGTATGACAGATATTTTGCAAGTACTATGTTTGCAGATATTTCACGCTATTTATGAATCTATTGAACGACTGTAGTGATGCTACAGAGGAGAAGGATGTTGTGTCTAGGCAACGAGTTGCCGCTGGCAAACTAAATACCTTACGCAACGCTACCATACAAGCGATGTCGAACTTATTATCTGCCAATATAGATAGTGGTCTGATGCATTCAATCGGTAATCATTACTTATAATTTTGTGTCCGTATTTATTTAGTCATTAAATTATTTATTCGTAGATTTGGGCTATAATCGTGATTTGCAAACAAGAGCCGCCTTTATGGAAGTACTCACAAAGATCTTACAACAAGGAACGGAATTTGATACTTTAGCCGAAACTGTTCTCGCCGATAGGTTTGAGCAACTTGTTCAACTGGTGACAATGATTAGTGATAAAGGTGAACTACCTATTGCTATGGCACTTGCGAATGTGGTCACCACATCGCAAATGGACGAACTAGCACGAGTATTTGTCACGCTATTCGATGCGAAACATTTGCTTTCTCCACTGCTCTGGAACATGTTCTATCGTGAAGTGGAAGTTTCCGATTGTATGCAAACGTTGTTTAGAGGAAATTCACTGGGAAGCAAAATCATGGCATTCTGTTTTAAAATTTACGGAGCGTCATATTTGCAGAACTTGCTTGAACCACTCATACGACCGTTATTGGATGAACCAAGTGGCAGTTTTGAAGTAGATCCAGCAAGGTAACGATTCATCATGAATACGTGATCATATTTATAACCACTAATTTCTTCTAGGCTTGATTCGAATGAAGACATTGAAGAAAATCGACAGAATCTAATAGCACTAACGCAAAAAGTGTTCGATGCAATAGTTAGCTCAGCTGATAAATTTCCACCTCAGCTGCGATCGATGTGTCACTGTTTGTATCAAGTATTGAGCAAACGTTTTCCACAATTTCCACAGAACAATATTGGGGCCGTGGGTACTGTGATATTCCTGCGTTTCATTAATCCCGCAATTGTATCTCCTCAAGAAATGGGCATAGTTTCCAAACAGGTTCCGCCATCAGTCAAACGGGGACTCATGCTTATGTCGAAAATCCTACAAAACATTGCGAATCATGTAGAGTTTAGTAAAGAACAACACATGTTACCATTCAATGATTTCCTACGGGCACATTTTGAAATTGGCAGACGGTATACATTCTTGTGATATTATCAGAATACCATATGTTCATATACATTTGTTTAGGTTTTTCATTCAGATAGCTTCAGATTGTGAAACAGTGGATCAGGCATCTCATTCTATGTCGTTCATCAGTGATGCAAACGTGTTGGCATTGCATAGGTTGCTGTGGAATCACCAAGAACGTATTGGTGATTATTTGTCTAGTAGCAGAGACCATAAAGCGGTTGGAAGAAGACCATTTGATAAGATGGCTACGTTGCTTGCATATCTAGGTCCACCGGAACATAAACCAGTCGATTCTCAGTAAGAACCAGTTGTATTTGCAGATTAAATTAAATATAACAGACGGACTCTATACAATAATTATTTTCCAGTTTATTGTTTTCGTCTTATGCCCGATGGAGTTCCATAGACATGTCATCGACAAATTTTGAAGAAATCATGGTGAAACATAATATGCATGAAAAGGAAGAGTTTAAATCTATAAAAACATTAAATATCTTCTATCAAGCGGGCACCAGCAAATTAGGCTACCCAGTATTTTATTACATTGCACGGCGATACAAGTAAGCATTTAGAATTTATTTCTAGTTAATGATGAACTAGATTACTAAATTCGACATTCAATACGTAATGACTTGTTTTTTAATTCTAGAATCGGAGAAACTAATGGTGACCTCCTAATTTATCATGTCCTGCTCACACTAAAGCCATTTTGTCATTCCCCATTTGAAGTGGTTGTAGATTTTACACACACGTGTTCTGACAACCGATTTAGGTAAATTATAGTTTCTAGCCAGTATGAGTTTAATCGTGACATTTGTGCATGTATAGGACGGAATTTCTACAGAAATGGTTCCATGTACTACCAAAAGTAGCTTATGAAAATATACACGCTGCTTATATCTACAATTGCAATAGTTGGGTACGAGAATACACCAAGTTTCACGACAGAATTGTTGCACCTTTGAGGGTTAGCATATAGACATTTCCCGTCTACTCGGCATTCTTATTATTTTACAATTTACAGGGAAATAGAAAACTAGTGTTCATTGACGCACCAGCCAGGTTGAACGATTTTATAGATCCGGATCAACAGAAGCTGCCAGGGGCTACATTAAGTCTCGATGAAGATTTGAAAGTATTCAATAATGCATTAAAATTATCACATAAGGACACTAAAGTTGCAATAAAAGTATCCATTTCAGCACTTCGGTATGTATGAATGTACTGCATACTATTCTTTTTCATTTAGGTGGGTCCAACTGCAATTCAGATAACTTCAGCAGAAAAAACCAAAGTCCTATCGCATTCTGTCCTGTTAAATGACGTCTACTATGCTTCGGAAATTGAGGAAGTTTGTCTGGTGGATGACAATCAGTTCACCCTGACCATAGCCAATGAGAGTGGACCGTTGAGCTTCATTCACAATGATTGCGACAGCATAGTACAAGCGATCATTCACATTCGTAATCGCTGGGAACTTAGTCAACCAGTAAAAGAAATTAAAACAAATTCGTTGTTAACATTTTGTGTGTGTGTGTATATTTATTTGCAGGATTCAGTGACGGTGCATCAGAAAATACGTCCGAAAGATGTTCCTGGTACTTTGTTGAATATGGCATTATTAAATTTGGGATCGTCTGATCCGAATCTTCGAACTGCAGCGTACAATCAGCTGTGTGCCCTTACTGCTACATTCGACTTAAAAATCGAAGGACAACTGCTGGAAACATCAGGTCAAGTTTTGTTTATACAAACACACCTACGTATGGTATAAGTCAATTCTAAATTTCATGTAATTTTAGGACTATGCATTCCATCAAATAACACCATATTCATTAAATCCGTCAGTGAGAAACTAGCCACCAATGAACCACATTTAACGTTAGAATTCCTAGAGGAATGCATACAGGGATTCCGAGTGTCCAATATAGAACTGAAACATTTATGTTTGGAATACATGACACCGTGGCTAGCGAATTTAGTGAGGTATGAAAATATATTGAATTTTTTTCATTGTTCTAGATTCATTATATTATTTTTGTAGATTTTGTAAACCGTCCGAAGAGAATAAACGTCAAAAACAGGTTGCTCAGATTTTAGAAAAATTGATTATATTGACAATTGAAGAAGAGGAAATGTATCCATCAATTCAAGCAAAGATTTGGGGTTCGATTGGCCAGGTTCCTGAACTGATAGATATGGTATTAGATAATTTCATTCATCGTTCTGTAAGCTCTGGTCTCGGATCTCCAATGGTAGAAATAATGGCGGACACTGCGGTGGCCCTCGCTTCGGCAAATGTACAACTTGTTGCAAAGAAAGTTATAGGTCGATTGTGTCGTGTAAGATAATCTATTCTAGTCTACTCAATGAATACATTGTATCAGCATTAGTTAACCTGTAATATTTTAGGTTGTCGATAAAACGTGTCAATCGCCGACTCAACTGCTCGAGCAACACATGATGTGGGACGATATAGCGATTCTAGCTCGTTATCTGCTCATGTTGTCGTTCAATAACTGTCTGGACGTCGCCAGACACTTGCCGTACCTGTTCCATACTGTTACATTTCTAGTTTGTTCCGGATCGCTGAGTATGCGTGCATCAACACACGGTCTCGTTATAAACATAATACATTCCTTATGCACGTGTACCAAACCATCGTTCTCGGGTATGTTTACATTGTTAACTATGTATGTAATGCGGAAACTGTAGCTAATGTTTATGTGCAGAGGATACACAACGAGTGTTGCGTCTATCCCTAGACGAATTCTCCTTGCCCAAGTTTTATTTACTTTTCGGTATAAGTAAAGTGAAATCGGCTGCCGTGACTGCATTTAGGTCGAGCTATCGTCATCCTAACGAAAGATGGTAAACCGCGTATATATATAATCATTTCACATAATCCACTAATAATTATTTCCTAGGTTTGGTAACGAACGAAGTTTCTCTGGAGCATCCGCTGACAGAGAACGATTATCTTTGACATCTCTGGAAGTTATAACAGACGCCCTGTTAGAAATAATGGAAGCATGTATGCGGGACATTCCAGACTGTGATTGGTTGAGCAACTGGACATCATTAGCGAAGAGTTTCGCGTTCTGTTTCAATCCAGCGTTGCAGCCACGGGCTCTCATAGTGTTTGGTTGCATTAGCAAGAGCATTACCGATCAAGATATCAAACAGCTATTGAGAATTCTCGTTAAGGCATTGGAAAGTTTCAATGACATCACACTTTTAGAAGCGCTGGTAATGTGTTTGACAAGACTGCAACCATTACTCCGGCCGGAATCGCCAATTCATCGTGCTCTATTCTGGGTGGGCACGTCAGTTTTGCAATTGGATGAATCATCCCTATATGCGTCTGGTCTAGCACTGCTAGAACAGAATCTTCACACCTTAGATTCACAAGGAATATTCGAGGAGAAGGTATGTAAATCAAACACGACAGTGTACTGTTCAATATGAACTGAGAAATGTCCTAATAGTCGCTGGAGCAAGTAATGATGGCGACACGTGAACCGTTGGAGTGGCATTTCAAGCAACTGGATCATGCAGTTGGCTTGAGTTTCAAAGCAAACTTCCATTTCGCTATCGTGGGCCACTTGTTAAAAGGATTTCGTCATCCTACACCTACAACGGTATCGCGAACAGCACGAGTCCTAACGATGTTATTGGCAATTGTTGCCAAACCCCAACGCCGAGATAAATTTGAAGTGACGCCAGAAAGTGTTGCGTATCTGACAGGTGTGTTCAGATGTAATTTATAATATTCATATTCGGATATTTGGACTTAATGCAAAACATTATTCCTTATTATGTGTTTGTACGTGTAGCATTAGTGTCGGTGTCTGAAGAGGTGAGAAGTCGATGTCACATAAAACATTCATTGCCACGATTCACTACCGATACCATATCGCAAGAAAACTTTCTACCCGATAATCTAGTTTCACAAACGCAACCAGTCAGTGCACCAACCAATTCCATAAATACAAGTACCAGTACCACCAGTACAAGTACAACCAGCAGCAACACGTCGATCTCGGCAAACCGACGTCAGAAGTCGTGGGACCTGCTCGACCAGTCAGCAATCGCGCAGGCTCGTCAGCACAAACATACCACCGCGCAACAGGTGTGTCACGATAATGTTACTCATCGATGCCGTTGCTTCTAGCAAGCTTTCAGTTCATTTCATTCTTAGACACAGATCAATTGTGCTTTGCAATTGTACAAGTTAGTTTTGAGTGATAAAACATTTTAACGATTCATTTCATTTCATTTGTTTGATTGTCGATTAATTATTTATGGTACTGTTGAATATGTAATTTGCAATAAACTAACCAGGTCGACACATCCGTGACTAACACAACCACAGTCTCAACAAATAAAGGCTGGCGCAGTTTGGATTTAACACCGAATCACAGTGTTGGGGTGAATGTTAGTCAAGCGTTGAGTCCTGGTCAGGCACAGGGCACGGAATCCAATGGGGGGCCCCCGATCGTCAGACCTCCGTTTCGCACGCAGCGGTCTAGTTCAGTGCCCGTTCAACAAAACCAATCGCAAATACAGTCTCAACAACAGCATGTTACAAATAATGTCGGAGACAGTCGGCCCGAACCTGGCATGCCTGTCTCCGCCACAAAAGTAAGACATCGCTTGTCACAACGCCAGCTGCCTTCCACCCACCGCCCGATGGACCCGTCTCTATTATTTCAACTCTCTACTCTGTGTGTATTTCTTTCTCTATCTCTCTCTCTCTCTTTCGCTCACTCTCACATATACATTCTTTCTTTGTTCCAACGCTCGTCGCTGTCTATACTCTTTCTCGCTGTGACCTCACCGCCGCTGCCCTCGCCCGCTGTGTTTCTCAACTATATACTGCACGTGTGTGCATGGGTGCACGGTGCCCGTTATAGAGAGAGGGTCCGTCGTCTGTCGCGTCGCTTACCCTAGTTTCTTTTATCTCTACTCACATAAAACCAACATACGCATACACACACATAAGTCTGTTAAAATTCTACTTTTAACTTCGGACTCTCGTCTAACAAGACTTGACTGGACTAAATGAATCTGTTTCGTACCATACCAGTACAGGACTGTTCAATTATTCTCTATTTGTTTTGGAACATATCTGTACTAATTCGGTACGCGTATATTATATACCGAGTGTCACAGAAAATGAGGTTATAACCGCGGAATGTGTAATTTTGGAAAAGTTGTGATGGTATTTTCATGTTACCTGTTTATTTCGTTATCAGTGAAAGGACAAATCTAATTGCAACTTCTGCAGAATTGCATGTTGAACAGCTGTTCGTTGATAATTCTCGTAATACACGTTATGTGTATGTATGAATGTTCAGTACAGTATGTATGTGTGGTGTCTGTGAATGTATTGTGCTCGCGCCTGCCGTAGCAACGTATTCGTACATTTTGGAATATTTGAACACGTATTGTGTCGAACGAATTCTTTAGCAGTACCTGCATAACTAACATTTCTAGTGTATAAAGTGGTTTCACGATGCTACATACTGATCATGATATGATTATCTTGACTTGACTCTAGATTGATTGTTTTACTAACTTGAAATGAATCCTTGCTTGTGTCTTGTATGCCTGCTCTGCCTGAATGGCTGGGGTGGCCACCACCAGAACGCTCGCGTCCTGTTCAAAACACAGCGCTCATTTTCGGTGCCAACCACCAAAGAACAAAAATCTCTCGATGATTCCGATTCTAAGGTAAAGTTCTCAGACATTTCCATTATGATGTAATGGTTCGATAGATTGTGCACACCGCATCGGCAACCTTGATGTTTGCACAACTTTACTATATTAGAACCCCGTGTGTTATACGTCGAACAAAGCATGTTTCGTTGTATTTGTCCATTGCTTTCTGCTGTTATTATCCTGTTCTGTGCGCGATCACTTTTTCTTTTTCGCTTATCTAGATATTCTTTCTATATGAGTATATACGTGACATCTGTCCCTTTGCTTTGTTCGTCACATCACATTACATATATTCCTCCAGTGTGTGTGTATTCGTAGGATCGAAGCGCAAGAGTGTCCGTCAGTAACGAGAACAACATTTTGCTTGATCCGGAAGTGCTGACTGATTTCACAACACAGGCTTTAGTTCTAACCGTGCTTGCTACTCTCGTCAAATATAGCACGGATGAAGCGGAAACGCGCATCCTGTACCAGTATCTAGCCGAAGGAGCCATTGTCTTCCCTAAAGTATTTCCAGTCATGTATGAACATCTATCAGTTCAGATTTCCAGTTTGTCACATTCATAGCATTTGCGTTTCAGATACAATCTGTTGGATATGAAAATCACAAACGTGTTAACAACATGTCACGATCAAGTCATTCTGAATGCAGTGCAGACCATCATACAGAACATGATTGCCTGTGAAGACACCAGTCAACAACAGCTACACTACTTACAGAGTTGTGGATTTGGTGGTTTGTGGAGATTCGCCGGTCCATACACGAAGGTACATATATAATCATACATACTATATTGTCTACCATTGTTTCTTATGCGCATGCGTGTGAATATAGTATAACGGTACAGCGGAGAGTAGCGAGTTGTTCGTCAACTGTTTGGAAGCAATGGTAGAAACGTGCCTTCCCATTGAAGAGACGGAAGGAGAGAACGGTGAGATGCAACAATATCCGTCAATGTTGAGTGTCAGTTCGAACATGAATCTCTCGTCAAGCATGTCTAGTTTGACATTGGGCTCGCCCACTGAGAAGGAAATGATAAGTCGCGACTGCGAGGGAGGCAGCAGTACATCATTGGGCCGCTCGTCATTTAGTAAACAACGTAACATAAAAACTAAGACTGCATGCACGCACACGCATACAACTGCATCCTCTGATGCGAATAAATGATTCTCTAGGGATATTGTACATTTCTTTATGCAAGTGAAAATCAGAATAAGAAGCTAGATTTAACACTCTACTGCAAAGTAAAATACACAATACTTTGGGACGTTGTATTATCGTGACACTACTACTACAGCATATATTATACAGTAAGTAGTTGGTATGTCATTTCTAAAGTACTGTGTATTGTGTATACATATACGTGTGTGTGTATGTGTATATACAAATGCATACATAAAAGTCAGTTGAGTATAATTTGTGAATGTCTAACGTAATTTTAGTACTACATTGTTGTTAGTACCCATGTGCAAGGTGGTACCGGCTATTAGCTGTATTTTAACCAGCTGAAACTGATCTCAACTAAAGTACAAGTTCACTCTATGTTCTGAAATATCAGTTACATTTTGTGTATTGTGTATCCCGTTTACAGCAAATACGTAATATTCATGTCGATTTTTATGTAAAACTATATTATAACTTTTGTTTGATAGTTTACTCAGGTAATACCGTAACTCAGTCAGGTTTAGATTAAATTACTGTAAATGTCTTCAGATAGATATTACACCATTATTATTATTATTATTAATATTATTATTATTCGGCATTTGATGCAACATAAACGATTTTGTTCAATTTCAATGTATGAGTGGACCTTTCATTTCAGTAAGGCCTGTGGATAATTCAAAAATACTGTATGCCAAAGACAGATTTTAATACGTTTTTATTGACAGTTTATATTTATATTTTGTTTATATAAGTGATGACTAGATATTTATCTAATTAGATGCTTTTATGATGGAAATGAAGCTGTTAATAAAAACTAAACAAGCTACATATATAAATATATAACTGTATATATGCGTAGTTATCATTTACAACATGTCCATTTAATTCCTATTCTATTTTTTTATTCAAAGAACACGTACTTACTGTACAAATGATAATATTTATTACTTAATAATAACAGTACATTCATTACAAAATTTGTTGGTTAAAATAGTAAAATGAGATCTAGTAACAATTCGTTGTTACAAAACAACTAGGTTCTCATAACTGCCACATATCTTCGTGCATGTTGGACCCTTCGAAGAAGTTTACCCAACATCAGTCATACTAGTTGCAGCAGTGAACCCAATTCTATTGCGACAAAGTTTATTCCGTTATCTCAAATTGTTTGATTGGTGCATTGATTATTTTGGGCGAGTCCGTGATTCTAGCTGTTCTTTCTCCTGTGGTTGCCACTACTGATCCTATGATCCAGGCTGGCCAATCTTCCGTCTCCATTATGTCTGTACAGAACTGTGTTGCAGTATGTTTTGGTATTGCAATTAGTAATCCACCTGCAATGCGAAAAACAAATGTTATTTTCTCTTTCGTTCTATATACATATAGTTAATATAAATACCGGATGTTTCAGCACCAAAACCTTCCAGGTACCTCTTCATTTTTAAGGTGACAGCCAAATCATAGCTCTTATCTATGTACGGTAAAGAATCAATGACGAATTCCACTTGCTCGGTTTGTTCTTTAGCAAGATTTTGAGCATGACCTAAGAGTCCGAATCCAGTAACATCGGTTGCAGCATGACCATCATATTTGTACATAAGAAGGGCGGCTGAACGTGTTATAACAGAAACATGAACATTTAATACATGCTTGCATAAATATAACTTTCATTGTTTTTTATACCAGTTTTATTCAAACGTTCCATAGACATCATTGCGTGCGTAAAACCATCTTTTACACATTCAACAGTGGTTACTTTCAAAATCTCGTCTTTAAGTACATCATCTTGACATATATTTTGATACGCTCGACGCATAACTTCTGCACCTAGTGGTTTAGTAAGTACTAATACGTCTCCATTCGTAGCCCGCAATGGCCTAAGAAATATATAATAAATAATACGTATTACATATTACACTTAAGCAAAAAAAAAATTACGTCAAATATTCTTTATCGTTGCATACTGCTGTTGCTACACCGCCCATAAGTAACCACGGATTTTCGTTAACGGATTGGCATGAAGGCTCCACTCCCGCTTCGATAGCTTTCTCCTGTAAACATGTTTATTTGGCGGTTAAGCTACTATATTCAATAATTTGTTCTAATTCAGTACCCGGAAGCCGCGTACGAATAATGGTATGACAACATCTCTCTCTTTTTCACTCATTTGCGTGCACACGGAGAAAAGAATAACTAAGTGATCACAATTGACAACACCCATTGCATATAAATCACTCAATACATTTGCGCAAGTTATTTTACCTGTACAGAAAATAATTTAGCAATTAATGTGGTCTTCATATTAATATTGCAAGAACCTTACCCATTACATAAGGATTATCTACAAGTGGATAAAAACAATCAGTGGTCTGTATTAATGCT
Organism: Carabus problematicus; assembly: GCA_963422195.1. Taxonomy (NCBI): domain Eukaryota; kingdom Metazoa; phylum Arthropoda; class Insecta; order Coleoptera; family Carabidae; genus Carabus; species Carabus problematicus. Next base: position 28,408,963 of record OY728577.1, read on the forward strand.
AAATTGTGACGTTTTAATGGTATTAAACATGAATCTAAACCTATACCTATAAACCAATGTTTTTGGTTAATATATTGCTCATGTATGTATTATTTAATTCATAGTATTGCAATTACCTATTTCACCCTCACGACTAGATGAAGTTGCAATTCCCGCCAAAAGGTTCGTTAAAACCTTTGCGGGAATTTTACTTGCTCACCCTCCAACTTTCGCATATTTCGTAATCCGAAACGAACGATCTAACCCATAACTAACTGGATTGAATAAATACTTGTCATTCATTGTAAATACTAAAAAGCAGATGATTAAAATGTTTTCAAATTCAGACTAAGAAAATATTACACAATATTTACCTAGTTATTGGCTTATTTTCAGAGATGAAATTCGTTTAATAACATCAAATAACATGTAATCCTATTACGTATATAACACTGATAATATACGTTTGTTGGATTATCTACACGATATTTTTTGTCTGACGATTTAACATAAAATATCATGGACGGCTGATAATATGATGTACGAAAATTTTAAATCCGAAAATTCTTTTAATTCATCAAAAATGATATAGTAGGTGTATTCTTTTTACAATTTGGCTGACTGAGTTAAGAACTAAGCTAAGCCAGGCTAAGCTCACTTGACTGTATGTAAAAAGAACAAGATTTTTTATTTTTCTCAGATAGTTCACTGGTATGTAAGAAATATAAATTAGCAGAGCAGCAATTTTGCACTGTGGTTATATTGCATATTAATTAATACCATCGTATCATTCAATGGTCAACTATTTATTCTATGTATTTATTTATAAAAAGTATTTTTTACAAAACTAATGCGTTTGGTACGTTTTCGTTCATAATTATAATAGTGGCATCATTTGCATATTCGAAATTATCAATTTTTAAACAAAAAACAACAAAATAACTTGAAAATAACCTCACTATTACTCTTTATATCAAACTTTCGCGCGTACAAATGCCGCATAGCTCTTCTAAGCCTGTGTTGCGGGTAGTGCGTCATCGGTAAGGGGGAGGTTGATAAACGTAGATAAAGTGAGCTACGACTTGTAAAAAGAACACACAAATAACTAAGCCACTGTGAAATAACCAAGTAATTAAGCCAGCTTAGGTAAAAAGAATACACCTAGTATGATGGTATTTTATATTATAAGACAGAGAAATGTCACATTATAAGCGAGTGAGAAATTTGAATTTGAAGGGAAATATCCGGCTTATAGGCATTTTGCTCACATGTACGACTTTTTATCTTACAGTAATGGCTTTTGTAGTATCTACAAATCCGCTACTGTAAGATAAAATACTTTTGCCGCCATTAGATTTAGATTTAAATGTAGCATTTTTTGCTCGAAAAAATTTGTATTTTCGGCCGTTTCATTTTCTGGTGCTCTGTGCATTCCCGTGTTTAAAATATAACCACAGAATATAATCTGATATAACCTTTTAAAATTTCGAACCGGCTTTGCATAGACTAGGCTGTCAGTGGCTGTCAGTAAATAGAATAGTAATGTGTAATATTAATAGTTAATTAGTGAATATTTTAAATGAACAAATTAGAGAAAGTTAATAGAAAGTAAAATGGAAGAGTATTCTGGATATTGGGATACTCCAATATTTGAAGAAGAGTATAATGACAGATCAGAATCCACTTTTTATCAAACATATAAGTTTTGCTTAGAACCGACATTATATGAAGTATTTCCACATATATGGAAATTACTTTTGATAAATTGTATTTTTAGATTTGCCATACAAATAAGTATTTTCTCCAAAAATCCGTAATAATATTTATATTAATTCAATTTTCGTTCGCAGAAATCCTATCCAACATTTATTGTAATACTTGCTCTGCATTATGTGGTTTTGCCATTCTTTACACCATTTTGCGGTCATCGCCAATCTACATTATAGTATTTATAACATTCTGCTATATTGCATTTCATACTACACAGTATTTTACAGAAAAGTATTGGACATATTGTCTTAGTCTATTATGCATTTCATATTTAATAGTGAGGTTTGCAAACATAAAATAACACTTAAGAATCATTCACAGAACGACTGTTTTCAGTGAATTTTACTTTCCACTGCCCGAAGCATGGCACGAGACTCGTGGATTACATATGATAGTAGCTATGAAAGTGATATCGGTTGCATTCGATGTGAAAAAGGGCACTGTTAAGACACTGTTGGGTCCAGTTGAATATTATGGTTACATGCTGTGTCCCAGTAACTGTCTTTTTGGACCATGGATTTCGTTACATGCATATAGATCGGCTTTTAATTGTCAGACACCACTTTTTGTATGTATATGATGTGAGACAATTATATCCACAATCGAATTAATAACTTATCTCTTTTTAGGAACTACATTGGGTGAAGCAAATTATTTTAACAACAACTTTAGCGATAACATTTTTATCTTTGTCAAATTGTTGGGCTTATTGGTTACTGCCACAGACTTGGAGGTTATTTCCTTGTGTTTTATTGAATATGTCTTTTGTAAGCGATGTACTTTGATTTACAGATGGATTGTAGCTTACCAAGAAGCATTTTCTTTTCGATCAAGCCATTATTTTATTTCGTATCTATCAGAAGTAGCAATGATCACTGGAGGATTTGGATATGAAAACGAAAAGAAAAAGAAAGATAAGTCGTGGAGTTATGTTGTCGCGAGGCCGTCTGTTATAGAGTTTCCTAGATCATTAGTACAAGTAGTTGTCTTCTGGAATATACCAATGCACATGTGGCTGAAGAATTGTAAGCATTGATGTCTCTTGATGCATTCCAATCAGAACTATTTTGTGATTTGCAGATGTATTTCAAGTATGCAAACCAATGGGAAATTTCTTCGCTGTTATCATGACCTACTCTGTGTCATCTTTCCTACACGGATTTAACTTGCGGTTGGCAGCAGTGTTGTTGTCATTAGGTTTTTACACATATATAGAGTATAAATTTCGATACAAACTCAGTGTGATCTTTGATGCGTGCATTGGTGCAAATCCGTGTAGAAAATGTGAACACACCTACCGCAGTCATCCGTACGTGTGGATGTTCAACATTGCATTCGGATGTATATCAGTATTCCATTTGGCATATCTTGGATGTCTTTTAGAAACTTCCACGGAGATGTACGGAAATGAATCAGATGTATTTTTAAAATGGCAACATTTAGACTATTCTAGTCACATACTGACCGTATTCCTTTTTCTTGTTTACAAATTAATTTGATGTATGCGACTTAAATAATAAACATTTACACTGTTTCATACATAAAGAATGTTTGATTTCGCGCCATTGAACAAACTGTTGGCCTATTTTTAACTATTTATTTGGTGTGTGTGTGTGTGCGCGCGCGTGAGATCCGCGCTGCGCGGACTCATTACCGAACAATTTCTCGACGACTAGTTTAGACGAAGACGTAAAGATGTTCGACACTGAGCGCCACCAACCCCTACATTTCTTGGACTCACCCGCACCGCAATCGAACAGTGGCGTGCGCCGAGCAATACGTAACGCATCGACTGGGCACAGTTGGCAGTGGTTGGCAACATAACACGGGCAGTGTTATTTGCCGTACTCACACGGGATATAATTATATCGTATGCGTTAGCTAAGTTTGCGAGGACACGCGTACTACTGTATCCCGGTATCACGTTACGCCACTGAACCTATTTGTATTTTTGTTCTAGATTCATTTCCAACGGGTTACTCTAACGACTAGCTCTGTCCGCGAGGCCGAATTAAATATTACTCTATAAATGCTTTTTATACATTTCATTGGAATTCCCGTGTAAATGATAAATTAGCACGTGCAATTCATAATTCTAGTCTGCGTCGGTTTACATTGTGCAGTACAATTACAAATTACGAATATTGGTTGTAAATATCTAAATTGTTAATCGCCATGCCGTTTCTTCCAAGGTGGTAAGGTTCTTACAAAAATATTTGTACTGATTGTCACGTTTGTTTAACAAAACCGTTGTATGAGCCTTACTAACAATAACCTGTGTGGCAATCTGCGCTAGAACGCACCAGTACCACATTTTACGTATATGTACGTGACCAAATTGATTTTTAAATACTTATATTATATGAATAAACTAGCAAATCCGAGTACATGGTACATGAAAAGTAACAAAAGTACTTGACGCAAATCCTTATCATACACAGACGCACTCTGAACCGTATGTACGTAAATGCGTAACTACCATAGACATAGAATGCATGCCATGAGCAACATGACACATCATCACTATATCTTTTTTACCTGACTTGTTATTAATCAACTTTTTAACAATACACACAATACACTTGTGTGCAAACATGGACACTATGAGACTACGTATTAGTAACGTCCATAAGCATAAATAAACAATGTACTAATTGCGTCAAATAATATTGAACATATATTTTTGACATACAACACAGCTTCATGAAATGCATATTTGTGAATTTGCTAAACAATCAAACAAAATAAACAAATATTGTCGCTGTGTTTGAATATGTCATCAATTTTTAGTTTTTCCATTATTTAATAAAAAAAATAATTATACTTATACCATAATACTCTTAGATAGAACACTTTAAATTAGATTTAATAAAACGAATTATATACAAATAACTCCATATAAGAAAATATCGGTAAAAGTTGGCAACATCGCGCGGAAGCCGGATTTTAGTTGATAATCTGACTGGCAGATGGTAGTCAGTACGATGGCGATGCCGATGGGTGGTGTAACGTCCCGACGGCTGACGTCTCGCCGTCCACTGTCGCCGAACTAGTAAAATCATGTGTGAATGGTGTAGTATGTATTGACGGTATTTTGTGAAATAGTTAAAGACATTCGTTGGCATAAACATAAGTTCGTGAGCTCATTAAAGTACCTTCCAGTTCGTCGAATTGTCCACAGTATTATTTTGTGATGTTAGTGATTCGAAAATGGATATGATGGATACTGTTATCTATCAAATGACATATATTAATGAATTCGATTATGGATCCGCCAGTATTTTGTATGAGTAAGCAATACATTTATTTAGAAGTTCATTTATACATTACGCTGTTGACGATTTGATAATTGTGTATCGGAAACTACGCTAGGGGAATTGTCTAACCACGAATAGAAGGTATATTTGTTTGCACCTTTCAGTTAACTATTCAGTTAGTGACGCATGATAATAATATTTGTTTTAATAAATTTATTGTATCACGTACATTGCGATGGGTCACTGGTCATCGAAGTGGTAGCACTAGTATGGCGCAGCTAATACATTCACATAAATGAGTTCGGTGTGAATATGTACTTAACATTTCGCAAATGTATCAGTGCTTCAGTATATGAAAACATGGCATACTTTCCTCAATGACATAAAAATATTATTTACAAAGATCACACTAGAGAGGACCACACCCAAATCGATATTCACTCACAATGTAGGTTACTGTATTACATCTTCATGAGTAAATTGTTGTGTTTTTCTCTCATACTGCCATTATGCTTTGATTTTGCTTTAATTACATGCATATCCAAATAAGTTGTTGTCCATGGATGAGTACAACAACATTGAATTTCCGTTTTTTCAATTTAGTATCAATATGTAACAATTAATCTCTTTTCGAGCACATATTCATATTTTTACAAAAATAATTAAATTCCTACAAAGGGTATATTAAAGATAAAGATCTGTTGTATGTTACAACAGAGCATATAATATTTTTGTACATAATAATAACGTATTAATCATTTTGCATTTCTTTATTAAATATTTAATCTTGAAACAATGTTGTAGAAGTTTTGTTATATATATATATATATATATATATATATATATATATATATATATATATATATGTGCTCATAGATGGTTAATTGAAATTTTTGTATTTATATTTTCTATATTATTAATGAATATGTAAATAGGGTGTGCACATTTCCCCGGGTATATTTGCGGAACAGCTCACGATTTTTGAGTTTGGCTACTGTATTACAAGCATATGCAGATTTCATAATTATTGTACGAAAGTAAATTAAATAGTATAATTATAAAAATGGTCCAATTTTCAAATTCTATAATGTAACAGTGTGGATTAATCATTTCCAAACGATAATTTTTGCTAGAATTGTTAAATATTGAATTCAGTGTGAATAATAATAAAAAAAAAATAATGAAATAGTCAATAATTCTATTCTTAGCTAACATGTCATTGACAGATTATCAATAAAAATGTGAAGCACGTGTTTATGAAATATTGTACATTTCCGATAACAAAATATATATCGTTATAAGCTATGCAATTTTTAACGTGATATTCCGTTACGATACTAACTTTTGTTATATTAGATCATTGAAAATCTTTACATAAACAACAATCGATTCAAAAGTTAGGCCAGTAATTGTAATGCAAGTAATGATTGTAGTAATGAATATTACTGAATGGTCTGTGCGTCTTTTAAAGCACAATTAAACATATAAAACGAGATACATATGGTCTAGTCTTGAAATATATGCATTTGAAAATCACTGCCACGTGTTTCCCAAATTTCTTAGACCACAAATAAAACACTAACCGATTACTAAAAGAAAATATTAAAAAATAAAACGTACATTTAATAACACTAAAAACTATAGATACTCAAGATAGCTTGATGCAAAGAATCAATGCTATTAATCATTTCTAGTAATTAAACCCGCCTACGATAGTCTGAATCGCTAGTTATTATTAGTCAATCAATGAATTGATTAGTAGGTATACATTGTAACTTTTCGCAGTACTGTTGCCTTTGCTTTTGCCAACAAAAGAAATACGATGCTTGGTAGTTATTTATATGTGCTGACAGCTGCCAATAAGTATGTTTTTTAAATTATTGCTTCCTCAGATGGGGATGTATATAATTAATTAATTTATTATGAAAAAAATAATTAAGTTACTTCTTAAGATACAGGCTGATGTGTAACGCATTGCACCATAAAACTCTAGCGATTTTGAGGGCTCCCAAATATAAATATTAATCTAGTTTTTCGTATTACCTTTAATTGTTTATGTTCTTCTGTAGCTGTCCTTAAATCCGATAATGGTAATATTATACCAACACGTTCTACGACACACAATATTGTAATAATAGAATCCTATGCCAAATGACAATGGATCTATTTTTGAATTTGCAAGTGACATCATCATTAATCACAGTAGAAACAGGGAAATTAAATTTTTGTCAAATATATAATTACCTTCTACTACGTAAAGATTGTTTATAATTGACTTGGTAGTCCGGCTGAATATAACGGGTGTTAATTATGTTTTTCGATAGGACTACAGCATGAATTGGCGGAACCAAGTGGTGAGAACAGATATTGGTCTGTGCCGCCTGTATTCGCTTCCAACTCGGTACCGAATTTCGAACCGAATAACACCTTTACTGGCGAGCAAGGTGTGTTGGACGGGCCATCCTTTGCATGGCCGGGTACATATAGTGGTTCCGCAACAGCCATGAGCACAGTGGCGGGTGCCACCGCTGCCCCAGGGGCACCTACTACCCCTGGTCAGGCCGGCGCCCGAACTCCACCGGCAGCAAAGCGGCCAGTACGTCGTGGTGGCAAGCCACCGCCTGACAGACCACTGCGGGCACTATTCTGTCTCCCGCTCAAGAATCCCGTACGGAAATTGTGTATAGACATAGTCGAATGGAAGTATCCTTATTCGGTTCATCCGTATGCACGCTAGATTACATTTCAGTGAACATGTGATACTATTCCTTAACATTTCTCCAGACCTTTCGAATATTTGATTTTGCTGACAATTTTTGCGAATTGTGTTGCTTTAGCCGTGTACACACCGTTCCCGAATGGCGACTCAAACACTACAAATACATATTTGGTAATGTGAACTATCATCCATTTGCATAATTCATTCAGCAATCGTGTACGTTTTCTATTTTAGGAGAAAATTGAATATGTGTTCTTAGTGATATTTACAGCAGAATGTGTTATGAAGATTATTGCGTATGGGTTTATGATGCATCAAGGCGCCTACTTGCGCAACGGATGGAATTTATTGGACTTTACTATTGTTGTCATAGGGTAAATACTCGTGTACAATACATTTGACACAGTGCACTCTTCTACAGTGATACCGTTTGTTTTCACAGAATGATTAGTACAGCATTATTAAACCTCACGAAAGAGGGCTTCGACGTGAAGGCGTTGAGAGCATTCAGGGTACTTCGACCTCTAAGGCTTGTATCCGGAGTACCTAGTGCGTATTAAACTTAGTGCTACTAAACATTTTCCCTTTCGCCCGAATATTGTAAACATGCGACTGGGCTGTCTCGTTAGCACTTCGATTCTATTCATATACGCGCGTGTTGCTTATCAGATAACTGGAATATTTTATTGTTGTGTAGGTTTGCAGGTTGTGTTGAACTCTATTCTTCGTGCCATGGTGCCTTTATTGCATATTGCTCTCTTGGTGTTGTTTGTAATAATTATTTATGCGATCATCGGATTAGAATTATTCTCAGGAGAAATGCACAAAACGTGTTTCAATAATAAAACAGGTGCGTGTGTAACATTTATTTTTATCATTTCCCCAATGATAGAATCTGTTAGTAGCATTCACCGTGTTACAATCTCATATTGTTTCTTTGTGACTTTATTATTACAATGAATATTTACTAACAGATAGCGAGTGTAGAACCAATTAAAACTATTCAGTACAAAATGTCAGAATACACAATTTCAATGTTTCCATTGACCAATATATTTTTAATTAGGGGGACCAAAATTTTAGAAAAAGTGTGCATTAAGATAATCTAAACAATAATTTTATTTCATTTCGTTTTTTTTTTCAATAATAATAATTCAGAAAAGAAAAATTCAATTCTGTGCACAGCCGTGTATTAATTATATTTCAAGGAATAAACTTGTTTGATGTTAATTTTTGCAAATAGGCGATATGATGGAAAGTCCACATCCTTGTGGTGAAGGTGGATTTCAATGTCAAGATCTAAATATGACGGATATGGTCTGTAAATTGTATTGGGAAGGACCTAATTCTGGCATCACAAATTTCGACAATTTCGCTTTATCAATGTTGACAGTATTCCAGTGCGTTACCCTGGAAGGCTGGACGGATGTTCTGTACAATGTAAATTCATTCTCCAGCCGTGTATTAATCGAATGTTTCTCGTTAATATACTTTGTATATTTTAGATAGAGGATGCTATGGGAAATACGTGGCAATGGATATATTTTATATCTATGGTTATTCTCGGAGCGTTTTTCGTTATGAATCTGATTCTTGGTGTCCTCAGCGGGTAATTCTATTGTTTGTATTTCTTTCTGAATAATTGAACGAATTGCTGCAATATCACTAATACTGTTTTAATTGCTAAATCGCTAATTATTAATATGTTAATAAATAGAGAGTTTTCAAAAGAGAGAGAAAAGGCGAAAGCCAGAGGCGACTTTCACAAATTAAGAGAAAAACAACAAATAGAAGAGGATCTTAGAGGATATTTAGATTGGATAACACAAGCGGAAGACATCGAGCCCGAAGGTGACGATCAAATAACCCAAGATGGAAAAAGTAAAGTGAATAATGAAATGGAATCAATCGACCAATTGGGCGAGGAAGGAGAAATTCAGCAAGAATCGTGGGTCAAACAGAAAAAGAAAAGTCTAGAACGAATAAATCGGAGAATGAGACGCGCTTGTCGCAAGGCTGTGAAATCGCAGGCGTTTTATTGGTTGATTATTGTTTTAGTTTTTCTAAATACAGGTGTGTTGGCCACGGAACACTATAGGCAACCTGTTTGGTTAGACGATTTTCAAGGTTTGCATTCATTGAACAACGATGCGAATCTGTACTGATGTACTTATCTTCATATTTATGTTTCAGAGTTTACAAATATGTTTTTCGTGGCGTTGTTTACGATGGAAATGTTCTTAAAAATGTATAGTTTAGGTTTTCAAGTAAGCTAAATCCGCAATTAGTATGTTTGATTACGTCTCTAATTGGAAACTTTTTTTTTCGCCAGGGTTATTTCGTATCTTTATTTAATCGTTTCGATTGTTTTGTTGTTATTGGAAGTATTGGTGAGATGATACTAACAAATACGGAGTTGATGCCACCACTTGGGGTGTCTGTGTTACGTTGTGTGCGTCTACTTCGAGTGTTCAAAGTGACCAAGTAATATTTACGTTACTTTTCATTATTGACATGATTTGTGTATTATGTATACTATTTGAATTACAGATACTGGCGTTCACTATCCAATCTCGTCGCCTCATTATTGAACTCGATACAGTCTATTGCGTCCCTTTTGTTACTATTGTTTCTGTTTATTGTAATATTTGCGTTATTAGGCATGCAGGTATTTGGCGGTAAATTCAATTTCGAAGATACTCAAGATAAACCGAGGTCCAATTTTGATAGTTTTTGGCAAAGTTTACTAACTGTTTTCCAAGTGAGTGCTCGTTTCACTAAATACTACATTTCTTAATAGATGCAATATTTGTTTATGCACGTGTTACAGATATTAACTGGTGAAGACTGGAATGCTGTCATGTACGACGGTATCAGGGCATACGGTGGTGTGTCCTCTATCGGTGTGCTTGCCTGTATATATTTCATTATATTATTCATATGCGGTAATTGTATCCTTTCTATGTGATGTAAACTCATATGCGTTTCTGTATTGTGTGGGTAATCTACCTTGACTACTAGTTATCAGATATCCTGTTAAACGTTTTCTTGGCTATTGCCGTTGACAATTTGGCTGATGCTGAATCACTTACCGCAATTGAAAAGGAAGCTGAAGAAGAGGTTTGGATAATTTATCTTTATATAGTAGGGTACAATTCATGGTGACCATTTTGATTTTGCAGGCAGAGAAACAGGCCAAATCACATAGTCCCACTCCCATTCAAAACATGGATGAACAAGAAATGGAAGAAGAACGTAGCATAGACGAAGAAGAAATGGAAGATGGACAGATGTATGACTCAGAGAGGTAATTGGTGATAAACGAATGATTTGTAAATATAGATAAAAGATAAATGTTTGTATGCAGATCGGAACGGGACGATGAGACAGACTTGCAGTTGAAAATACAATTGGAAAACGACGTATGTTATGATGAACAGATGGAGAACCAGGGTAAGTACTACGAAATTATATCCTATATCATGCTATATGAATAAACTGTGGCGCGTACCAAATTATAATATACTCCTACTCATAATACATATCGCACAGTCCATCGCCAGATGAAACAATATTTTATATTCATTTATTATCGAAATCAATTAGCAAATTAGTGAAATTTAATCTGGTCAAATGCAAGTGATTAGTATTTAGTTAGTGACAAAAAAAAAAAAAAACTTTACCACTCTCCTTCAGCCATTTTAGTTAGAACAATTCAGTTGGCACTAATTTTCAGACGAAGAAGTTGAAGTGAATATGGACACGGCACGTCCACGCCGATTGTCCGAAATTAGCATCAAAAAGTCTATTCGTTCCATCCCAGTAGGGAGTGCCTTCTTTATCTTTTCCCATACCAACAGGTAGGTCCCTAAAAAGGACATAGCTGCAGTAGCAGTATCCGACCCTGGCCCCGACCCGCGCCAAATTCGCGACGAGAGTACTGGCGCACTGGAAGTTTTCACAGATGATGATGATGATGATGATGACGATGACGACGAACCACTTCACTGTCCGTTCTCTATACACTACACACTTTTGTGTAGTCCGATCTTTTATTGATCAACTGTCCTACCTTACAATAGTGATTCATACAGTACTTCATACTATATCCATTCACCATATTACGAAATCTTTACTGATCCATATGCACGTTACCTATTGCAGCTATGTCATTGTGTGTAACATAGTGTAACAAAGTGTGGTGTGTGCAACACTTTCAGATAATGACGATGCAGAAATTGGAGGTGTATCAGCTAGGCCTCGGCGTCTGTCCGAGTTCAAAATCGCTACTAAGAAGCAACCGATACCGCAAGCAACATCATTCTTCATTTTCTCCCCTACGAACAGGTGAACCATGTAACCGTCATAGAGATTGGTGTCGTAGGATTGCTAATTATTCATTATTGCATTTAACATACGTACAGAAACATTTATGTATAGATACATATATGCGTTCTTTATATGCTGCGTAGATATTTGGAAACCGCTAGAACGTTCGTTCCCATGCAGATGCAATCGTTGTTAGATTTGGACCGCTTGCATAGAGAAGATGATTCGTAGATGTGTTTGCCTTTTCTCATATTTCAGCATTACTCTAGGCTGCTGCTTGTTTGAATGTTCTAGATATCATAATTTAGTATTACATACATTTCTGTATATCTGCATTCACAATTCATGGACGGATGCTGTTGGAAATTATTAATATTGTTGTAATGTGCCTGAACGAACCGTGTGTTATACTGGTTGAATGCAGTTTAGTGTTGTTGCGTGTCGTTGTTACGCAATTGTGTATGTCGACAGGTTTCGAGTGTTCTGCCACTGGTTATGCAATCACAGTTATTTTGGCAATATCATCCTCGGTTGCATCATGATCTCGTCGGCACTGCTTACCGCCGAAGATCCAATCAACTCCAGATCATACCGAAATCAAGTACGTTTCACTTACGCACAAATCTCTACATGTTTTATACATATATCACATTGTACTTACAGGTTCTACTTATATTTGATTACTTCTTTACCGCAATATTTACGGTCGAGTTATTCTTAAAGATGGTTTCTTATGGATTCATCCTACATGACGGAGCATTCCTTCGATCGGCTTTCAACCTTTTGGATTTGGTTGTCGTATGTGTATCGTTGATTTCTCTATTCTTCAGGTGGGTAACTAGCTGTACATTTATTAAATAATTAGAGTTCTACTATTTCCCATGTTTCTCGTAGTCATGGTGCCATCTCGGTAGTGAAGATTCTCCGTGTATTGAGGGTGCTTCGTCCATTAAGAGCGATCAATCGTGCCAAGGGACTTAAGGTAAGCAAGGGCACATGTTATTTTTAGTCAATTCGGTGACCCAACGTCTATGAACCATGTACGATTGATATGCGCGTGCGTACAGCACGATGAGGTTTCTGCTGACGCTGTTGCAGTCTAGACGGCATCTTCGTACGTTCGTGCACGTACATAATGTATACAGCGAATACAGTTAACGCATTGTATATGTAGTCAGAACAGTATAAATATAGTGCGCACGCTGGAGGCAGGGGACGGGTTGAAAAGTTACTAGTGGGAGGCTTCATTGATGAAGAGAATTCTGCAAACATTTTGTTGAAGTTATGTCTGTCTCGTAGCATGTAGTCCAGTGTGTGATAGTCGCTGTAAAGACTATTGGAAACATAGTGCTGGTCACCTGCCTCCTTCAGTTCATGTTTGCAGTAATCGGAGTTCAGTTATTTAAGGTAGGCACCACCAGTTAGTCCGTTGTATGTTTAATAAGCAAATGCACCTTTGGGTACTTGTCGCAATGTAATATTATTAATAAAACCCTTGAATTGTTTATTTTTCCTGTTTACTACAAGCCACAATACAATTAACAAGTTTTTTATGTATTTATTATTTGTGTGTTTATGATACCTTTTGCGTCAAATTTTAAGATTACATTTACTGCCTTCCGATGCAACATAAAATACAATATAGATAGGTTTGGACAGGATTCCAGCCGTTCCCTTCTACGCTGTCCACTGTATGACGTCCACAGTGCTGTGTGTGTTCTGTGCTTCTTCCGTCACCACTAACCTGCATGTACAACAACCCCTAAATACCCTATATGCCCGCTACCATCACTTCTTTGGATTTATTTCATTCTACCTGACCCACAGTGTGGTTCCCGTGTGCTCGAAGTGTAACAAACACACACACTTGTAGTCATATCTAGCGTCTGTGTCTACGTCTACTTGCGGTATAATATCCTCGTCTCTGTTATATCATTTCCCGTCTATTCCTGATATTTTATTACGCACCTCACCGTCTATCCGGAACCTAATGTACGAGATGATGATGGTGATGATGATGATGATGATGATGATGATGATGTAGATGTACCAACTCAACAACTATATGTAGGAAGAGACGAGCACTTGCTCAGATATAATAGATGTGAAAATATAGCAAAATATAGCAGTGAGAGACCCTTTGGTGCATTGGCTGCTGGCAGGCTGGCTGACTGACTGGTAGGCCGTGAAAGGAGTAAGCACCAACTTCACAATCTCACTTCTCACTACAGAAACTAGTTCACATAATTCAATGATTACTTACTTATTAATGTCTTTTACTTATGTACATCTATGTGTTCTCGTTTGTTCCATTATCCTCTATGCTACCTTCATGCTACAACTCCTCACGGCTAGTATGTAGTGAAATGCGTGATAGTAGCCATTAAGACCATCGGCAATATCATGCTGGTAACCTACCTCCTGCAGTTCATGTTCGCTGTCATTGGAGTGCAGTTGTTCAAGGTAATTACCGTTGCAGCTTCCCGTAATACTGTAACTATTGAGAATCTATTGCAGATACCGCTGCATGCTTAGAATCTCACACGAACACACATAGATATGTCAGTAGTAGAGAGCAAGCAAAACAAGCACGTGCACGCCAGCAAGACGAACAACATCCGTTCCTTCCTTCCATCTGTCTGACTGCCTACCTATGTGCAAGCATGTATAGACGCACTATCATCCTTACGTCTGACTTGGACCCTCTATTATGTGACAGAGTAATCGTAATAGCACATTGCATCTCCACTGTCTCGCGTCTTACCTGCCCTATCCAGTAAACCACCGTTCCTTTTGGTAGTTTTGATTATATTAGTGCTTACACATGCTAGCTATGTTTAGTATAAATGCATCAGATATTATTATTTCTTATCACAGTTTATCCTCTAAATATGTATATGCATCCGTACAGACATACAACACTACCAACACACAGGACGCGCGCCTTTTTAGAATGATGTGTATTTAAAAAGTTTCATCGGTGTTGCATCTAGAGGGAGTCAACAGATTTCTGCTTCGTTGTCTCTTAATTTATATTATTCAGTAGGCACTGATGATAACAACAGTTCTAACATTACAGAACTTTTGAGCGTAATGCCGCTGTAGTAGATTAATCATAATCTGTTCATGTTATGTCTTATTATTTCTTAAAGGTACATGTTTCATTACTAGTTATGACTACAAGTGATCATTTATTCTAGTGTATTGTTTGCTGTATTGTGCATGACATGGCATTTAATGTTTGTTTCGCACGAATCAGGAATGTGAACACAGGGTGGCCAGACGTCCCGGAATTGAGCTTCAGTATTTCGCGTCCTAACTTTATACTTTAGCCCAATATATCCTACAATATTTTTAATTTTTTAAATTTTGCATTCGTATGGATTTACATATGGAAATTTTAAAAATTGCTCATAGAATAATGCAATATTTCAATATCGGCCAATAAATAGGAGACTTTTATCTAATTGAACCGATATAGTATCATATAATTTCTGAGATAGTGAATGATAATCCTGCTCAACCCTGTATATAATTGTTCAAGTTATAAGCATATAGTAACTCAATCATAATCTGGCTACCCTGAATGTATGTATGTATAATATAGGTAATTATTGTTAAAATGTATTCTCTTCTAAATGTTCTATATAAGCATTTGAATGTTTTATTATCATTACATGAATGTTCCGTTGCTCATTGAGTTGCGTGTGATGTTGCACGTATTCACGCATACTCATTGAGATGAACATGACAGTTTCAATGATATTACGTTACATGCATAGGGAAAATTCTCCTCCTGCAATGATAGATCCAAGATGACTCAAGCGGAGTGCAAGTAAGCATTGGTGCACGTGATAATATTGATTTTTAGAGGATGTCCAGTTAATAAAGAATTGTAATTATTGTTTTACAGTGGCACGTTTCTCATGTACGAGAATGGCGACATTACAAAACCCACTATTGACGATCGATCTTGGACTAATAACAAGTTCCATTTCGACAACGTTGCAAAAGCTATGCTTACGTTGTTCACGGTGTCCACATTTGAAGGCTGGCCCAATCTGCTGTACGTGTCCATCGATTCTAACAAAGAGAACTACGGACCAATACACAATTTCCGTCCCATTGTCGCCGCGTATTATATCATATATATTATCATTATTGCCTTTTTTATGGTTAATATATTTGTTGGATTCGTTATCGTTACATTCCAAAACGAGGGTGAACAAGAATATAAGAATTGCGAACTAGACAAAAATCAACGTAACTGTATAGAGTTTGCTTTGAAAGCGAAACCGGTCCGACGATACATTCCCAAACATCGCATACAGTACAAAGTGTGGTGGTTCGTGACGTCACAGCCCTTTGAATATACCATATTCATACTAATCATGATAAATACTATCACCCTGGCCATGAAGTTCTATCGACAGCCAGACAAGTACACGGAAGCGTTGGACGTTCTGAATATGGTATTTACAGCCGTATTTGCACTCGAATTTGTCTTCAAACTAGCTGCTTTTCGTTTTAAAGTATGCACTCCATAGGACACAGTGAATCAAACCGTTATTTATATTCTGCTTTTTCTAGAATTACTTCGGGGACGCATGGAACGTATTTGATTTTATCATTGTTCTAGGCAGTTTCATAGATATCGTGTATTCTGAAGTCAATGTAAGTAAATCTCTACCAGCTTCTACACAAGAGATGTCCTCGATGTGTTTATGTATGTTAACTTGTGATTTCAGCCAGGTTCTAATATTATCTCCATCAATTTCTTCAGACTGTTTCGTGTAATGCGACTAGTGAAATTATTGAGTAGAGGTGAAGGTATTCGTACACTACTATGGACATTTATCAAATCATTTCAAGCTCTCCCATACGTAGCATTACTTATTGTAATGTTATTCTTCATATACGCTGTGATAGGCATGCAGGTATACAACATTTAAATCATTTTTATAGACTCATAACTACTATGTATTTATATTGAAAATGTCCAGGTGTTTGGTAAAATCCGGATGGATTCAAGTACCGCAATATATAGGAATAACAATTTCCAAACTTTTCCTCAAGCGGTTCTCGTTCTGTTCCGTTCCGCCACTGGTATTTAAAATGAACTAACTTAGTTCAAAACTGTTGTACTGATTACTTTTTGTTTATAGGTGAAGCTTGGCAGGACATTATGATGGATTGTTCAGCGAGAATGGAAGTGAAATGTGACGATCTTGCCACAGATATTCCAGAAGGATCCTGTGGATCAGATATTGCGTTTCCATATTTCATTTCGTTTTACGTCCTCTGTTCTTTTCTCGTAAGAACATAATGTAATGTGAATAAGAACACAATAGAACATTGTTTTGTTTTAGATTATAAACTTGTTTGTGGCTGTTATCATGGATAACTTTGATTATTTGACAAGAGATTGGTCTATTTTGGGACCTCACCATTTGGATGAGTTTATTCGCTTGTGGAGCGAATATGATCCCGATGCGAAGGGAAGAATCAAACATTTGGATGTAGTAACTCTATTGAGAAAGATATCACCACCTCTTGGCTTCGGAAAATTGTGCCCGCATAGAGTGGCATGTAAACGACTTGTCTCAATGAATATGCCACTGAATAGTGACGGAACCGTGCTATTTAACGCGACATTATTTGCCGTTGTTCGTACATCCCTCAGAATAAAAACTGAAGGTAACATTGATGATGCAAATTCAGAATTACGAGCCGTTATAAAAAAAATCTGGAAACGCACAAGTCCAAAACTTTTGGATCAAGTAGTTCCACCACCAGGAGTAGATGATGAAGTCACGGTTGGTAAATTCTATGCAACTTTCTTAATTCAGGATTACTTCCGACGTTTCAAGAAACGTAAAGAACAAGAATTGAAGGATGGAAATAAAGATAATCACAACACTGTAACACTGCAAGCCGGTTTACGTACATTACACGAAGCCGGACCAGAGCTTAAGAGGGCAATTTCAGGAAATCTTGAGGAGTTGATAGATGACAATCCAGAACCAATGCATAGGGTTAGTTGCGGTGGAGATGGTACATTGAACGGTGAACATTCATAAATTATATGTTTGTGTGTTTCAGCGTAATCATTCATTATTTGGAAGCGTCTGGTCTTCCATGAAGAGGGGTCACGGTGGATTCAATCGAGCAAGATCCCTCAAAATAAACTCGACCCAAATCAAAATATCTCCAGCTTCTAGCGTTGACTACATGCCCTATAATTCACTGCAGAAAGCTGTTACGGAAGGCATGAACCACATAACCACGATGACGAAGAACGTAATCGTACAGAACAGAACCGGCACTCAGGCTATCCAGAATGCGGACGGCGTCCAAGACGAGGAGGCCATTCCATTGCGCTCCTTGAACATGTTTAATGGCGAGACGGATAAGAATTACCAAGTGATAGAGTAAGTGCAGCATTGAATATGATATATATCACTCACAATTGTTTCTTAGATATTCTGGTTCACAATCATGACGAACATGCATACATTTAGCATATCAGTAGTAATCAGAGTGTGAAATGTGTATGTAAATGAAACGAGAAGCAAGCGCACACGTCACATTAGATTTCTGTCTGTTTAACGGTGTTTGTTCACTTTCAGCAAATCTGGTTCATTTCTGCACCCCCAGTACAACGGTAAGCGGCCGGAAGACGTGTGACTTGTTTGTTGCTTTTATATATATAAAACAACGAAGTTCTATCTCTAATCCGTAACACAATGTTTTTTGTTGGTTTGACAGTTATATTCTGTATTGGTTATATTGTTGTTTTCCTTGTATGTGTGCGTGTATATATGGTACATATCACACATATTGAGATATGTATGTTGATGGGCACATTAATCTATCTGTGTTCATTGATAGTGTAGAAGTGAACGCACAACTAGCATTGTTTACTACTTACTTGTCTGCCGTGTCGATTAACCTGTAACTACTGCAGCCTGCAGGGCGAGTACTGTTCAGAACTGATGCCACCGACCCCACCTCCACGTCGCATTCGACTCGGTCTTGGGGGCGGGTGCATGGCGGCGACACCGACGCAACAGCCTGTACGACACACGACACAACCCAGCTTTAGTCGTATCGCGAGCGGTCTGAAACTTGCACAAGCACAAGCAATGGCCGTTGCGGGCTTTCTGCCTGAACCACAGCACTGGCCATCGTTGATCATAGACTGCGAGAACGACGCGAACGGGGACACCGGTCGGCATGCGCGTTGCTCTCTACTTAATCACAGGGCTTCTTTCCATGGCAGAGGTCAGCCCTACTAACATGTTCCAAAATCTATTCACTCTCTATATATCTCTTGTCTCTTTGTACATTCCTCTTCTTCGCATGCCGTTATTTGCATTTTAACTACTAACACAACTCACCACCTAATATATTTATATACTTATTCGCACGCACGTACACACACACACATGTATGTACACATATCTACAGTTACATAGCCACAATAATAATGTGTACAATATGTACATACATGTTTTACATACATTCATACAGACACGCACGTTGATACCTATAACCTGTAATGTGTAGGTGCATATACTAGACGTAAGACATAATTATATTAATGAGGCACACGCGTTTATGGTCAGTTTCAGTGGTGAGCGGCGAACCCAACGGACACGCGGGCTCTATGAGGCTGGCGCACTCGTTGCCGGGCAGTCCCGCTGATCGTAGGCCAAATTCATTTGAAGTGATAGGCTCTGCGGAAAGTCTCGTGGGCAGGGTAAGTAGTCGGTGATAGCTACAGATGAATATTCTATCTAAATACGTATCGTATCGTTGTGTGTACAGGTGTTAGTTGAACAAGGTCTGGGTAAATACTGTGACCCAGAGTTCGTACGGTACACGTCTAAAGAGATGCAGGAGGCTCTTGACATGACTCAAGAGGAGATGGACAGGGCGGCACATCAACTGATGTTGCAAGAACGGCAGCGTAATCAGACGGCAATCAAGCATTCAGTGACGGACACCCTGGAGAATATGGATCCACAATTATAGCAACCGGTAGCGGGCACATTTCGCATGTGACCAGCCCTCGCCGTAGCCCTGACAGCCACCTGAACCACACTCGGTGCACCCCGCTACACAACTCACGCGGTGTATCGAGATGTTACTCTACCAAGTGCCTAATTCATTTCTTCTGGTCCAATGGAGACTAACTGTAATATTAATGTGTAATTTTTTAACCTGAATTTTAAAAAGGATTGTTTCTTCGGTTAAAAAATCCCAGTATACAGGGTGTGAGAACAAATATTACTGAATATTTCAAAAGCAAATTTTGTAACATGAGATGTGTCAAACTATTATAATAAACAAATCTACTATAAAGTGTTTTCAATCATTTTACTGAATTTACAAATAGATCACATCAATTAATGCAATTAATGCATATCCTAAGCACAATATATAACACCTCTCACTAATATGTATGTATTTGTAATACTAAATTATGAGAATTGAAAGTATATTCCCGTAACGCATTACTCAGATATAATTTGAAGGAAACGTGTGATTTATATATATATATATATATATATATATATATATATATATATATATATATATATATATATATATATATATAGAATTTTGCTTCGGAATTTTTCATTAATCTATAGTACAAATATTTGCTTTGATAACGATTTTTTTTTCTTATATCTTATTCGATGATAACAGTATTTCGACAAATAAATTTACTGTAAAATAATAATGGTGAAATTAATACAAAAAATATTAATTTCTAATAAGTGTAACCGTTGACAATAATTTGTGCACAAAATAATCTGGCGTGGTGTACGCGTACACATGTATATATCGAAACTCAATTTACACTTTTTTACATTTCAAATGCGTATTTCTGTTAATATTTCGTTTTCATAGCATATATGATATTTTGAATACATGCCAACATATAGATATATTTTACTCAACATTGGGTAGAGAGCAAAAAAACATAGAACATTTTTTCTTTATAATATAATTGAATAGAACTTTACCATATCTCTTCATATCTCTCCATATCTCTTTTAGTTTCTCAAATAATTCGAAATGTTCAGTAAACTTCCTCTTTCGGTTTTGCAATTATAACCAAAATCTGATCACCTCTTTGGATATTCAAGAAACTTCTAATCTTCATTACTCGTTTTCGAGATAATAAACATACAGACGCACAATCATCCATCCATACACACAAACATCATTGCGAAAATAGGCAAAACATACCCAGAGGATCTCAAAACATGAATTTATATTAAAATACTTTTTTTTATACTATATAAAAGAAAGTAAAAACCACCGGAACTATAATTTCGTTCATCTGCAATTAAAAATCTTCTACAATCAACAAGTAATAATATGTTGTATATTGGAGTAATTTTTATACCGACCTAATAATACTCTAGATCAGGGATTCCCAAACTGTGGTTTGCGGACTCCTGGCGTGCACATTTAAAAAATTCAATTTGCATGTTGTATCTCGAGAAATATCCAAACGACCAGCACCGAATCACAAAAAGTATCTTTCTGAACCGAATCTAAACCCAAATATGTTTTCTTCGTTGAACCTGAATTCAAATCGAATCCATTTTTTGCGGTTTATAGGTCCTGGTTGTAACCGTCGGCCCAATATGATCATTTTCAGTAAAAAAAAATAAGATGATGTCCGGGTTCAGTCGGCTATGAGCATATGCGCATCCACCAAAATTATTTAACGGAGGTTCAATGAAACGAAGATCACAATATTGCTCATACGTAGTTATAACATATTTTTGAAGTGGCAACATAGGCCTAATTAAAAAAGAAATGAGCAAACAACGTTACTACTAAATAAGAAACTAATATGAATCAGGTATCAAAAACATTTGTAATAATACACAGATTTCGTTACATGTGGCATATTATCACTAACATTATGTCGTATCATGTTACATTTTGTGACATTTCATAACTGAGAAATTCAAGTTTAAAATTTCATGATAACACAAATTACAAACAATTGTACGCAACTTGAAATCTGATTGCTCACTTCAATGCAAAATTTATTTTTCTATAACTTTTATTAGAAATATTTTTTGTCAATGAATGAAAATAATTTGAGAACTTATGCAGGGTAAAAACTGATTTAAAATACCTACGGCCAGTTTTTTAATTAACAGCCTGTATGTACATATATTGTTACTCAAAAATTTAGTTTGCCGAGTATAAACAAGTTGTTACCAAGATGCAGTATTTTATTATTTATATTCGTTGTTATAATGTTCAGATATTCTATTGATAACTATATGTTTTTATATCATTTATAAATAACATCCCAACATGTACAGGCATATCTTTATCTTGTTTTCGCCTCTGTATATGTGTCAATTTGTTCGTTTATTTGTATTTAATTTTACTAGCACTATATTATGGTTTTTCTGAAAAAAAAAATTTATTTTTATTTTTACTGTACATATATTTCTACATAATTTTTATTACTCTTGAAGTGCAAATAAAATTTGGCAGAGAGTATAATTTAAGTTGTGCACCCCTTCTTTAGATCATTGACCTAGAAATCTGTTATCAAATGTAACCTTATAAAGGGGGGTCAAGTTAATCGTCTGTCCTTGCACAACGAATCAAACATGAATTCGATAACTTGTTATCTGTAACAGTTATTAAAGAAATACATATCTTATATCCACCCCCTCCTCTCCTATTTCTCCTCCCTCTCCCCGGTACATCAAATATTTCATCAGTTCGGGGCGACGATGATATGAGGTCCTAGTGTATATGTCAGTAGCGAAGCGCATAGGCGACAGTGTTACGTGCTTGTACAAACCTCTGTGAACTTACGATTGTGTGCTCATGAATCACCCGGCATTTGTCAATTCGTACTGTTATAGTGTGCGATATATGAAATGCTGCAAGTACAACAATAATTTTCCGTGAAATATCGTGTCATGTATTTAAGTGTTCATTTGTGTTACAAGTTAACATTGTTAGTTTGCAATGGAAAACGATATCCAGACAACTATTACTTACCCGAGAGAATCGACGGTATTCGCTTCCGTCTGTGCAATTTTATTCTGCATCGTGGGAGTAATTGGTAAACAATTGTTATTATGTGATTAAATAAGTGTACGGAAAAATTTGTATCAATTGTGGTGACATTAAATTTTTTGTTATTAGGTAATTTGGTTACTGTTCTTGCGCTTATTCGGTGTCAAAAATTACGGAAACATGCAACTACAGCTTTCGTATTGTCACTATGTGTTTCCGATTTGTTATTCTGTACGGTAAATATGCCATTAACAGCATCGCGATATATTCACGAAGAATGGAGGCTGGGCTTAGTTCTCTGTCAATTGTTTCCTGTGCTATTTTACGGAAACGTCGCAGTGTCTTTGCTGAATATGGTCGCTATTACTGTGAATAGGTAAGAACAAAATTTACTTTACTATACATACATATATATATATATATATATATATATATATATATATATATATATATATATATATATATATATCTCCGATACAGTGACTATTATAAAAAAAGATACCACACATGGCATGTTTCGGAAACTGGGGCCTTTCTCAAACATTTTTCCATCAATAGAAACAAATTTTCAAGAGTTTTGTTCTTTCATTAAAAGTCTAAGTCAGCGATGGACAATCCGCTGCCCGTTTTCAAATTGGCAAAAAATCTTTTGCAGACAAAGTTATATGTGGCCTTTTATAAAAAAAAAGGTTGTACATCGCTGATTAAAACTGTTTACAATGAAAACAAAAATTATTTAGCCCAAATACATAACGTTTTCAATCCGGTACGGATTGTTTATTTGAACTAATATATAATATACAATGTAGGATATTTGCTTGGGTGGAGTGACTCTATTAACCTTATTACCTTAATATCTTCCACATCTTAATGAATTCATTTGAAGTGTTAACCTTTCATTGACCCTTTCATTGTTCTCTGGGCACGGCCGCTAATGATGATGTGAAATAAATAAATTCAAACTGAATTTTGTCTATGAATTTTATAATTTCGTAATCTAATTCATACCTATTCAATATATCTGTAAATATTTAATTTCTTTCAACTAATCCATCTGATTTTCCATTGCATAATTTTGTTCAGTTCCCAAAAACTTTGAAAAAAAATTATTAAATGAAACCACTCAAGAAATTAAGATTAATGTAAAAATAGTGTGATAGTTTGACGCCTGCAGTGAACACTTATGCTCGAGTACCATGCTATTAAAGAATAAGTCGCCTTCCATTCTTTTTTTATAGTTACTTCACCATTATCAGTTGCATCCTCTAGAAACAGAAAGCATCTTATGTGTTCACTAAGCGGTGCATGTATGAATGAATCGTCTGTCGGGCTGGGCCGATGCCCCGTTTACTTCTTTCATTATCTAAGACCACGTCTATGTATACAAGCAAACCACAGTTTACAAATACGACTTCATTAAAACGTATTTTAAAATTAGATTATGTTTTTTTCACGCGATATATTGTTCAATTCGAATTCTAAATGCAGATAAATATTCGTGGCATGTTAATAAGTATAAATTATTTGTTAGTGACGGTTCATTATTGGAAAAAAATATTATTTTTAAAATGCATATTTTGTTTAATATTTTTGTACATTTTTAAATTCTAAATTTTCGCGACAGATTAGTAGCTACAAAATAAACGTATTGACATTTTTCATAATAGTGTGTTCCAAATTGTGTTTATTTTGGTTTCATGGTCTAGTCTGCCATTAAAATATATTTTAAATATCCTTTTCTCCCTGTCACAATAACTATAACGTCATATTATGCAGTTTTTCCTATTACATTTTTCCTCTAAAATACGTAGGGAAAAATATTCATACATTTCAAAAATAACATATACTTTGCTCAATTAGTGTCCTGTGAAAACTTGAACCGGTTTCAGATGGTCAAATTTTCCTTCACATTATTGTGAACAATTATCAAGTGTGACGTCACATTAGCGGATTTGAAGGTAACTACGGTTGCGAGGTGTCACACAATCAAACAAACTTTCAAAATTTTTGTCAGAATCTATGTACGTTAAAAGAAAATCTGTAATTTTTTTGTCATTGTTTTAATTTTAATTTCAAATAAATATTGAAAATCCGTAATTTTAAATCAAAGCACTCGTCAGCTGATTTTCAATTATCGGCAAATCCGGTCCACTCATAGGTTACAATTTTTATATCGTATATTAGTTTCTCAGATAATTCGAAATATTTGTAAACTTCCGGTTTTGCAATTATATTCCAAATCTAATCAGCTCTTTGTATATTCAAGAAGGTTCTAAACAATAAGTTTCATGTTAATATAATATTACATGCTCAAAATAACAATAACAAATATATATATATATATATATATATATATATATATAAATATATAAATATATATATATATATATATATATATATATATATATATATATATATATATATATATATATATAAATATATTCACTTCTGGTACAATCTTGTATACTGACAGCGGGTATTTTATCTCAATTATTGAATTCCCATTAGATTCGTCATCGAGAGAAGCGCCTATAAAGTGTTATGTTCTGTGCAAAAATAAAAATAACAAAATATATTCATTGTTTTATAACACTATCCCACTTTTACACTTCGTCACCAAATAAAACAGAATATTTAAAACTAATTTCGTAATGAAGAAAACATTACTATCGGCTTGTATTTTAGTTGGGAATTTACATATAAATCCATATTTGCCCGTAAAGGTCTTATGTCAGTATTTTATTTATATCTTTCGGGTACCGTCATAAACCCTTGGTAATAAACCAATAATAACCACTAATGACACATGGATATAAGTAGTTTCGTAGTAATATTTGCATGCAATCATATTTGTCCATGCATTGATATTTGTTGTTTATTTATTATGACTTGTGCGTGCTAGTTCAGGCATAATCATGTTTATTAAAAATCTGTATTCGTTGTCGAATTCTTATGGGCACACGGTACCAGCGATAAAATCTGACATGTGAACTTGGTGATATGGTTGAATGTTCTGTCTTTTATGTTGATAATGCGGACACATATAGTTGAGTTACTCTGTTACATGTTCTAATATACCAATCAAACTATCCGTTTTATTTTTAGTTCAATTAAAAAAAAAAGTTACGTTTCCTAGAAATACATAACGTGAGTCTTGGGAAGTGACGAAACAAGGATGTATAATTTATATTTGCTTAATTATACAATACACTTATCTATTAGTAATAGTTTTATTAGTTTATGGGAATAAAGGAATACCGTAAAAAGACATGTTTGTACATTGCAAAATTTACGTGGTTTTTATATTTGTATACTCTTACAATCTATTAACAGATAAAAGAACAGTATTAGTAATAAAAATTTACATATTATATTAAATAATCTAAAACAATATATATATATATATATATATATATATATATATATATATATATATGTATATATATATATATATATTGCCGGAGGCTAATATGTATCTGTCCAAATTTAACTGACGCCTGTGACATGAGGAAGTTTCGTTTCATATTATCAATAATTGATTACATTATTAAACAATACTAACGTTGGCGCCTCAGTACAGCTGCGGATTTGTCGACTCTAACCCAAAGAAAACAATCAAAACAGATTTGTTGTTGACAGGCACAACTTTTCAGTATTTGCACCCTAACTTTAAATCCGAGTTGAAATAGGTATCTTTTCTCGTTGAATAGCTCTTGTAATCTGGGGTTGTATTCATACAAACCAAATTCACAATGCCTGAATGGCAGCAGATGTAAAAATCTACCCAGAACCAATCACATTATTCGGTTAATGATACCGTCATTAAACTATTCTGTGTATAGCACGGTATACGTATATTCCCACTCTGGTTGGACCCTTTCATTAATTACCCGAATTATGATTCATGTGTGTAAGTGTTTGAATGTATAAAATTGTTACACTTTTAGAAGATTGAAATAAATAAATAGTTTTCTCCGTAGATATCTCCTGATAGCGTGTAGCCACTTGTACCCGCAGTTCTATACGTTACGGTCCATATGTATTCAACTGGCATTGGCTTGGGGTATATCGTTTGCGATAATGGTAAGCTGCAATCTTTGACAAAGGCGAGGGATTAACGGTTCAGTATTGCCGTTCCCTACTCAACCGCTGTTTATTTTATTTGGTTTAGGGAAAGTAACCGTTTACAACCATTGTTCCCTTGCAGTTACCACCGCTACTCGGTATCTGGGGACAGCTGGGCCTTGATCCACCGACTTTTTCCTGCACAATACTCAAGAAGGATGGCCATTCGCCGAAGAAACTAATTTTCCTGATCGGATTCGTTTTACCGTGTATTGCGATTATTCTATGTTATTCTTGTATATATTGGCGTGTTCGAAAATCCAGAAGGAAACTGAAAGCACATGAGTGAGTGAAAGATATTCTATTCCAAACTTAAATAGTTCATAAGAATACAAATGCTTCTTAAAGTTAAACGAGTTTTGGGATTTATTTTAATTGTTCTCATTAAAAATCTAAATTATTAGGCACTTGAAATACAAAATATAAGGACAATATAAAAAACGGATTCAAACTGTTGGGATGAATCACTTATTTTCTACGTATGATTGGGAACATACTTTCTATCGATATATTTTTACAATATGTACTACAATAATCTTAAACAGCTGATACACAATCACTAAAAAAGGTTGAGAATCACTGCCCTGGTAACATTTTTTTCTTAACACGTAATATTTACAACAGATCTGAAAAAAATAAATCGATACACAGTATATTTTGATCGAACCAGACATAATTTGTATTGAAAAATAATACTTGATATAACATAATTATGCAAAATTAACATAACAAAAAATTAATGTCAAATAGAAATGTATTGAATTCAAGTAAAGTTAAGAAAGGAACAATATTCTTTTATTTGTTTATACTCCAAACGAAATATTAAGAAAGTTACAAAATTCAACCCAAGGAAATACAGATTTGAATTAAGTTTATTGTAAAGTGATAAATTTCAAACCATTAAAGACGACTGTGTTTGTTGGTTGCAACTTTGTAGGCGCAAAAATCGTAAAGGAATCTTTATGTAAAGATGTAATGCACAAAGTATGCGAAGATATATATATATATATATATATATATATATATATATATATATATATATATATATATATATATATATATATAAATCTTTTATATTTATATCCTATTTGTAAAAGTACATTTTTATAAAGTATGTGCAATCCTTTTTTACAGAACAAGAACAACACTAAGATCAGGTTCTCGTACAAATAGAGAAAAGGAGGACGGTCGTTTAACGAAACTGATGTTAATTATATTCATCTGTTTTGTACTGTGCTTTTTACCATTGATGTTGGTGAATGTGTTCGATGACAACACCGCGTACCCGACACTGCACGTATTGGCATCTATATTAGCATGGTTATCTAGTGTGATAAATCCATTCATTTACGCAGCAAGCAACAGACAGTACCGATCAGCATATAAGGAATTATTAAAAAATGTCAAATCAAGTATGGTTTTTGACGGGAGAGTATCAGATTCCAGTAATTGTTTGAATACATGCGTTACAGATGCCAAATCGGTCCAGATGAACACAACCTCAGCAAATAAGGACGGAGCCAGTCCAGACAGATCATAGCTGACAGTCTTCGTCATTCCCTGATCACGGATTATACGTGGTCCGATAAAAAAATACGGTTAATGTACGTGTCAAGAATGATCCAATTTACAAATGACAAAACCAATACATGGACCTTATTAGTATGTGCGTAGTACGTACATTCATCATATTTTCGAAATCAGATCTTGTATATATCCCGCTGTATAGCAACTTTATTTCCAACTTTATGTTGATAAACTATTTATATTTTCTACAAATTAGATCACTTTTCATGATTCAAGTATACGGATGGCAATGGTTGGAAGCAATGGTTTAAGTAAAATCGAAAATAGAGCTGCTATACTGTTTGTTCCTGTTTATAGAACCCACTACATATTCCCATTGTGATACACCACAACTAAAGACTGAAGACTATTATATGTATTTAGCTAAACCTTACACTCACGTCATAGTTATGTGATTTATGTCAATATTTCAAATTAAGTAGTAATGTCTTCTAAAAGGATAATTAATACTGAAATGTAGTTTTGTTTCATTCATATGTCATTGTATTTGAATTTAATTGTGGCACTTATTTACACATATCAAAAAATATATGACAATTCCAGTTATTAATAGTCGAATAGAAGATGTGAATGCACTGTTTTGAAATTTTCAGTACCATTTTTAATTTACCATTTATGTATCCACACACCATTATTTTGTGCTTCTATGTTATAAGTAGATCATTTTTTTTAATATTTTTTAACGCCAAAGAAAAATATATTTCTATTATTTAATTTTTATTTAAAAATTAATCCGCAGTTGAAACCAAATAAATAGCGTTAGTGTTGTTAATATAGTTACATGCAGTGATGAGCGATTGCTAAAGCCCTTTGGAATTTGGTTATTCAACAATAAGTAAAAGATTATATGTCGAATTTATCAATAAAACTTTTTATGAAATATGTACATATATGGTGTTTTGTATTTTCATAAATGACATTTACTATTGCCTAATAAAACGTTTTTTTAGGGAGTAAATGCTTTACTTCTGTCACAATTTGGGGGCCATAGAAACCGACTTTCTGTCGAGAACTATAATGTTCGGTACAGTATCTGTAGCATTTTCTGATTATTATACACATGATGATGTAATAAAAGGATACATTTACTAACTTTACAACATACACTATCTCTTTCCGGCCCAATCCCTCAAAAACCTACCCTACTAGGAATGTATAAATTTTAATAAATATTACAATAAAAATATTATATTATATTATTATATTCCAAACCTTGATGTACAAACGCATTTTATAAATAATTGTGTCTAAATATACAGATTAAAAAAAGCACGTAAATTACTAGGTTCTGTTTTTTGCAATGGCGTGTTATTTCCGTAAGGAATAAAATTCATAATATGTAGTTCATGATGAGCTTACGATTCTATTACTTCTGAAGATTGTATTATCAACATTTAAATATTCAAAAAGCTTTATAACAAAACGATTAATTTCAGGCAAGGCAGAATTTTTGATAAGTAAATATCCACGGCGGGATATTTTGCCACTAGAACAAGGATTTAAAATTAGTCCTGCCTATTTAAATCAAAATTTCACAAACAGATGTCATACTGGTATTTACTTTAAACTTTAAACTTCGTTACTTGATAATTAAAATAAACTTTGTTAAATTTTATACATATATATATATATATATATATATATATATATATATATATATATATAAATAAAAGAAACTAAAGAAGGCATACAGCGTAATAAAAGTGAAGCCAAATCTCAAATGCGACGGCCATATTTGTATGACCTCATGTCAAAATCAGAACATTAAGAAAGTGCACTGTTTTTATTATTGTTATTTATGTGTTTAGTTATTTATATATACAATTTTTTGAGTTATTGATATTTATATAATAATTATGTGAAACATTATTGATTTTTTGTGTTAATTAATGTATTAATTAAATACAATATCATTGTATATTGTAAAAATGCCTAGTTGTGCTTGGGCTAAACCTGAGCGCAGAAGTTAGGTGTATTCCTAATCAAAACAAAGTGCTCTGTTCTGCACATTTCGCTGAGGATGCACATTTGACAGCACAGCGTTTTATGCATTAGATTACGTGATACAGCTGTTCCACCAGTATTCCCAGCTTTCTCCTCACATCTTCAAAATGTAAGCATATACTTGTAGAGCATGTACATATTTATTCGTTCACAAAAATAATGAACTGTTTCAATTTCAGATTAAAACAGCTCGAGAATCTACATCTCGAAGTGCGATCTCAGGAATAACTCCACTCTAGAATGTAAATACCATGGATGTTTCTATCCACATCTAGTGCTTGTCGGATTGTCCACTATCACCATTACCAAAAGTGTCATCGGCTATTTTACCACCTAGAACTAGAAGATCCATTTCAAGAACAACGTTATTTTCGTCACTTCGTTCGTTTACTGCAGCAATTAAAACAAACTAAACTGTGGTATCAGAAAAGAATTAAACTACTACAGTAGTCAGAACGGAGACATGTGGAAAAAATAATAGTAAAAGATATATCTTTTGCAGTAAATGTATACCTATATTATATTATTTTTTTCAATAAAATCAAATTTCGTTTAAAATCTTGAGAAACGGTTGATTGTACATTTCTAATTAATAATTGTTACAAACACAACCTTAATATTAATAAAAAAAATTAAATGTGTTTTGTTTTAAATTGTATTTTTTGATATTTTTTTTCACTTTGTATGTGCTTGTATAAAAATGTAATATTCTTATATTATTCATTTATATGCTATAATTGTATGTTATTTTTGTATAGCAATAATAGGGATATTTGTATAATTTTTTGAAATTCTTCCATGTAATCCCAGCAAAACTGAGATCATAGTGGCACTTGCTCCCCCCTTCCGTTTCATGGCTTCATTTCCCTACCTCACAAATCAATGTTATGTGCCTTTTAATTTCTTTACTCTAAGGATGATACAAATAAATTGAATAAATCCAGCTTAACTCACACTTTTATACTAGTGTTTCGGCATTTAGAATATTTAAGCGAATCAATCATAAAGAACACAGTTCCTCTTACTTGTTTCCGTTGTTGACAACTGTCAAAAATATTTTATAAATTGAAATAGTTTATCTCGTACATCAATAAGTACTTCTTGAATAGAACATTAGTGTTATGTACTTGTTACACTTAAAATAATTTTTATAATAAATACTTTTGATACGGTTGCAGTTTTCGAAATTAGATATTTAACATTTCTCATTTAAGATATGTACGTATGAATATAACCATGTTTTCGTAAATGCTCTACTCATTAAATGGGTTTCAGTATTTTATATTTTGTAAATAAATAACACAAATCCAGCATAAACCATGATTAAAAAAGAATCAATTCAGTCATTGAAAACTCTTAAAAATTAAATCATTTTTGCTTTTTGTACAAATACATATGATAGTCTATTTGTGAATGTTGCTTTTTAACTTTTCAAAAATTCTTTCAGGTGCTGAGAAAGCAATATTTTTCAAATTATTAAGTTTATATTAACGGGTGTTAAATAATTTTTCTTATACACAATACTGATTAAATATTGGTTCATAAATTACCACTTTTCACAAAATGCAACTATTTTCGATTCAACTGTAGAAGTGAATTGTTACAAAAACATCATCTATCCATAAATCCTTGCTTCGAACTATTGCTGATATATCTCAGTAATAATATGGTCTTCTTGGTCACCATCGCCTGCAATTATTCAAATTTGTTATGGTATGACAATGAAGCTAAAAAATAATGTAAGAAATAGACAAATATGTAATTTCATATGAATCATCCCAATAATAATGTAAATGTATAAAGGATAAATTCCCATTATATTTTAACAGTTTCATATACACAAATATTTTAAATAAGTGTGTATTGTGTAATTTCTTATTGACTTTTAAAAATAGGTTAACTGGTTACATACGAGTAAACACCCGTTAAAGAAGAAAATACACGCAAGTATAGGCGTAAGCCAAGAAGCGCCAACTATTTAGTGCGCATATAATACACTAGATTTCGCATGAAAATGAAATATATGATATTTGTATTTTATTAATGCGATACATTTTCTTTTTATAAATTTTGGGCGTTTATCAAATATATGCGTGTTATTTTATTATAATATTTCTGGAATCATACGTCGGTGTTTTCAATACATATTAAAATATAACAAAAAATACAGTAGCAAATTCATTATACTTAAATAATATTTATGGGAAGCGTAATATTACAAGGAAACTTGATTGAACGAATAGATAAAATTTGTTAGTAATTATTGGTATAGATAAAATGGATATTTTAATATCAATTTCAATGTTACTGCGCATGCACAATAGATATGGCATCCATGTACGGGACAAGTCTAAAGTTCTAGGCCTTAAATTTTTAATGGTGGTAGTGTAATGTGGTTTGCGCACTAGCAAATGGTACTTTAAGCAACAAATGCGTTTTAATAATAGAATTTGTATATATTTATATATATAGTTTGTAAATTCATATATTAACTGATTAAGTTAAATTCTATAGTGAATTAATTATTATTTTTTTCGTATCATGAATAACGATCGTCATTCGCCTCGAAGAAGAAATATGTCCAGATCACCACATTACGGGAAAAATAATTCCGATTATATTGAAAGAAGTGTTTCCCCTCACAGGCGTTATTCTTCGGGACGCAGAAGTCCTTCTTCATCGCCACATCAAAATTCTTATAAAACTGGTATGTCGTACAGCTTATGCATTTTTATTCACGTGTTCATTTTCAAAATATTTTATTGCATATCCTACATAAAAGCCAACTTGTACAACTGACAAAGGGATTCTGAAACATGGTGTGTTAACATGAATTCGTTATTGCATTGAACAAGTACACAAAAACATATATACATATTGTAGAAATCTAACACATAAACAACTTTAGTTTCGTTAACGCAGAGTTATTGAATCTTCATGCGAATCAATTCAATACATTTATATGTTTATGTATATTATAGTAATTCATGGTTGGTAACAATGTAATATTATGTATTATACGAAGTAGGGATAACGTATAATCTTTGGTAAGAATTGACATACAAAAAATTCGAACTGCACAATGCCTTGTCAAAATAAATATATATGCACTCTAACTCAATTTCCTAGGACGTGATTGCATCGCATCATTTTAGAGAAGAGAGTACTATCAAATGATAGAAAATATGAAACAGTACCCAATGCCACATGGAGTAAGTTTGAGGTTGTGTGACAGCATACATTCCTAAAAACAAAAACAAAATATCACTTTTGATCAAATTCAATAACTTACCATTCTTAAAGTTGTCATGTCCTGTTTAAAACTGTTAGCATTTAATATTTCGTTTTATATTATATAACTAATTTGATAATTAGTTCAGAGGGGCGACGTGGTTATACGCGCTTTCCTTTGGACTACTCCAGTAGGGGGAGCTGAACTAATCTGACCAGTGTGCTACAGAACTGATCCTTATGCGAAAGGAACGTACAAAATTGAGCGTCGTAGTTGATTAGCTGTGATATTTTAGATTTCGCAGGTAATAATTATTTTTTATGTTCATTTCTTTATTTATTGAAATAAATATAAAGTATATAAATAAAATGATTAACAATCATTTCTCAACTATCCGTACATATTTAAAGAACACTTATATCAAGCTATTATTAAAAATTACGAATGTGAAAATACAGCGTGAGTACTAAATATGGATTACAAAGTATAACTTAATTACTAATTACATACAAATATCTGCCAAATGAAGATACGTTTTATACAACGTTATTCAACTTGCATGCACATATACAACAAACGCAGCTAACCGGGCGAGCAGTTCAGTTTGCATTATGAATTTTTCGGTGTTTCGGGAGATAAAGGGGGAAGTATCGGAGTAGATCAGATCTTAATACCCAAGGCAGTTCAGTTCAGCTGGAAGTAACTCAGGGTAGCTAGATCAGTCGAAAGGAAAGCGCCTTATACAGCATGTTAAAAAAAGGGTACAAAAATTTCATGGTATATACATTTCGATGTGCTGATTCACAAACAAAAAGAATGTTTTCAAAATTCGCAAAATTACGGACATGCTTCTAGAAGAGTACATTTCTAGAGCCACTGGTGACAGTACATTATTACAAAACGTTAGAATAAAATTAATTAATTTGTTATTCAACATCAGTTACGTGCTAAACAATTTATGTTGAATACCCGTACTCTTTTATTTATTACCAGTGGCACTAGAAATGTACTGTATGTATGTAGAAGCATGTCCATAATTTTGCGAATTTTGAAAAATTCTTTTTGATTGTGAATCAGCACCTCGAAATGTATATACCATTTTTTACCCTTTTTTAACACCCTGTATGTACGGTGACCATACATACTGGCAGTACAGTACTTTTTTTATGGCGCAGTACTGTTGTTTTTTTTTAAGAATAAATGTACTGATTTATATTTTTTGTACTGGTTTGTACTGCTTTTTTAATGAAATTTAAATTATGCTTAACATAAATTTTAAAATTTGACAATATAACAAACCTTTACCTAAAACGTAATTGTTAAAATTTATTCTTTTTTAACATACCGGGTGTCTCAAGAAATCTGGCAAATAGGGAATTTAAATTTAAATAGGGAACGATACATTTCAGAGCAAAGGTGTAAATAAAAAAGTTGTTCAGAATTAAAAACTGCATAATATGATGACATATTCATTGCTCAAATACACCGGTATTTTAAGTAGAACTGCTACGGCTTCGCGTTTTACGTACTTAATATTTAATAAAAATAAAAAAAGCGGCATATTTAACTCTCCTAGTGATTTATATATGTATAAGTTATTTTTATTCGACATTTCAGGAACAACTATGTAATTTTATATATTCTCAAAATTAAAGAATTTTTCTAATCCATTAAACAGTGTCAATGTTTACTAGTGTATAATTTTATAATCAGGCCCGCCTATACTTTTTAATATAAAGTTTACAGACAATATTTTTTTAGATAGTTGTTCTGTAATTTAAAGAAGATAAAATAATACAACCTCCACAACTGTTTCAATTTTTCTTCTATTTTAATTATACCAATGAATAATCTCTGTCGACGCAGTAGAATCACAAGATTTTGGTTTAGGTATACATACATTACTTTGTAATTTTGCTGGCACTTGTGAAGTGCCGCCGTCAGGCGCTCTCTCAGTCGCCTGAAAGCCACCGACGGGCCTGGTTATAATAGTAAATCTACATTATTTTATCATTGTAGCGAAATAAAATGTGTTTGGATCATCAAATTCGGAATCTAGCATAGATAAAGTTCAAAAAATCGTTAAGTATCTGTAAAACACTGGACATGAGAATGAGGTACAAGATAATATTCGTTAAAGGTAAGTACTGTAGTAGCATGGTTATTTATTTGAATACATTTCGTTAACTGTTCGTGATATTACTATTTTGTTTATTTTTGCATCATGTAATCTTACTTACGAGTACGAGATATTGTTGTATAATAAATAGCCCTTGATCATTAAGGTATGTATTATGTGAATACAGTGCACGCCGCTTAATGTGATCACATCGGGACTCGAGGTTTTTGATAACAATAAACGAAGAAAATATAAACACAAAATTTTATTAAATAATTAAAAATACATATGTGAAACAATAATAAACAGTAAATAAATTATGAAATTGAATTAAAAAATCTAAAAATAAACATAACATTCACTTTTTAATTGTGCTGCTGCATTCCACTGACTCATTTTCGGCTAAGATCACGTCGTTTTTTACGCCAGCCATTGCAAAAGGTTAGAATGAAACTGAATTTGTTGTAGTAGTTAAGAACATACAAACGCATTGTCCGAGTTTATTTGTGTTTAATGTCAACCAGCCTGGTATAATACAACAAACTTATTATCAAATTTCTATAGGGTTCTTTGTAAAACCACTTTACTGTACTGTTGCTTTTAAAATTGCTCAGGACAAAAGCAATCCTAAGAAAAAATTGATAACATAAACCGATGTCATGATTACTATAACCGAAATTTTTTTAATGTAGTTGTATACGTCCGGGCCGTTCTTTGCGAAAGTGATAATAATAACCGATTGATAACATTACCCGTGATTCCAATAAGCGGCGTGCACTGTATTCGTATTGACAAATTTAAACATGAAGACCGGTCTGTTGTATTGAAATTGACACTGTTATCACGGTAATATGTACTTTATTGCACTGAATATAGAACTCATAGACATATCAAAATAATATCAAATGATATTGTATATCCTGAGACATTTCCATAAAATTTTATCAAGAATTGTTATTTAAATACCATATCTTACATAAAACATTTAATTAGAAGTAATTTATAATTGAAAAGAAGTTTTCGTACTTACAATTCACAGTGGCCTCTTTTACATTGGTCAAGATATTATATTCAAATGAAATATAAAAGAAATTATTACAAGATCCTAGAATTTTTCTGTTTTAACTGAGCACCATGCAGGTAAAATATGTTTAGTAATATTTCACGTTTCACCAGCCACGTACCAACATAGCACAATTGTAACCAATTACATTTACCTCTGCATTGAGTAATTATTGTGTATTGTATATTGTAATCCAATATTTGTCAACGCTACTGATAGCAATACATATGGTAAACAAACATTTATTTATAAATCACTATTAATAAATAGTTCTTATATGTCTCAATATATTTTAAGTTGGCAACCATTTTACTGAGAAAAAGTTACCAGAAATATCCAGAGTTTTCACTTGCATCTTTCACAAAGTGAATATGTTGTATTTCATACAAGAACTTGACACAAGATCTTTCACACAGATTTTCCTGTTTTACACTAGTCAATATCCTTGATTCTTTCCGAATTCGGACATGATGAATAATAATATGTACATACACTAGATTTGTAAATAAAAAATAATTTCCTTGTTAAATGATTTCTAGATTTGCTTATTTTGTGATTTGTTTTATATTATATTTAAGAGAAAAATTACAAAAATCGTGTATGTACTGTAGCATTTGTCAAAATTAGGTAATTTTAACCTCAATGCACGACTCTGTTCAAATTTTAATTTGGCAACACTGATAGAGCTATCCAGTGGTTCAATCGGCGTCAGATTTCATATAGAAGAAAGCTGTCATCGTGTAAAAATGTTTAAAAACGTACATTGTAAATCCGAATCAATTTATTTTGATTGATATTATAAAATAACTTATGTACAAATATCTTATTATATACGTAAAAGCTTTTTTTTTCAAATTGTATATATTATTTTAGGTGGGTAATTTAATGCTGTAAAAATAAAGCAAATCCAACAAATATTCGGAACCTCTGATTTTTTTCGTGGAACACCGCGGTACCCACTTTGGAGACACTGGATTACATGGATGTATTTAACTGTCATGTAGTATAATGTCCACACCAAACTTTGTTAAATCAACTAAGATTGAATGTAATTAATGAACAAATGAAAACATTATTTTAAGTTGACAGGCGAAAATATAATGTTGATTAGATTTTTTGATTAGGGAAATCATCTATGTATTCCTATGTCACTATATCAATGAAACAACACTACCTATGTTATAAAACATCAATTGCACTGTCTTACCTTCTTTCTTTTTCACAATTCACTTGTTTATAAACATCACTGACACAATATGACTAACTTGCCATCTACCACAAAGTATTTGATTATTCCACAGGTGCTCAGTCTACTACATTTACCTCTGGTGTACCCAATACACTACCTACACTACCCTTCTGTACCATATATATCCTGTATGCGTAACAACCATTATGTAATGTACAGGTAGACTGTTGAATTGTCTTGTAATACTACTAACACATTGTTCACTTGCTACTCCGCTCGCAGCAGACATAACACTGCATGGTACCGTGATTGGCGCGTTTTGATTTTCGATCATACCGTAATATAAATATGGCGCATCTGACGAATGTATAATTTAATTTGAAGCGGGAACTTAGTAAAACTCTTTCGTTTATTTGCTTGTATCTGTAGTAAAATATATTGGCAGTGAGAGGCGCTGAACAAGAAAATGAGGTATTACAATGATCAAAATAAACAGTTTTACAAGTGTAATAATCGGTATCATTATAGGACAATTACGTACAATACACTGAAAGTCACCAATTATACATCTCTCCAATAGGGAACTCTCATGAAATAAACCTGAGTACTTAAAATGTGATATAATGCAAAGAAACTATTTTTTTGGTTGATTTGGTCCCCCACCACATACACAGCTTGCGTCATGTGATGTGACGTCACTTATTAGTAAGGTTGCTCCGTATGCTTTAGTTCTTTGGCATTTACTAATAAGTGACGTCACAAAAGAGTCTGGAGGAATTTTTTGGCGCGAATTTGTAGGAAGTTTCATTAATTTATTCCTGAAAAAAATAATGCCAAAAGAGATTTTCAAAAATATTTTCGTGAATTATGGTACCGATATGAAAGTTGCCTATTACCCTAAAAAGTATTATATATTGCAAGGGTTACCAACCTTTATTATTATTATTGCTATTTAGTAATTTATTCGTATTCTATAAGTTACAAACCCCTCTCATTTTATTCGTAAAATGA
Source organism: Carabus problematicus (assembly GCA_963422195.1). Classification (NCBI taxonomy): domain Eukaryota; kingdom Metazoa; phylum Arthropoda; class Insecta; order Coleoptera; family Carabidae; genus Carabus; species Carabus problematicus. The sequence goes on from OY728577.1 coordinate 28,448,423, forward strand.
TGTAGGAAATTAATATGGTACAGCGAAATGAGCGCCGGCAGCATGGCGCACCACCTTAGGACATTGAAGCAATTCAAATAGTTTTCTTATAATAAAAAAATAGTTAAACTGTTACCTTTTTATACTTTCTACGAACTTTGATACAAATATGTTCTTCATTGTCGTAAATGATTTATCTATGTAGACTTATCATACACAAGCCGCGGTTTGTTTGAATTATTACAGGATAAAAGATTTAGCATTAACTAGATAGGTAAATATATGTTCAATGAGCGAAAAATTTCTCTTATGTTTGGCATTACCTTACATAATATCCGGCCGACGTCCATTATATATTTACATTTGTTTTTATTTTTTGTTCTAGTTTACAGAACGGGAGACTCCGACTATTCCGATGGACGTCATTCCCGAAATAGCCGCAGAAGTTATAGCAGTGAAAGTGATTACGAATACTATGGTAGAGATAAAGAACGCGGTTGCGATCATAGCCGGAGTAAGGACAGGGATCGTGACCGTGAAAGGTCCAGAAGTAGAGAATATCGAGACAGGCATCATCATAAAGACCGGGATTATGATTCACATCATCGGGACAGAGATCGTGACAGATTTCGACGGGACAAGGGACGAGACAGAAGATCAACAAAAGAAAGTCGAAAGAGTAGAGACAGAGATAGATCATACAGGTACGATGACAGAGACAGCAACGACGGACGAGATAGAAGCCCAATTTTGTCAAATTCAAGTAGCGCGTTTGACACAGGATTCTACAAGAATCAACCACCAAATAATACAATAATGATTCGTGGACTTGCTCAACATATTACAGAAAATGACGTAAGATTTATATTTGTACATTTGAGTTTCATCAGATATGTGATGAGTGAACATAACTGATAACTAACTTTTGTGTTCAGGTGCGACAAGATATCATAAATTGTGGTCTTATGCCGAAGGATATCAGGCTGATTCGTAAAAAGGATACAGGTAAATAAATGATAATCTTATTATGTTTGTTATTTGATTTGATTTGTAATACCGGTGGCCCCTATCTCTATATTTCTAAATGAAAACAATGAAAACAAGCGACTCTGCCCAGTTTTGAGTAATTCTCCTGTTATTCCGGTGCGTGTGGGACCAGACTTGCCGTTGAACACTATTGGTTATTTGTGTGGTTATTACTGTGTAGGTGCATCGCGTGGATTTGCATTTGTCGAGTTTTCAACACTGCAAGAAGCCATGCGATGGATGGAGATGAAACAGGTATCTGTGCCGCGAATGGAAGAGATACGGCCACTTGCATTCGTACACTATAAGTAACCGATATTCGTATATATTTAAGCAAGACAAAATGTTAAGTATCTGATCATTTGGTGTTCAAATTTTCCTCTCTCTTTCTCCTAGAGTCTGTCCGTCCAACAGTCAGTCAGTCAGTCAGAACAGTAAGAATTCAAGTAATGTAGTTATTCAAACTGAACTGTTTATATATACATATATACATACAATCAATGATCAGTTCAGTACAGTTCAATACAGAAAGTGAAATTTATTGCGGCAAAGCTTTTGCACTAGCCTTAACAGAATAGTCATTGATTAATAACGTTTTGCATGTTGGAAAATTATTTTCTCATCATAATGATCGTATAGAAGAGTGTATAGCAAATGTCACAAAGTTCCTTGTGACTCTCATCTTTGTTTTTTGTTTTTGTTTTTTAGTTTTAATTATTATTTCACACGAACTTGATATGGATTTGCTGTTCCGCGACAGCAAGGAATTACAATAGAGTTGCCCTCCTAAGTTATTTGAAATATTTCAGTATTTGTTTTTCTGTTGTTGACAGGGAGTGCTCATGCTACAGGACCAGTATCGAGCTATCATGCAATACAGTATTCCGAAAGATGCTTCGCAACAATCGGAGAAACCTCCATCATCTAAAGCCACTGCAGATTGGTTCTGCATAAAGGTTAATAATCCAACAATATCCCATTATGTTACATGACTATAAACAACGAATATGGCCTGAAATAAGTGATCTCATCACGCTTTCGTCTGTGTACAGTGCGGTGCGCAGAATTTCAAAAGGCGTGACAACTGCTTCAAATGCCACGCGTCACGAATGGAGAGTGAAGAGGGCGGCAGCGGCAGCGATGAAGTATGCACGTATGCAACTAAAACTATCATGTTACGAAATCTAGATGCATTGACCACGGAAGATTCAGTGATGGCCGTACTGAAGGATGCCATACCAGATCTAATCAGCACAGTGTCCGGTGTATGCATTGGCCGAGATCCATTAACTTCTACGTCCAGAGGGATTTGTTATCTTGCCCTTGAAAGTACCGTCGATGCCTTAGCACTATATGGTGCTTTAACATCACTGGAAACACCACTCGCTATAGACGGAAAAACAGGTATATGCATAATATTGTATTTGACTAACTTATTTTTCAAAATGACAGTTTTGTGCACATCTCGTAATATTTATTTTGTCGGTAACTGTTTACGTTCAATTTCAGAATTGACATTAATTACTGGATGTTGATGAAAAAGAAGAGAGTAGATTTATTTATTCAAAGGAATTGAAATTGGACAATAATGTTTTACGAAAGAATCCAATACGTGGACAGACGTAGTAGCTGGTACTAGGATAATGAAAATATTTTACTTTTGCATTACTCACAACTAGAAATAGCGGAAATTATAATGTAATTCCCTTTATCAGTAGCCCTAAATATGGATGCATCTTCTACCATTCCAACGTTTTAGGTGAATAATTCATTGTTTGGTTTGCAATCTCAGATTTAGGTGTTCTACGAAGATGCACACTGCAATCTAACTTCATAATACTTTTTACCTCCCATAACAGAAAAACGCGCGAAGTAGATTTTACGGACACGTGCACAAAACTGGTCAGTAAGTAAAATGTGGCGTTTGGATAAATTTTATTTCTTTTCTCTACTTCATAAGTGTGTATGAATTCGTATATTTAGAAGCGTATTTCAGTTCTAAGCCCATCCTACATTATACTATTTCCTCATATTTCAATGCAGGAAAAATCATATTTTTATACTAGAAAAAAGTGTCCGAATAGATCATTCGTATATATTCGTTTTTATTTTCGGTATTTTTCATAAATACCAACTATTTTGTAACTGCAGAGGTACAATATTTGAGCTATCAATGCATAAGTGTTGGTAGTATTGCGAAAGCGTTTACTGCGCATGTCTCTAGTATGGAGTTACTTCCACAAGCAGACTCTGATCGGATTTAGTTTCATTTCTAGTGATTTCTAGTATCGGAATAGAATTTTCACATAGTTTGTCTGGTATCAAAGTATGAAATATGAAGTTATAGTATAATATAGAATAGGCTTTAAGCCTGAATACGTTACGCGTGCTCTATTCGTACGTACTATTTGTTACAGTATATGTTATGATTTGCAGAACTGATTGTGGTGCAACCTAAAATACTGTTATAATAAACAAATGATTCTCTTCTGTTGCAGCAATCATTTCGTATTGTAAATATCATATGGGAGACGTGAAGAAAGCTTTCTCACAAATGCAGTTCCCTACAGCATCTCAGCCAAATGTGTACAGCATGAATGATCTAAATTCATTGGCTGACTACAGTGCCAGTCGTTATGCAAAAACAGCTGCAGAGTATCAACAATACTTTCAGTATTATAAAATGTACTTTGCACAGCAGATCAACGAAGGCGCCTCTATAACATTGAATTCGGAAAACCAGATGGACTCCGTCAATGCAGCCGCGGCTCTAGCACAGAACGCTATTTTACAACGAAACAGCAGCAAAGCGATCTACGATGCCGGTTGTTCGTCAACAGTGCCTCTGCAAATACCGAGTGGAACCGATGGTAAAAAGTATCCAATACCGGACGTAACCAAATTCCACTATGACAAGAACACGGGTTACTATTACGATTCTACCACCGGATTGTACTACGATCGAAATTCACAGTACTATTATAACAGCGTTATTCAGAAATATCTGTACTGGGACACTGACAAATTAACGTACTTGTTGGCACCGACAACAAATGAAATAGTTACAGCTGCTCCGATCACAGCGGTTACCAGCACAAACATTTCTAGTCCTCCCGATGCCAAAAAGGGCAAGATTGAAAAACAGGATCGCGTGAAGGTGGCTAAGAAAATAGCAAAGGTAGGTTAATCTACAAACATACATACAGTAATATCCCGATAAGCGCTCAAAACAAGCATTTTTGCAGTCTTCTGAGATTCTTGATATTTTAGTAATGAAATCTTGATTTTTGTCAAAGTCTAGATCATCTTCTTTAAAATGATCCATAATTTCCGTAATTATAACTAAACTTTTACCAAGGAAAACTGTAAGAAATTCCTTGGTATCCTCATTTTCAGAATTACTGTCTTGATGAACGACTTTATAACGAATCATGATGAATTTAGCACTTGTTTCGGGTTCAAGAAAAACAGTATTACAGCAAATTCAGCGTTCATCGGAGTGTTATTGTATGTGTGTAATTTATGCCAATATAATTGCGTACATATTTGACATGTGTACATTGTTAGGATATGGAACGCTGGGCGAAGAATCTGAATCAGAAAAAAGAATCCACACGCATGCCGCTATACAATGAAGCTCAAGGAATGCAGAGCAACGGCACCTCAACAGCCTCCGCAGACATTGGATTCGCCGTACTGGAGAAAAAGAATACAACACCAACCACAAGCACTCAGAGTTTAAATGTTTTTTCTGGTCAAAAATCTGAAAATGTATATTCAGCTAAATCTCAGGTTTCTCTCTCGCAAACGATCACATCTCTTAATGCCCTTGTACTAATTTCTCTTGTGAATAGGCCGAAGGACTTGTGGCTGCGTACGGAGGATCAAGCGATACTTCCGGCGATGAAGATATGGTCGACGATGGTACAGAATTCTTAGATTGGGAAAAGCTTGTTTGTCTGTTGTGCAAACGTCAATTCTTCTCGAAAGACGATCTGACACGGCATAAAGAAATGTCCGCTCTGCATAAGAAGAATCTGGAACTCAGATATTTGCAGAAGAGCTTAGAGAGCGGGAAAAAATTGAAATATCGGGACAGAGCCAAAGAGCGACGTTTAAAGTATGGCGAATCGGATGATCCGCAACCCAGTCGTCTCAAGGAGAAATATCTGAAAGCACGAGAAGTCCCAGAAGCATCTGTCATTGTTGCATCGGCTAGTGATCCCATTGGATCTGAAAACGTCGGTAACAGATTATTACAGAAAATGGGATGGACAGAAGGACAGGGCTTAGGGAAGAGCAATCAGGGAAGGACAACGATTATACAGGTATGAAATTAATATGTCTATAACCGTTAAATATCGTCGCTATATTCTGTGTAATATTTGGGTACAGGCGGAACAGAGACTGAGCACTGTTGGTCTGGGATCGAAAACTGCTAGTTACACCGCTCTTCCTGGAGAAACTTATAAAGACTGCGTCAAGAAGATGATGTTTGCCAGATACCAAGAACTATCGGAACAAGGCTAACTGACTATTTTTGTGTAGATATTTCAAAAGATAAACTATAAATTTACTAGAGCTGAACTGAGCCGAGCCTACGATGAAAACAGTTTTGTATGTTTTCGAATATACTCATATAAATCGTATGTATACATTTCCTAAGCTTAGATTATCAAGTGGCATTTACATATATTTTCTGGTCAGCTCTAGTTAAGAATATTTATATAACAAAAATGACAGTGTTACGCCAGACATTTTGGGCTGTGAAATGGTTACAATTCAATATCATTTTACTGCTAGAATTCATTTTTGAACTTATAGTTGGTTTTTTTACACGTTTATACATGTATATCTAGTTTACTTGTTTATTTCTATATTTTCTTATACTTATCACTTTATTCGTTTGTTAATATTCAATGCTATTTGGCATAGGTGGATTTATAGGTAAAATGGGCAGATTTTTGGCCCCGTGCAGTTGAGTGTCTCTCACATATTCACTAACAACAAACTATCATTTAATTTACTAAACAAAATACACTTGTTTTCACTAGAACAATACTTCCTACCATGTTTTTTTACACTTTTAAATTACTTGATATTGCGTAATTAGTTTGAGAAACACTGATTTATAATTATAATACGCACGGAAATGATTTTTTTAATGTTTTTTAATGACCATGATTAAACAGATTCTGTATTATTGTGAAATATTGTAGAATAATAAAAAAATGCGCACAGTGCCCTGCAGACCATAAATCCACCAATTGGCTATTGGTAAAAGTGTATTAAGCAGTGGCGTGCTAGGCATATTTTATGTCAGAGTTTCACTACTGCCTTACATTACCAATAGTGATTATATTATGATTATTATATATTGTATTCCAATGACTAATTTCCGAAACATGCTTTAAACGTTCGCAACGTTTAGTACAAATAGTGAAGCGAATACTTTTGCTCAAAGTAAATTGTATTTTGTCAACATTCTACTGTCTTATCAGTATATCACTCTATGACAGTTACAGACAACTTTGTCGAATGTTCCGCTGTGAAATTCCTATAGTGTGTACAGGGAACTGAAGGAACTATCACTTCTTTTTTTTTTTCTTAATTACATTTGTATATAATTAATTATTTGAGTAGGATTATAAACGTAAGTTTCTATCATTTTTACATATGTCGTGGAAATCGTTTCATGTGATCACGAGAAACTTTAATCAAATAATCCGAATATTTGATTATTTTGGGCACACTTGTTCGTGTTGTTGAAGTCCAAAAATTATTTAACATTTAATAGAACCAACAAAAAATAAATTATCTTCAAATTCATAAAAGTTAAAATAGTGAAAGATATATGTAGAATTTTGTGTGAGAAAATACTATTTTTGTCTTACACTTTTATAATTTTATTACGACAAACAACAAAATGATACCGTTACTAACAGAAATTTTTATTTCAGTTAACATTATCCATTTATGTTTTCACTTCGGAAGAATATATGTCCTAACTTTAAAGTAATATCAGAAATCAGTGTTTTTAGTACATATCTAATTAAATATTGATAAACGCTAATCGTATTTCTAACAATTCGGTCAATAAATTACCCGTGATCACATTAAATGGTTTTTATTATATGTATATTTTGCATCATCGAGGTAATAATAATATACTGAAACTTTATGAAAAAATATGTAGTAACCCATTTAAATAAAATGTGATTCAATAATTATAACTTTATATGGTTCGAAAATGAGTGTTTTATTTATCCACAAATTCCACATAAATTAAAAGTACAAACTAAAATGCTGTTATGTATTTTTGTAAAGTAACTAGTATTAGTTTGAAGTATAATAAAATTGGTATTAGTTAAAAACAACCACATATTTATATATAATTTTTATGATGAACAATTAGTTTAGAAATAAAACTTGTGCAGTTGTAAAAATTGAGTGTACATACGTACTTTTATTGACAAAAGTTTAGTGACTGTTGTATGCATATAACAGGTGACATTTATAATTCATTATATTTATTTCTATTCCGTTGCGTTGCTTTTTCCAAACTTCCTCTGGTAATTTGGTTAAAATCTATTATTGATAAACTTGGTGCAGGAGGAAAGTCGTAAGTTTGTGGTGGAGGTGAACTAGCTTTTTGGATCCCTTTCGACATAAAACCTCCACCTACTTTCTTGTATGGCGTTAGTATTTCATGTTGTTGACGAGTTGGACTCAACGGATTCCTGGAAGAGTACGGCAATTCATCGTACGACGTGGAACTGTCATAGTTTAAATCTGTACAATGTATGGTTGCGTTGTTACGAGTTGTTTTCGGTCTAACTTTGACAGTATTATTTCGGTGCGAACTAGATCGGTGAGTACGAGGCCTTTGTTTCTTCTTAGGCATCATTTCTTCAATTACATTTATCGGTATTACTTCCATTACTTGATAATACTCCATAAATGTTCGTAACATATTTCGACCACAGCGCATGTCTGATTATACAATAGGATTTATACTTTTATTGTGTTAGGTTCATCAAATGTTGTCACATTAATTACTAGTTACTTGTCAGTACAAAAAGGATACAGGATTCTTCATTGTAGGGAATGAATATATTTGCGCCTGGCAGTTGGTACCCTGATATGGACACTTCTAAACTGTACGAATTAACTTTATCACTAAGAGCTGTACAAAAAAATCTTCTAGCTGTGCCACGTTTATTAATATCTGCGTTAAACATCATGTTTGTTGGAAAACAATCATCTGCATTGGCTGCTAGAAGTTTGGGAAACACTGTATGTCGTTCGTATCTGAAATGCATATACCGGGTGTCTCATCAAATTTCGTTACATCGGGAATCCAAAGTTATTTTTTTTTTATTTGTTGATATTACGTTCCCGATCATATTTAGAGCAAAAGTTTTAATATAAATTTTATGCAGAATTAAAATCTGAATCGAATAAGTCCAAATTTGAGTATTAAACGTCATTTAATCAGGAGAAAATGTGTAATAAACATTTTCATGATATACATGTATTAGATAACTAATAAGGATAAATTGGTTGTGTTATATTATTGTCATGGTTTTACTCTCCATGGCTAGCTAATACTTTATAAAAATGTCAAAATCATTTCATTAATCCTATATAAAGAACAAAAACGACAGATTTTGATATAATGGAGAACGTCGTAATATTGTCTAGTGAAATATGAACAATCGATTCTCCATGTAACACATTTCGGTGAGACACCCGGTATACGTGTATATATAACTTATGATGCTTACCTGTAAACATCTTCGTAGGTATTGCCATACACAAAACAACCTTTTAAACTTGAGTGAGCGTGAATATCTATTATAAAATCCAACTGAAAATCCTGTCGGAATATTAAGTACTATTTTTAAATCTGACAAAAAAGAACATAACATTTAATTTTTGTATGTTGTAATTTAATCTTATGTGAAAAATGTTGGCACATTCGTAAATATAGACATCATACTATATTATAAATATTTATGGTAAATTTTTCATTGATTGATAACGATTGCAGTTATATTCACGAGTGTACTGTCGCATGTATATAAACCTTGTTTTTATCAATTGTAATTAGCATGTCGATAACTGCTTTTAATGTAGGATGGCCCCAAGGTGATGCAATATGCCATGATCGATTGAAATCGAATCCTAACAAGGAACTTCTATAGTTCCCCAGGAATACTCCATCCGGATTCAACATGGGCACTATTTTGAAAATCACGTGTTCTCGTAATACTCTCGCAATTGGATGAGAACTTATAATCATTTCCAACAGGCCTGCGCATTAACAATCAACTATTAATATTCGATAATTCTTTAGATCAAGCCGTTTCATGTACCCTGACATACGAAAGATGATGGGGATTCCCCGGGATGCCCTCGTGCTATAATTACAACGACTCTTTTCTTACTCTGGTTATGGATATTTTCTAATTTACCAACAGTCACGGCATCCACACGTCTCTTTTCCTGAAAATATTACAGTTATAAATCGTACACGAAACAGTGCACCGACATATAAAATTGCTTACGAACCACACTGATACCAATCATTTCTCTACTGAAAATATTCTCTAAATATGCAGCTTTCTTCTCCAACACTGTAAGGTACGTCTGTAACCGTGAGTAACTATATGGTGGCGCAAGCGCAAATTGAAATACTTCATCTTCCTTATCAAAGCCAAACGCAAAACTTAACACGTGATGTCCTTGATGAACTGGAGATCGGTGATAAAAAACATGACGTTTCGGAATTCGTTGCCTGCATAATATTGTGAAATGAACATTGAATTAAACATATATTTCTACTCTCCTTCAGCAGACATTACATTAAATATCGTATCTACCTACCATTTTGGACGAGTAGAAGATTTTACTATCGGTGTTAATTGGTCACAAAATAAATTTTTACTTTTACTCATATTTACGATATTAAATATTACTCTCTAAAACAAAAAATGGACAAATGGTTAAAAACAGAGATTTTACAATATGGAAAAAATCCTATTTTTATTTTCGGAAACTAACCTGATCCTGTTTAACATTGTCAACAGTAAAATTGAACCAGTATCTAAAACGTGGATTACACGTATCTGGTCTTATAAACAGATCATATTCAAATTCGGAAACAAGATCCACGCGACCGAGATTTCCGGTTTCAAACGAAGCATCAAAACACAGATGTCCTCGCTTTGCTTTTCCACTGTGTCCTGGAGGACGAACAATCACTCTGCTAACGTTTCCCAAGCCGCCTTCGCCATCGCTGTCATCACTATCTGAAAATTTACAAACACGGATTTTACGAATATTAACATATACACTGATCTATTTCGATGTATGTATGTACATTTCGGATATATTGTCTCAGTCGTACAATATTTACTTTCTATGGTAGATAGATACTACCGATGTTTCCTAATATTATTTCTAATATATGACATACCTTCATCTATCCGTGTATAAATACTGGTATGTTCCAATGGATCATATGCCATCAAAGTGGACATATTGTTAACTTTATCACCCTTAATAGATCCCACTTACGGGTGAATATAATGTTAAAGTAACCGAATTGAACTTTGAACATTTATCAAGTACCGAGGTGCCGTGCGGTGAATTAATGAGAGGTTTATTTTGTAAAGTGCATATGTTCACAGCGAGTGAAACTATTCTTGTCTGGTCGAAGTTGTGGCATTTAACGCTTTATATAGTGTGTTATCTACTACATGGTACTAGACACGGTGCTGCGTGTCTCTTCCACCAGATCACCCCTTCACACCTCTCAAAGGGCACCATCGAATTATTTCAGAAAAGTCAGAGACGAACCCATAGAATTTTAGAATAACTTTGCTACTTAAAAGATTAAACTATAAATAATCTATGTTGCTGTTGATTTACATAAATAAATAAACGAAACAACTAATAGAAGTAGTAGATATATGCAATGTATGTTGGTAACCATTACTACTTACATATGTAATTGCTACGTGTATGTGCATTCAGCCGCATTATTGATCATGTTATCGTTTAATTATAAAGGTACCCGACATGTGTGAGATATAATTAAATTGAAGTTTATCCTGATTAATAAATAAATGATATTACGACGTAACCTTGTAAGAAAAGTTAATAGTTCTGTAATACAATATATATATATATATATATATATATATATATATATATATATATATATATATAATATATATATTCACAAGTATTTGCTTCTATTTCGTATATAACGTTATTTTCCAAAATGTAGTGTTAGTTGAATAGAAATTTTTTGACGTCGTCTCTGGATTCGATTACCACTGCATGATACGATCTATCTACTCTTTCACTTCTATTTCTGTGATTAAATTCACGCAACACCCACTCAATATGAAACAGGTATAATAGGTTCATGGAAATGTGATATTCCTGATGTGTGTTGTTTTCAGGTGATAAATATTTTAGTAAGCGTGCATTATATCAAACTATTAATAATTTGCTTAATTTCTATGTTAAATTTAATAATTTAATTTAATAGATCGTAGGAAAATTAGACAGTGATATATAAATCTATTATTTTACACTCCATTATCAAATGTAATTTATTCATTTCTGAGTAGTCTGTTATTGTCCATATGTGTTTTTAGCTAGACCAGCAACCAGACTTACTTACGTGTACTCCATTCTGCATTCCGCGATCTATAAATGAATCTTTTGACTTGGCAAGTTATAAGAATTGTTTAAGAAAGACATTTCATGAAGATATTGTATTGTCATCGGTGTTACAACGTCTGCGTTCAAAGTGTCAAGTCGATTGGACATGTAGAAGTGGATTAAAATTGAATCCGAAGATCTCAGACAAATATGGGAGTACATTAAACCTCCTGACTTGTATGTGTTCCTGATATGGGAAATGATAAATTCTTGAATTTATGCTACCGGATACGTGAAATGAAGGAATTGATTAATATTTTGTGAATTTTTCGTGTTTTTCTTATTTTGCGAGAAACTGATGTAAGGAAAAAATTGCAAAAGGTATTTTCGATTTGTATGAACTTTGCCGGCCGAATTTGTAGAAGTAAGTTAAAATTGAATAAGAAAATTTCAGACTAACAGACTAACAGATCAACAGACCAACAAGTGAAATAAATAAAAGCTTGGAACAAATTGTATTGCCAGAATATTTCTAATAGTATATATACAACCAGTTACTCGTATCGGTAACACGGGTTGTATAATAATGCGTATTAGTACTGCATATATTTTATACTTTTCAATTTAGTACGTTACTAATTGGAATGGGAAAATTATTATAATTCTTATAAACATACATATTTATATAAGCTTGCATAACAAAAAAAACTATCGCATGCTACATATATATTCAATACCTTCATATTAAATACAATAAATACGTGTTATGAAGTTTTTAATGTAGTGTATATTTATATGAAATATGTGAATATAACTAAATTGGCAGTTGCAATATATTATATAGTACAATGATAACCTTTATTTAATGCAATAAATAACATTTCGCAAGGAAAATTAAAATATATTTGGCCACAATGTACGTAAAGATTCAGTAATATACATATCCAAACACTATCTGAATTAATAAATTCGTTATCTCTATTCTCAATAAAGATCTATGCTATATTTATATTTTATTTTGATTCCAACATTAATGGATGTGTTTGTATTAAATGAAAATAATATCTACTGTAAATCTGTACAAATGGAATTGTATTGAATACAAAATATGTTATTAGTTTCAAATGAATGCACATACACTTTCCAACAATTACTATTTGTTGACGATATTATTTTAAATAGTAATGTGATAATTATAACAATAGTTAGTACCTGTAAGAAATGAAACTAACGAATGATATACAGAATTCCTAATGCTGATAATATTTTCTACAAGTAACAAATGTTTCTCGGTGATAAGGATTTTATTTTGTGGGAACGTACGCTTATGTGAAAAACTACGTTAAATAAACTACATTTACATCTGTTTAACTTTTCATACCTGATCCAAAGTCTCCCATTCTGTTGTGTTACAAGGTCGAGACAACGAATCACATTACGCCGAATGTGAGTTCACGAATTTCCAATGAACACGAACACACTAATCGAACCGAAATCAAACAAGTTCTCAATCGCGATCTTTTCTTCTTACAAACAGGAAACAGACGTTTGTAATTCGTACCTAACCTTCGTTGGTCGTAATCAAAATGAACGTTGTCAAAGCATTTCAGAAAATTGTCTCCGACAATGTTTGATCGATATGCCTGTATACGCTAACAGGAGAAATTTTAAATTCATACAAATATTTTACAGTTACTACTCCTGCCGCATAGTGCAATAGTCAATTTGAAAATATTGCAACGTACGATGTACTGAGATCCAATAGTATATACGTTTGTATTTTAAGTATATTTTCCAACACAGTCATAAAAAAATAATTGATTTCTCGTCTGGAATTGGTTTAGTGAAATTGAACGATTGACGTTCTACTTTGTTGAAACATGATTGAGCAAACGCTAGCATAGATTTGGTTTTATTTGTGCAAACAGTTTATTGTATTTTTCGAAGGATAACAAACAAATTGATGAACAAAACCATTTGTTTAATTATAAATATTTAAATTTCAATGATAACATTCATAGTTTGAGTTGAATAGTAAATAGTTCAATATTTTGTTCTTCTTTTTTTGTGGTTATATTCAATGATGTCCATTAGATTTTGTGTATGTTGTAGTAATTGCAGTGTTACATGCGATCAATGTGACCCATGGAATCTGACCGATGCCGGGTCGAAGTTTTGAAAATATCTTAAGCGAATAATGAGAGGTGCCGATAGTAGCAAAGGTGTTGCAGGTTCAGATTCCTGCCCGCGTATGGATATCTCACGTGCTTGAATCATCCTGGCTACGATCCAACTTCCATTTATGAATCGAACAAACTAGCTTGTATTGTTTTCCTTGCAATGAACATGTTAGGTGGTACATTTGTCTTACATTTCGTTGTGAGTGGATAGTACGTATAGGTAAGTAGTAAGTACAAGGCTAGATAAGGGTGTGTGTGTGTAGCAGGTAGTTGGTGTCTGCTATATACGTTAACACTCGACGTAGCTGGGTCGAACGTGTATTCCGGGATCGGTCAGGTTCGGTTCGGTTGTTGTGCGGGGGTGCTAGGTTGCTTGCCGCTTGCAGTATCACTTATCGACCGAGGGCGCGGGCTGAGTTGCGCGTGACTATCGTCGCGTCGTCCTGTGCCACCGGGACAGCGACTCCGGAGCGGTGTTGCGCCGGTCCGGTTATGCCCCGCCGTCCGAAGTCGTCCGGGCCGAGCCGAGTTTTCAGGACCGAGAACCAGCCGACACCCGCCACACCACACCATTTATTTATTGCACTCTCTGAATAACACTTGTGTTACGTTTGGTAGTGTACGTTATGTAATAATATATTCCTTACATAATTACTTATTACTAATAATTCGTACATCTATTACTATTGTCCATATTTAATATCAATAGTATTAAAAGTATCAAAATATTAAGCATATAATAATTTAAAATATAAACCTTTTCATTGACAGTTTTTTAATAACTAAGTTTAACTGTTCTAATACGTTGGTTAATGTATCTGCTTCAATATAGATTTTAAATTTGTATAATTATAAACAACATTCTCTTACACAATCCATACATTACATATATACACACACCCACATACATACACACACATACACATACACACAAACATCATACATACATACTGTATTATAGTAACAAGAACGAGACGTAATAATAATATAAAAATAGTCAAACAATTCGCGTCTAAACCAAAGTTTAACTAAATAAAACCGTGTACGGGTAACGCTAATACGTGAAACCAAAAGTGCAAATTCAAACCAACTGTTAATCAAGCATTAAATATACACCAATAATACACAGGCACAGTGTGTTGCAGCCGTTATCACTGGTGCTGTGTGATCATCCCTATATATACAGTGTATATTCGTATACGAATATATACTCCGGCGTGTTACTTACTGCAGACATCAACTAACTGTTCTCAGTGAAGCAATCTCGTGTCATTACCGCTGGTGCTGGTGCTGCTGCTGCTGCTGCTGCTGAATCTCCTCCGGCTGCTCTACAACTACGAAATACTACGTGAAAGGTGCTGAATAAGGTGTGCAATAATCACACCATCACCAAACGCTACCAAACCCACAAAGTGATCAAGAGTTTCCAACAGTACACACCAAATCCAGTAAAGCAAGCAAACCAGCCGACGGACGTCTAGTCCTCTAGTAATCTGCAAGTAAAGTTCGCACGCATACACGTACACGTTACATCGCTCATTCCGGTCTAGAGCAGAGCGCCCGTGTTCGTGTCCACATCGCAGGGAACGCGCCCATCCAACCCTCTTCCTGTCGGCCAACAACGCGTTTTCAAACAGTTTTTGTTCTTCGGTTACTTGCACCGTGTTACTGGATAACACACAGTTCGTTGTGTAGTTAATTGTTTTTAAATTTCTAGAAAGATTTATACGTACATACACATAAAACATTATTTAATAATACATAATATCGGACAGAACAACATCGGTCTTCAGAGGTCAGGCGAAGCATCTAATCTCGTTTGCAACCAAACCAGAATCTACAGGCAGTACCTCTACAGAAACAGGTAAGTGAGAGTAATCATAACGTTAGAATCTATGTATGCATAGGAACATCATTTAGTATGTCATTTTAATAATAATTTTATATATATATATATATATATATATATATATATATATATATATATGCGTGCAAGCGCATAGTACGTGTGTATGTGTGTGTGAATGATAAAAAGCAAGGGTGATCTAAGAGGGACACACGAATGAAGTGTGCACGCGTGCAGACACAGGGGCCGTTGGCAAGGGTAGCGCGCGGTACGTACGAGCGGCGTCGCTGTGTCGATGCCCTCTGTAAATCGCGCATCGGCTCTGGTGCCATGCCGTTACCTACCGAACGAGAGCCGCTTCGCTGGTACCGAGCCCGGGAAGCCGGTTTTTGGGAGACGCACGCGGCCACGCTCGCTGCGGTCCGTGCAGGGTGTGCGGGGTGCCGGGGAGTGATCATACGCTGCCACTGTAAGAGGCGCCGATCAATACAGAACCAAGCCTGGCTTTTGCCTTCACGATTAACATCATACCCCACGTCTCAGGAACCCTATTTTCCGCCCGTCTATTCCAGGCGTTAAATCAGCGTCATATTCAAATATAAATATCCCCAGAATTGAACAATGACTACACGTATAATATATACAGAGGTATCTAGTTTTGTACACTACAATATAGTTTTAATTATTTTTTTCTTCCCTTAATAATGCATGACACACGCAGTTAAGTGCTACGAAAGGGTAGGAAAGCAAATAAAAAAAAAACTTAGTAAATGAAACATTCGCGCAACATAAGATAAAATGTCGCGTGCTTGTCACTTGCAAGTAACAAACGGGCATATTTGTGTATTGCATGAACATGAAAGATGGTGTTTTATTCAATGATGTTTGGGCAGAATGAATCGTTCGTGATAGCTGTCTGCTTGATGCTAGGGCGACTGTATGAATGCATATATTCCTCTGTGTGTGTGTGGGGCTGTGTACATACACTCGTTATCCGACTCTATACCAACGATACTCGCTCGACCCACCTTGGTTTAGCGAGGCTCACCCTCGAACGGTAAGAGCTGTGACGTAGTGGTGGAACTATTGTATTGATCGCGTGGCTGTGAGTTTTACATCTGCTCGCAATACCCTATGCCTATGCGTCACGCCGGATCCGACCGCCACCGGTTACTGTTTCAGTTACTACATTTGATTTGATTGTGAATTAACGCAGACTTCAATAGCATATCTGTTTTGAGAAAAATGAGAATGAAGATATTGGATTGCATATACATATTTCCTTTTTCACATTGCATGGTAAGACGCATTTAATAAAAAAATCTGTACATTATGAAGTAGTACATTGCCCTGGAAATTTATAATTCGCAAAATATTGACAGAAGCCGCAGATATATAATATTATCCCCTCTATGATCAGTATACACAGGTAGAATAGTGCTTTAAGAGGAAAAACTAATACTTATGGAGACATGAAATAGTTTTTTTTTTATGCACAACATTATGTAGTAGTACATATTGATATAATATAAATAAAAATATAAATATAATAAATGTTCTTTAGTTTAACATATTAATTCTCGCAACCCATCTTACGTTGGTGTAAGATTGGAAGCAGACAATTCTTAAAATTGCATTGTTGTATAATCATTTGCATTTAAAAATAGTCGTGTTTAAAATCAATAGCAACATATTTTAACCTTTATATTTTAATATATATCCTGAAGTATTCCAGATTTTTGTCAATGAGAATTTGTTTGTATATGACAAAGAAGTTCAGTATCTCGTAAGCTATACTTTGTCATACGAGTATTGTGTTTAATAGTAAAACTAAAAATTTGCTTGCATGGTTTAATATATAACAACTGCATATTTAAAAAATGAACATAGCATTAACTTGGCCCGTTCAATATGAATATTAGTTCAGTGGCCTGTTTCAAAAAAAACAGCGGGATTACGGTGTTTCGTGTGCGACAGACGTTGTTCAGTTGTGGTCTTCACATCAGCTGTTCTTTACTATCAAGCAGAACGAACACATTATGTTTGAAACGAGTTCTCCCCCTCGACCTTAGCTGCAAACCAACCCTATGCAAGCTAGCACACGCGTGCGTACGTACCTAAACACGCTGTATGTTTGTATGTGTTCATTTATATATATGCGTGTGTACGTGTTGACCATATGTGAAACACAGCGTGTCATACCCGAAATACATATCATTAAAATTACCTCTATCTACAATATACACATACGTATAAGTATACGAGTGTAGATCTGGATTTTAGAATTATCTTCTGTGTATATCTGTTTTGCTCGTGTTTCACGATGGTTCACGCATAATTTGCATTATGTTTAGCATATTAATGATTATTGAATATGCAAATTATAAAAACACCCTTTACTAGCAGCTGGCATCGACTTATGACTACAGTTAAACTAAAAAAAATCTTAGCAATATGCTACGAAAATAATTGCCTAACTATTTCATGTATCATACTTTTATAATATTAACAAAGTTTACAATAATAAAATACTGAACTATTATAGATAAATACAATGACTTACTAAATAATATTGAATTAATATTAAACAATGATTTTATGTACTTTGCGCAATATCTAAGGTTTGTGTACTGGGTATTATGATTGGATCGAAGTGTGCGTCGAGACGGCGAATTTTCCCCATATATCAGTATATTCTAGGCCCTACAATCTAGGGGAATGTAGTGACGTTTCCAGCCTGTGTAGGGGGAATTGATTAAAAATATTTCTTAATTCAAATGCAGTACAGACGCCATAAGTTCGAAGGGTGTCTCATGACCCCTGGGTACGTGTATGGAACGACACAGTAAAATTAATACTCTGCAACGCGCATGTGCCAAACAAACTATGGTAGTAGAGGGGACATGGCAGTAAGTTCAAACATGTTCTAGGACAAACTACAGTGTGAGTCAGTGTGAGTTTAGTGCGTGAGTGTGGAAGTTGTGTATTTTAGTTATATTTTTTTTTAGTTCGCTTTCAGTTTAATTAGTTTAGAGTATTTATTGTTTCATGGACAGTATTTAATCCATGTATCGATTTAAAAAAAAAATCAGGTACGGATGTTTTATAAATTGTCCGCATCGTTCACTTTTTTCTTTCCTAACAATTTAAACATTATAATTTATTAAAATTAGTGGCTAGTTTTATTCACTTAAAACAGTGTGATTCAAATAATGAAATTATCATTGATATTGATCTTAAATTCGCTCGATCGATTGTTATATACAGATCTGTTCAACATATATGGCAATTATCTATAACCAGCTTTGCTACCATCGAGCTATGTTTATTTTATCGATTTACACATTATTATTCATTAAATTCTGTTTTGTATTGTTTATTTGTCTTATATTTTGAAATGTTTAATGATGTGTTTTTTTGAAGTATAACTGACAGGCTTGTGCTGCTACAGACTTTTTGTTTGTGAGAGTGGGAAAAGTTTAGTTTGATGTTTGATTTTAACCTGCAGTACAGGTAAAAATTTATGCCCCAAATGCATTTCTAAATTGAAGATTTGTATACATTTATTAAATGTGAAGTAAACTTATGTTTGAAATAGAACATTATATTGTGTATTCAGTAAATGCTATATTCCTTGTTTTGTAAGTGTATGTACAATATAAAATATAACTTTGTTTATTATTAGAAATGTAAAGGAAATTAGACAGTATTCTAAAAATTATTTAAGAAACCAGTCACTGTTTGGTAGCGATTTTTTTTTTCGAAATGCATACTGACGGCCTTGAACATCTTATTACAAAAACCTGTTTCTCACTTACATAATTTGGTTTGACTACACAAGTATAATAATATAATTTCGTAATTTTTGTTTAAATTGTATACAAATGAAAACAATATCGTGACAAGTTTATAATTCAAATTATACAAATACAAAGGGCTTTTGTCTGCTCTGAAACTAGAAGATTGATTTGGGGTTGTTTTACTTTTTTGTCTATGATGACTAGTTATTGGGTACGCCCTTGGAATTGCAATAATAGTACTATACAAGCTAGTTTATTATTTGGAAAACCACAACATCCTGTTGTAATTTAATCCGCAACTGTCGCAGTGTTAACTAATAATTAAACAAAAGCTAATGCATCGCGCATTCTTCCCTAATTAGGTATTTTTTGATCACTCTAACACTTACTAAAATTTGTATTATAACTTTTAGCGATAAAATACTATTTATTATTATACAGGGGCAATTTAATTTTTACAAAATTAAAATTACGGTTTAATTATAATTAATGACAGTGTGATCCTAGGGATATAAGTGTATATCTCCAATGATACATGGTTATTGGAATAGACGCGGGTTCGATTCTAGCCTCTTGCATTTTGTACAATTGTGAGAGCTGTCCTGGTGTGAACTGACAATTCCTCTGACGGACATTAATAAAAGTATTCCGATTCCGAGTTCGATCCTAGCCTACTGGGAAATACGCGTGATGTATTTTATGTATTTAAATACAATTACGATAATAATAATGAAATGTGCTATTTGAAATATAATTAACTGTTGTCTCCGGAAATAGTTTAGACGGGAAATTATAGTTTTATTGATTAAAAGTTGGACAGGGTCGGAGTAGCCTGTGTGATAAATATGTACACTGTTCCATTATTGAATTGGCTTTGACTTGATTGTTAAGATGGCGAATTTGTTAGTTATTAAAAGCAATGTTTCTGTTACAGGATATAATCGACCAGAAAGCGAACTCACCGGCGTCGACGAAATCATATTTCCCTATAAACTACGTTGAAATCCACAAAATGATGGCAAACGGTTTGGATTCCAGTGTTGTTGGACAACAAAATGGCGGAAGCGGCGGCCAAGGGGGTGGACAAGAAGAGAGCAAGACAAATTTAATCGTAAATTATTTACCGCAAACTATGACACAAGAGGAAATCAGATCGCTGTTCTCAAGTATTGGCGAGGTGGAAAGCTGCAAATTAATACGTGATAAAGTAACAGGTGAGAATTCGATATTGAAACACTCATTCACTTAACTAGTGACATTGTCAGTTTATATAATCGTGGGTTACACCAATAGATTGATACATAATTATGTTTCATTTATTTATTTTCTAAAATTTATCCATT
Source organism: Carabus problematicus (assembly GCA_963422195.1). Classification (NCBI taxonomy): domain Eukaryota; kingdom Metazoa; phylum Arthropoda; class Insecta; order Coleoptera; family Carabidae; genus Carabus; species Carabus problematicus. The sequence goes on from OY728577.1 coordinate 28,469,277, forward strand.
CAACCAAAACATTTACAAAAATATTATTTGGTGCTGTACTATGAAATTTGTAGGGATACTTATATAGGGGATGGACGCACTGATTTTAATTAATCTAATAATATTTAGTCTGCGTTGTTTTTTTTTGTAATTCCCGGGTAACTGAGTTGTTAGAAGCGGCTCTGGTTATGTCTTCATATTCCGTATGTCACATGCTACTTGATGCAAGTGGTTCCATTTAATATTGACTCATACATTATACTTGACCGAAGTTTTTGTTTTCTTGCCGTTTACTATAAAACTAAAATAAAATGACATGGTTTCGACCTTCACGTACAACGAATATTCTGCTTGCATATACAGAAATTGTCGCGTTCCTCGTCGTAATACTTTATGTCTAGCGTGTGTTAAATGTGTACACACACACATACACTTGCGACAAGGTTGTTGCAGCCGTCCTTTATCTTATCAAAGCGTGCCTGTATCATAACAGGACAACACCCATTGCATGCAAAGTAAAATAGTTCTTACATTTTTCTTATCTATTTTCCATACAATGTTATGACGTGCGTAAATATGAGCGAGTTATCGAGTAATACTTTCTATAACTGTAGTTCCATTGTCTATTTGGTTTGCGGTAGAGGTGTTTTTGTTCAACTCTTGCCAGTTCTGGTTCAAGGTCGTTGATGTAGGTAGTACACGCATACACACAATTACTCCATAAAGAAGTAGCAAGTTTTATAAATATTAAAAAGTTGTTGTGGTACGAAAAATTGTTGCCATAGTTTCTTCAGTCATTTGTTTTCATATATGCATATGATTCAGCTAATTGTTAGCATTTTGAACAGTTTTACTGTAAATAGTATTTCTTTGTACATATTTTTTCGGGCCAATATTAGACTTTACGATAGACTACTTCTATATCATACCGTTATGAGCTTGCCCGTCGCTGTGTATCTTGGTTTCTTATCAACATGAACTATTAAATGCTTAATTTAGCATTCATGCTATAAATTATGTTTTATATAGTTCTTTCACATTAGTTTACTGTTCGATTCGGTATTATGCAGGTTTATAGGGCTCAATTGGTCTCTGGTAGAATATGAATGCTTCGCAATGCTTGTGTTTATAATGTGCATTTAGAACAGTCACTGTTATACTAACATGTTTACAAACATGACAATATTTCATCCATACCTTTATATATATATATATATATATATATATATATATATATATATATATATATATTTTTGTTATGTTATGATTCACGTGAAGCGGTGGTACTCGCTCAGTACTACAGGGAAATCCGTCAGGAATCAGCTATACCATATCCCGCTTACCATATTGGATGCATTATCATTGATTTTTACTTGCACGATTTTCCCGTTCACGTTCCGTCATCGCTGCTCTGCGCCGGTCGCGAATCGATGCTCATTTTAAATTGTGTTGCTTTAATTGTTTGGCATAAATGACTTACACGAAGCACAGTAATGTGCTAAAAACTAGATGCATATTAGTAGTGTTGTGTGAGAGCATGATGGCCCGGTAGGTAGGATGAATAACACGAGAATTAGCACACGTAAACACGAACTGTTCTGCCTGTGTCATCAGGTTCTGTTCGCGTCGCAAAACTGTGCCGTAATATTGGCCATGAGTATCTGAGGTGCCGGCGTGCTCTACCCGAATGGAATGTGTTACTAAAAATACTTTGCGTACAATTTCTTGACGGCTGCGCTTCAAAAATAATCTTTTTAGTAGATTTGTTCGTTTCTTTTTTTTGTTATTATTACTTTTATAGGCCGCATACGGAAGTATTTGTTGACCCGGTCAGATTTATAAAAGTTTTGGACTGCCCGGGTCATACGACTCAGCGTAGTTTCATAATCTTGAAGTTATTTAAATATAACACTGCTGCATCCGGTACAACCAAATATGAGTATTTTCCTGGCCTGCCTAGTACCGCCGCTCTTAGTTTTACTTATAATTATCGAATCATTTCTTCAGATTTATTTATTGTGAATTAAGGTAGCTGCTACATCGGTATAGAACTCACTTCCTTATTGTCGGTACCCTATTTTTGTCCCATGAATAAACCTACCGCTGCTGGTTTCACGTGAGTCATTTCATTTTTGTTTCACTCCCTCACCGAACATTTCGCATTGCTTTATAATTGTAAACGATTCTACGCATCTAGTCTGTGCCTAACTATTCGTTAAAACATTATCACCCATAAATACATACACATGTATATGTTTATGTACGCATTCTACATGTAATAATCTGCAATTTCATATAATTACATTGGTTACGTATGGTTGTTGATTGTAGCTAATATTACGCCATACTGCGGCTTCATCGATTATTGGAATCGTGTGGGTAGACGGCGTTTAGCGTCAAAAGTGGGTCTCGGCTTTCGCTTATATTTAAATCCGCTCGGCTGCTATTGATGTTGTTTTATTTCCGTATGTATAGTATAGAAAACGTACAAAAAATTGGCAACGTTGTGCTTGTGTGCGTAATAGCTACACACTTCGTTTTGTTTTCCTCTTTCCTAATTGCGTGATGCATGCTCAGTGAAGGCTGATTTACACATGTGCGTGTATGTGCCGTGCCAGTGTCGTGCGTGTGTGCACCTTCAAGAACCAAACTATGTATATATATACATATATATATATATATATATATATATATATATATATATATATATATATATATATATATATATATATATATGTATATATATACATATATATATATATATATATACACATATATATGTAGTTCAATAACTTGTCATAACTGTGTGAGACTTTCGGAATAATTCATTCGAACGAATCAAGTATTACAGACGCGTTAACAAACACACAAATACTGCTCTATATCAATTATTCAAAGGAAATCGATCACGGTACGGTACCGCTGCAGCAGAACATTGTATGTGTACATTAGCCTTAACAGTCTAGGCTTAAACGCATGCGTGCCACTATCCATTCATTGTGGTGTAGCCGTGAACCCATGTGTCTTTACACGTTCGTAAGTCTGCTGCTTACCTGGCATTTCTCCTCCTTACACTCATACCACGTTTACACTATACCATTTTAACGAATAGAACGATTACTATTTGTTATTTAATAAACTATAAATTCTATCCAGAAAAAATAAAGTGTGTGAATCAGTAATGTTTATGTACAAAAATATATACGTATATAGTTAGATTACGTCGTATTAGTACAGGAAATCGATTAATGAGTATGCATATATTTCTTTTACTTCGTCATAGAAATATCTACATTTCGTATTACTCAGTGTAAACGCCGTGTAGTACTTGTGTGTCTCTTGCCGTGTTACTTTCCCATATATCGTCCTTACGTCGCGCGTCCCGCAAGAAGTCGTACCCGAAATGCTTTAATAATCGGGATCGTTTTATGTATCACCAGCGCTCACGGTCTCGATCGCCGCTGCTGCGCAAGCGCACGGTCGAAACTGCATCAACACTGGCGAACGCACAGATACACGCAACACACGCCTGTCCTCATATTGCATACATTCGTCAATTGTTCAGCAACAAGCGAAGTGTATATGTTATTCTTATGCGAATAAAATATTCTCATCAAAAGGGTTTTGTTTGTTTCTATCTATTTTCGCCGTTTGATGAAGTAAAAAGTTGTTAACACAACAATTGATGCAATTTAAAAGAATCGAATAATAAATTTAGTGTAACATTTAATGTACGTATATTTTGCTGAACGTAAATGTATTAACGATACTAGCGAGAATAAGTAAGGGTGGCCAGATTTTTGTACAGGGGTGTACATCTGCCGATTTCCTGTATTGTTCGATCCCTTCGTTGTTAACTTGCACATACGGCTTTCAGTTTCCCCCTAAATGAGCGAGGGATTGTAGTTAGACAAAGTGTGTCTGTGTGGGGGTTAGGGTTTGCTGGGTGAGTCATTAGTTGTACACGTGCAACCCTCCGGAAGGGGTGTCTATCAGTGGCGTGCGATCAACATTTCATTTTTGACATTCGCTGAGAACATGCGACCGACAAATATAATTTTCATACGCTCCATGAATATATAATATTATAAAACCTAACCATAATTAGATATCTATAGTCATGAATGCCATACGGACCAGAGCCGAAGCTAGATCATAGAAAGTAGATCATTTTTAACCATACGATCTTAAGATACTAGCATAATTGTCTGCAAAACCTGGGGTAGTCTAAAATATCAAAATTATTTGTAATATTTCCAAGTATGTATATAGAAATGATTTTATTTATTTAACAATTGTACGAGATGTGAGGGAGTTTGTATATTCCCGGGGGTTGTTGCATCACCGACTTTTTGCACACTAAAGCATTGGTAAAAAATACAGTTTAAGTAACAATAATTACATACTATGCCACACAAACTATATTAAGTGATATAGTTTGTTCTGAAACAAATTTTTGGTTGTCATAATTTAATGCATATGACAAGGCTAGATTATATATATATATATTTTTTTTTGGTACCGCTGATACAGTCGGATTCACTAAAGTTACCTGATTGAATAAAATATTGTTAATTTTGTTTGTTGTAATTGCAGTTGACGTTTATAATTGAGCGCTTAATGAATCCGTCTGTGAATAATAACTAGTTGATGGCAGGGAGTTAGGATTTTATTGGTTACCGCAACGGTACGGCGGTGGCATTGCATGAGTATTGTGCCGATGCCGGTAACGAAAGAACACCTTTGCTTTAGCATGCTTGCAGAATGATGATAACGATCGCTGTTCATCCGCAGGGCAGAGTCTTGGCTATGGATTCGTCAACTACCACCGCCCCGAGGATGCTGAGAAGGCTATAAACACTTTGAACGGGCTTCGACTGCAAAACAAGACCATAAAGGTAATAAGAGACGACACACCAAGCATATCACATCACAAGCGGTAGCATGAATGCCTATTTGTAATCTGTGGCAGGTGTCGTACGCTAGACCGAGCTCGGAAGCCATCAAAGGTGCAAATCTGTATGTATCGGGACTGCCAAAGAACATGACTCAACAGGACCTGGAGACGCTGTTTAGCCCATATGGTCGCATAATTACATCGCGCATCCTATGCGATAATATTACCGGTGAGTAATTCCGGGCCGCACATGCAGTAGTAGGTGATACCAGATGCATGATGTAGATACAGTGATTCACTCTACCAAATAACTAGTACACCGTTCTGAATGGTTAGTTCGTTAGTAGCGGAATCATTGTATGTACATATGCAGTATGACCGAACCATTGCCATTGCCCATAGAGTTAGTGCCCATTTGACTCCAGTACTTACTTACTGTCTACTGTCATTTGCTGCCTTGCATCCATTACGTTACCATCTCTAAGTGATGGATGTGACTGTCTCTCTCATATATATATATCTATCTATATATAATAATACATATGGCCACATACAGAACCACAGAACTACTATTACATACCTGGTTACCATGTTAGCGTATTTACTTATATATATACAACCATATGCTGTGTCACTCAGCTCAGCATCATTTGTTGCTGCGTATAATTTCGTTACATTTATTATTTTATTGAATGTTGTAACTTTGATTTTGATTATTATGTACATTATCTCTGTATGTTTATCATTGATTGATTGAAAATTAAAATTTTGCAATTGGTCTAACTGCTATCCAGGGTGTGCATTGTAGAAATGACATCTGTGGATATACATAAGTTTACCTACTTTGATCTTTGACATGAATTAATGAATCCCAGTCACTGCCACCGCCATTGTTCTTTGTTACTGTACCTATATTTTGCGTTTTTCTCTTTCTCTTCCCTAGTACGTCAATATGTCACGGGGGCCGGAGAGAACTTGCCTGGTACGTACCACTACCACCCTTTACCTATACACCCTTACTTTGAACACCAGGTCACCAGTCACAGTCAAACAAATGTCCGCCACTAGTCGCCTTCTAAGTCGATCTAACTCTAAACTAACTTCCAACGGGTTCGTCTCGTTCTGACACGACTCGACACGCGTCTTTGTTCTTTGTCTCATTATCGGTGTAACGTAAACGTAACGTAACGTAACGTAATATCATATATATATATATCCCTTTGTCCGTCCGTTGGTTCTCTCTTTGATTTGCGGTTCAAGTCCGATTCTGCATCATTTTGCAGACATTTGCACTTATGTTACGTCATTGCTAATGATGCACCCCTTTCAATTGGAAGTAATTCAGATAACATTTTTACCAGTTCGTAATTTATTTAATTATTTAATTTTTTATTGGTTTTATATATATATATATATATATATATATATATATAAATATATAAATATATATTTTACACACATGATATTGTAATGTATTCGTATTGTTTTTATTTATAAATTATGATTATTTATATTATTTATGCATCGTGGCATGATTTTGTTGCTTTTAAAAACGTTATTTTTACGTTTAAAAAATTTCATTATGTTTGTAAGAGCAGAGCCAACCCGAACATGATACACACGCACGCACACGTACACTAACACTTTGACACGTACATACATTTGACACGTTCACATTGAATACAGAACACAGAAGGTGTAACGTGTCGTACATTCGGACGCACGTACTGTCAATGAGTAAGATATAGAGCGAATGGTGAAAGCGAATGAGAGAGATCGATTGAAGCGGGTGTTAGTTCGGTTCCGGCAACGTGTAACCACCGCGGCGGGGACCCATGTCATGTGTTGTATTTGTTGAAAGGAAGATAGACACACCGTTGTGTTGTACCATTCATTACCCTGTACCTGTCTGTCTGTTTGCTTGCCCATCCGAAGCTGCTTGCGCCGCATACTACATATGTATACACACACACACACATGATGTATGTGCACGGCGATGTGGTTCGGTGTGGTGTGGTGTGGTACGGGTGGGTGGGTACACAGTACAGTATTCGAGAATTCGAGATCCCCATCGCGTGTGGCTGCGCAATGTAGTCATACAGGCCAGACGCTGCCGCCGTCACTTAGAGAAGACCTCTAGAGCAATCCTTGTTGTACCTGCAGGCCTCTCGAAAGGTGTCGGATTCATCCGCTTCGATCAGCGGCTGGAAGCAGAGCGTGCAATCCAAGAACTGAACGGCACCATTCCAAAAGGATCCACGGAGCCGATTACCGTCAAGTTCGCTAATAATCCAAGCAATAATAATAAAACTATTCCGCCGTTAGCGGCATACCTGACGCCACAGGCGACTCGTCGTTTCGCTGGACCCATTCACCACCCTACCGGTCGGTTTAGGTGAGTTCACACATTTCTACATATGTACATTGTACTCTGTAGTGTACAACGTAATACTCAATTATATATTCTCTAAATACTACAAACATAAATCTAGTTATGCACATGTGATCATTTTTGTTAACGAATTGTTTTTTCTTTGCACAGATATTCACCGCTGGCCGGTGACCTGCTGGCTAACTCTATGCTCCCTGGTAACGCTATGAACGGTTCCGGTTGGTGCATATTTGTATACAATCTTGCACCCGAAACGGAAGAGAACGTGCTGTGGCAGTTGTTCGGTCCGTTCGGAGCAGTACAGAGTGTCAAGGTCATCCGTGACTTACAGACGAACAAATGTAAAGGCTTCGGTTTTGTCACGATGACCAATTACGATGAGGCAGTCGTTGCGATCCAATCGCTGAACGGCTACACACTCGGCAATCGTGTTCTACAAGTTAGTTTTAAGACAAACAAGAGCAAGACTTCGTAAACGCAATCGACCCAAGCGTCGTGCGTCCGCGAACGGCTGGGCCCTGAGCTGGTAGTCGAATCATCGGTACAGTCGGTTGTGATAGTACCGAGAGCAGGAACAACAACGCAATCAGAGAATGACAGACAAACGTTCGTTCCCAAATTCACCACGTCCTCTCACGCAGGAACAGTCGGTCTTTGAAATATAACGCGCGCACGGACACGTTTCTAGTTTATTATCTAGCCGAATAGCTAGGACCTATTTATATATATAACTATATCTTATAAACTATAATATATACACACTAATTTATTTATTTATTCACCATTCATATCTCTCTTTCTCTCGCTCTGTTTACACGTAAGAGTGAATAATGGGTTATAGTTGTTGCTATTTATGATCTGTCTCTGTGTTCGTTCGTACGTTCGTACGTTCATCTATTTGTTCATACGTACATCCACACACACTAGAGTTTACGTAGCTGTGTAGAGTTTAGTTTACTTTGTTGTATACTATTAGTTACCTCTATCATATACAATACAAACGTGACCATTCCTGCGTAACTCGGTACCGCTTCGGGCCCCGCCATATTATATACAATTCGTGTATTATAATTCTAATATATTATTGTACTTAATTAAACAAAACAATCGAAACTAGTCAACATGTGCAGTCGGGTTCCACGTCAGTGAGAACTTCTCGCGCCGTGCATTGTACGGGCAGGTAGTTTGAGATATAATTATTCACTATAATTTCTAATTGTAATAATTTACGTGCCATTTGGTTTACATCTACTACATATATTCATATACATTTGATAGATTGATTTCTCTATGTGTTGCGGCGGACCGGCGTGAGTGCGTGTGTGATCCGTCCACGTACGTCTACGTCCGTTCCCCGTCACCGCACCACGTCATTCATTCATTCATGATTGTGAATTCATTATTCTTAGGTGTGTAACGTTGTTAGTTTACCATTTACTGTAATTTAAATGTGTCTCGTCTGTGTTCTTCAGTGTATTTCAAACGTTATGTACGATCTAGTCCGCATAAGTAAAACGCCGACCAGGCAAACAGGCAGAGGCAGTGGCTCGCTTTATCAACAGTGTAGCATCTTCAGTAGATTCGTACCTATTGTATCCATTTGTTTGTTCGTTCGTTCGTTCGTTCATTTGTTCGTGTTTCTTGGATTGTGGCGTGGCGTTGCCCGTTGTGTCAGGCTTGCGGTTCCTCCGTCATGCGCGTAAACAATCACCATGTGATACCAGTCTCTTGCAACTAACATATTTATTACACTGTATATTAAATATCGACAAATTACCAAAGATCAAACTCACGTATACACCCAAACAAACACACGCGCGCACACACATACAAAATCAACCAAACAATCGTTACATTATAATGTTGTATTTTGTATTGACTTATCTAATTTGACTCTTACTGTACTCAACAGTAGAGATATACGTATATAGTACGGATGGACGGTCCAGTAAGTATTGTTCTTGGGTACATATATATATATATATATATATATATATATATATATATATATATATATATATATATATATATATATATATATATAAACAAACGATGTCTTTAATTTGACGGAGGACCCACCAGCTCCGGTTCGCTAAATGATACACATATTCTGCGTACGAATAAATGAAACTACTTGATTGCAAACATATAAAAATATATATATATACTTAAGTATATAATGTAATATATGTATGGGACAAGCCAATACGTCGAAGTGGCTGATCGATCAACAATCGCCCCTTGACCTGTTTACCCTCCTTTGTCGAGCGTTTTTGTAATTTTTACTACTAATATCTACTATTTATTTTTTTCTTCGATTTCTTTACTTTTTACTTTTGTTTTTCACTTACACTTATCTTATGGTTTGGTTTATTTGATTATATTCTTATTTGTATTAATATTACATTTTAATTTCTGAACAATTAAAATTTAATTTATTCTTTGACGTATTTATTGTTTTTAATTTATGATCCTTGGTTTTAGTTGTACACTGTGTGTATGAAGCCGACCGCGCGTATTATGATCACAGCTTGTATGCATACATACGATATATATGGCATATATGGCAGCCATTCCATTCGTGTCCACTACTACTACTACTACTCTCTCTGTGGTCGATATTCATATAATACATACCGCCGGTTCTGATATACCGGAGCCCCGACTTCCCTTAGCCACTAGTTCCAAGCAACCTTGTGATACTGCTACTTGTTCACTGACTGTCTCTCTTTCTCTTTATCTCTCTCTTACATACATACACACATTCACTCACTCACTACTACTACCACCACTATCTATCTATCTATATGACCCATGCTATGGAATGAAGCACACGACAGCACAAGGCGACATGACTGATCCCCCGGTTGACGAGACGGTGGACCGGTTGTGTCGACCCGACCGCGCTACGACGCGAGCCCGGGATACCACCAACAGACTAACCAACCACTTCCATTGACAGAGATTCACTTTATTTTTATAAATGAGTACCTTTCAGATCGGATAATAAGTAATAAGTATACACGAAACATATAGTATTATCGAGTATGGCATTTTAAAATAAATAATAAGTCTAGTCATATGATGCGATGACACCTTACCCACCAAGTCGATATCGAATCGACATGATCTAAACGCACACTGGCCTTCGTCCACCGTGGTGCGTCGTTGCTCTCCGTACGGGGGAAATCGCCGCTCACTGGAAACTGAAGTTGGAGCTGGTGCGATTCAGCGACGGTAACGCTGACGGTATCGTTCTAGTGCCAACCTAGTTGCGGGATATGTTGTATATAGAGAATATTCATTTTGATCGAATTAGATAGAAAGCAAAGCAACTTTTTCATAAACTATAACAGTACGACCTCGACTGGAGAGGTTCGTCGATATCAGTCAGATGATATCTGCACTTGTAATTAAATCAAATCAGACTTCTCACATAACGTCACAGTGCGTTGATCGCACTGAGTACGAGTTGGTCCCGAGATGCAACGAATGATATCCTAATATTATTCATATCCTAACAATCTCCCACGCCTACACTTCTTCTCCATCCATTTCTCTCTTTCTTCTTCGCCACGTTATCTCTCTGGATTGCTCTTATATATTCATATTAGCTGCTTGTTACAACTACATATTATCAGTCAGTATGCTATGTTCACCCTTCATATTCCTGACTGCTTGCTTGATACCGATTAGTTTATTGGTGATGCTATATCCTAACAATACAAATTCTGTGAAAAAGAAAACCAAAATTGTGACCCTGTTACAAAACTGACCTCAACAATGAATCCGAATAACCGAGCTTGCAGTATTCCACAGTATATCTGACCACCATTGACACTCTGTAACAGTGAATTTTAGTAACTGCTATTTTTAATTCGAAACCATTTTGACATACACATGTAAAATCTGATTTTGTTAGTATGTCTTAAACTAGCAGGTTATACTAGGTAATAAGTAACTAATTTTAAATTACTAATCCAATGGGTGAATTAGATTTAAATCGGAGTTACTAAAATGCACTTACTTCAATTCGGTTTCGGTATGCCTACAGTAGAATATTGTACTCTTGATACGGGTATTGGGATTCATTCTTGAACAATACAGTTACAATTTTGTTGTTGGTCTTACTATGTAGTGAAATATATCACTGAGTTAGGATATATCATTCCAAATACCAAGTTAAAGCTCAGGTATACGAAGAGTGAACACAGCCTGTATTGTTTAAACTATCGACTTCTCTACCGCCAGCACTCCTTCTGTCCCACCCCCCTCACTTCCCTTTCTGATGTAGTACTAGTACTACTACGACGACTATTACTACTACTACTACTAACTACTACTGTTACCATGATGAAGTACGTAAACATACAAGTAACTGTTAGTGGAATCCAATGTATGTAGAAAGTGCATATATTAAACATAACATATTGTACGTTATGTACAAGCAGGACCTTTGTACTAGCTTGCGATGTACCGGGTACTACCGCACACACCGGGCATATCGGGCACCCCGGTAGCTTTCCGAGTTACAGTCTGACGAAGCACAAACACATAGCGGCCCCATCACACAGGCGATTGGTTCAAGTTTTAAACTCTGGCCTAAAATTGAAACTGTAGACTTAATTTCCAAGTACAGAACAACGATCTAATTGCTAAAAATGATAATGTTAAATGTCTGTCGGCAAAGCTTATTGTTTACCGTACTTATAGCTTCTATATACATTACATACATATATTATATATATATATATAAACTAGCCATTTGCTATATACTGCTTTAATATTTTAAATTGTAAAATATTTATTAATGATTACGTATTACCTATATGCATACATTACATACATGATGTATAATTCGATGACTCTTTGTGTGTTGTGTAGATCTCTCTAGCGTAAGTGATTTATGAATTATTATTACCCAATTAATATTGGTTAGTTTCTCAGTATATTGTGCGTGTTGCATCCGCCGGTCAAATATTGTGCATGCTCGTATGTACTGACGTATGTACCTACGCATTACTCTCTAACATTTGTCTGCTCTGCGTCTGTATATTCGCATACGGACTTACCAACTGATCGCAAACAACCCGGCGCCAACTTACATTCTAGTCAAAGTGAACATATTATATTGTCATACTACTTATCTATTTACCTACATATATGTATATTTGATTTAAGTGCGCAGTCTGTTGGTCCGTATTGCTCGTGTACAAGAGACACAGGAACATAACATTCGTTCGTTCGTACGTACGTACGTACGTATTTAACGTGCAGAACAAGCTACCTAATTACTTATTTCTATTACTATTTATTATTCAATGAAGTGACACCGGCGGACAATAGGGCCGATCTGACCAAGTAGTGCTACCATAGAGTAGTGCTATCCGTTCTGTACTCGGCCCGCAATATACTCCTACTCTAGACTACTCCTCACTCCCTTGTCCCAGTCCATCCTACACCACATACACTCCACCACTTGTCCCAACTAGAACCCCTACTACCGTAAATAATTAACTCCTGATTGCCCGCAACCCGCGCACGGCGCCGGGTCCACATAGCTCAATCATTGTTGTGACGAGAAGCATTCCATTATTTAAAGAAAAAATCATTGATAATTAATATTATTATACTCGTATATCTACCTGTTTTGATAAAATGGTGGTTATTATGAAATAAAAAGAGTGCAAAAGTTATATGTACAGAGGTTATTAATTAGGATGTGCAGTACCTCATAAAACTGTAATTCATGCAATAACTAACTTATTATATAATATATATATAAGAAAGTTCTTATTACATTGTAACTAACGTTTAGCTTTAGGTATTTTAAGGTATGAAGTTTGTGAGATCTCTAAAGTATACGGTAGCGGTCGGTGTCTCGATGTCTCCGGCGTTCCATTCACGGGGTTGTCGAGCGTCGGTTGCGCCGCCCCGTTGAACCTAAAACACACCCATACTCTGTCCTATTTTATCCGGCACTAATTATCCAATAATTTCCTCGCCTTTCTTCCTATAACACATACATACACATATACACTGTCTTACGCCGACTACATTTTAATAACTAAAATGTACTTGCCGATACATACAATACTAGCGGCATGTGTGTACATATCACGGCGCCGACTCGGGCCACTGGAGCACGTGTCGCATATTAGCTCACACACATATACATTCAGGCATGTACATGACATATATACATTTACCTCCAAATACACATATTTACACACACACAGATAATACATACATACATTCCCATAATCCTACCTATCTGCTCTTTACGTATACCTCATCTCTTGTGCACAGTATCATCATTTTTATCATCATCATCATCAGCATCATCATCATCATTCGCCAACTGTCTTTAATTGCGTATTCACAGAGTCATTGTTATGCCTACGTATAATATACGATACATCCATCCTCCAACTATATGATGTTATCGTCATTCACACCATATTTTACAAATAATAATAATACATATTATATAAATATAATAAATAATATTAAACCGGGACAGCAAGCAAAACTAACAAATACCATGTGTTTCAAACGACTGTTGATTACTGAAACTATTGAACCTGATCGACGATTTATAGATATTACCATTATTCTAGATAGAAAAAGTTCATCATCACATCTCAGATCAAACACCCAAACTCCTCGAATGGAACTGATCTCTGTGTTTCTGTTGACTGTTCGTCATCATTTTATTTATAATTTATTTATTATCATTGATTTATTCGTGATATTGATAAGGATATTATGGAACCTGTTGATTGTAAATTTTCTTGCTTATTGTCCAGTGTCACTTGCAGCATTTGTGTGTAATTATTGTCATTTATTGATGGTTTAATTGTATATCTCTACCTATTTATTGTATCTATTATAATTGGTAATTGATAATAATAGTAAAGTATTAGTTGAATATACAGTAGTATATACCGAGTAATTAGGACATAGTGTACAGTACATACACCTCCCGGTCTCAGTGCAGTGTTTCATTGAAAATGATTGAGTTCGTAAAAACGTCTGGCAGGTTTAGATTCGATTTCGTTTCTTACAATGTTGAAGAGTTGCTGCATGATCATTGGTAAACCAACCAAGGAGTCCGTACCGAGAGATACGGCCAGTATCTCTGCCCAAATATTCCGTAATATAATATTGCGATGTACACAATTCATATACGGTGTATGTATATGCATTTGTATACATCCATGTGTGTGAACGGTGATGCGTTGATCGATATATGTTATGGTCACCATTACGAGGGGATTTTAACTACACTGGCACTGGACACTTGCAACTACACTGTGTTTTCTATTATTACGGTTATTATGAATGTGCATAGGTCACCTAATATCTGTACCTACGTGACGCTTGTATTGATTCATGAAGAAAATAATAATATTACACACATGTAATTGTGTATTCCAGGCTAGAAGTCGGTGTATTGCAATATTTGTACTTTTCCATGTTGACAAAACTCAATACAATAAATTATGAAAATCTAAATTGACGCCAGAACATGATTGGTCCCTTTTATAATTTCTTTATTCGGCATAATGTGCATCAGCGAAAGAAAGCAAAATGTCAAAAAACATTACTAACGTTCAACAATTATTAACACAAAGTGACGCGTATAACAATGTAACATTCTTACTACAGATTATAATCTATATTATAAACGATATTAATCGTTGTACGTGAAAATTTGGGTTTTACGTGTGACTGTAAAAGTGAATTGAAGATATATACGCTATTTGCGGTGATACTTATTGTTGTAAGTAGTATTTCTTCCCACAATGCTACAATCTTGGTTATGAATTGTCACGCTTGGTTGCTGACTATTCCTATTTCGTAATACCTACATCATAACAATTAAAAATCAGTGTACATTTTACCACATTTTACAATGAAAAAGGAAAATTGAGAGGTTGGTATACGGATTTTTAAATTTTGAAATATTGCATTTCACAAAACAAGAATGGTAAGTTTGAGAAGTTACATGTAAAAGAAAAATAAAGCTATAATTCGCGTTAAGCTTTTTGATGCGGAGAAGAAGTTTTAAAATTTCGCGCTTTTTATGTTTTTTTTTTTAATCGGAGATGCAGGCTTGCCATCTGTGTTGAGATTGTTGAATTAAAATTTAGGAACATAGGTAAATGAAGAAGAAAAGGATTGTTAACTGTAGTGGAGTTTGCCTCCCATCAACTGTTTGGAACGTCGCCATTGGATTGCAGTTTTATGTATATAAAACATTCTGTGTGTATAAAAAGTGTAAATTACTGTATATTTGTACGATCGTTCAACCTACGATTGTATTCGAAGAATGATATATGTTCACAACAACTATATTAATACCCACAAATATCTTCGGAAACTACGTGATGTTTCAAAAACAAATATATGTACCTACTTCAAAAATGCACTGCTCAGGTAAATTCATTTGAGGGAGTGAAAAAAAAAACAAATGAGCACCGAAAATTATACGTGAAGACAAGTGAAGATCCTGCAAACCAAGTTTTTGTCATTTGGAGATTTCGTGGAAGTCTGGTCAACCTTGTTGTCATCGTATTCATTGACAGTTGTAAATTTCGCTAATATTACAAGGTTCGTTTTTGTGTCAATAGTCAACTATTCACTATGTGACATGTGTTAGTGCAAGTGCTGAAAAACAAATTTGGTGAAATGTGGTGGTGTTCGTATATTTGAATAGGTTAGGTCTGTGGAACTTTATTTACAAAGATGAAATAAGTAAGAATACAATGAGTGGCTTAAATGATTTTAATTTAATTCGTTCAATAATAATTTTATGAAAGAATCAGAATGTGTTCTACAAATTATAACTGATATTGTGAACGATGGATAGGGACATACCGAGTGTCCTTACCACATTAGCAGGGGTGGCCAGTCTTACAGACCGTAAGTAGCTCATTTTTACAGTGGCGATGATAAGTTGTTGATGATTAATTATACAATAGTGCTGGCGGAGATGCCACTACCTACACCGCTTCCTCAAGTCTTAAGTAACAAGTCACTGTTGTTCCATCCTCGTGTCGCAGAGGAAGCTTTGAAACTTTTAGGTGTCAGGGACGATAAACTGGTACCGCAATTAGTGCATTCACTTGTACAGACTTCTGCAGATCATATGTAAGTTTTGTTATTGTTTACATTTGTAACCGTCACAATATTATAGTGTGATGTGTTTTGTACAGAGAGCTGAAAGACCACTATCCGACATCTGATATAAATATAGATCAACAAGAAACATTACCTGAACTACTTAGAGCAATACTGGAGAAAAATCCCAACGTGTTTAATGGTGCTGCAGGTACTGTGCACATTCAGATACTATATTTGACTTGGTTACAGTTTTGTAAGTTAAGTGTACGGTGTATGTTTATAGTGGATTCACCACGACCATTACACTGGAATCACACCGGTCATGGGGGCTACAGTTCCGGTCACGTCTCACCATGCGGCACACGACACACACCACAGGGTAGTCCGGCGTCTCCTGCTTCAGCTAGATTTCCACCTCCAGCACCAGTCGTAAATGTATCGTCGACACGTCCTTCCGTTATAACAGAACAGCACAAAAGCATGTCCATACTGCAACAGCAAACCCAACAACCACAACCGCAGCAGCAAGTTCAGTTACAACAACCGTTACAGCAGCAACAGCAACAACAACAATTGCCTCAACATCAGCAACCACCAGTACAACAGATACAGCAGTTTCCGCAGCAGCAGCAGCAGCAACAACAACAACAACAACAGCAGCAGCACATGGAGACGGATCAGCAAATGCATCATCATCATCAGCAGCAGCAGCAACAGCAACATCAAAATCACCAACAACCACCATCTCATCAGCAGCAACCGCAACAACACCATCATCACATGCAACAACCTATGCACCCAGCTTCCGTGAACAATTGCAGTGATTTGTATTTTTCAGATTGTAACAGACAGAATAACTGTATGCCTAGTGACATAGTGTTTCCAGCTGCATATTCGACGGGTAGTAGTACTGACAGTGGTGTTGATGTAAATTTCACACATTGTAGTGCTATGTCTGTGAACTGTGAACAAAGCACAGTTAGTAGGGCAATGCCAGATCAAGTGCTTCCGCCCACAAACATTCGAGGTATTCTAATCATTACTATTATTAAAGAACCATATAGATAAGTGTCTATACGATTCTTTATTCCTCTGTTTAAGTCACTCTCTGTCGCTCTCTCTCTCTCTCTCTCTCTGTTACTGATTATTAGTAACAATGTGTTCTTTCTATCTGTATCTGTAAAGGACCGTCACCAGCACAAGCTAGCGACGCGCCCGCTCCTGTACCTGTTCCGTACATTACTGAAGCGCCATCCTCACAACCTCACCTAGCATCGCCTCCGACTACTGGATCCAGTATGGTAAATAATCAACCTGTCGTTCGGCTTGATAGACTATCGCTTGAGGTAAGTTACAATGCAAATGTACCGTTACATTTCCCGCAATACATGACTGATTTATAGGATACAATGCTAATGCAACAGAGTCTACGAAAATTCGCAGAGAACAAACCTGAAAAAGCAAGTAAACTTGGTATTACAAGCTCACCGAGCAGTAATTCCGATTCAGACGTTGAATATAAACCGGACAAAAAAACAACGAGATTAAAGAAGGAGGAGAACAAGAAAAATACAATCGAATCTGTAGAAGAACCAATATTGGACACATTTACAGCATTAGCGGGCAATCGAAAGAGGAAAACTACGAAAGAACCTGAAAAACCCGCGGAAATATTACGTACGTTTAAATATTTCTTGATATTTGAATAACCTAGATAAGATATTGTATGTATGAGGCAATTATAATAAGCTGTTGCCTCCGACAGCAGTGGCGAAACCAAAACTGCGTCGCGTGGAAAGGAAGTTTGTGCCTGTTCTCGAAAAACTCTCAATTGAAGAACTGATGGAGACCAACACATACCACAGATTTAATCGGTCCATTGAATTAGTTCTGGAAAACGTAAATGAAACAATGATGGCTGATCTAGGTACTAATTGCAGCAGTAGAATTCACGGATTGTATGTGAACTAATATGGATGTGTTCTCTGTTTCAGCTAACGATGAACAGTTGGTAGTACAACCAGACTTGTTGTTGAATCGTTGCCAATTGCAGGATCTATGCACAGAAGCAGCTAAACTGAAAGTTCTCGGTGCAATGGAAATGGTTCCAACGGATCGACTAGTCCGTCTTCTGAACGTTTTAGAAATCAATGTTCGGGGTGCATATCGAGTATCTCTAATCGCGGATCCGGTACGTTATATTAATAACTGATAATCTACACGTACTATTGTACATCTCTTTACAGGAAGAGAACGAGAATATAACACAAATGTGGATGGAAACTGTACTGGATCGTGTGATGGGTGCAGCAGATGCTGCTCTTTGCTCTCTATATATCATGACATCACCCAATATGCCGAAACGGGTATATCTGGAAGATGTTATCGATCGAGTTATCTTGTTCATTAAGTTCCAATTGCTTAACACAATCTTTCCCCATTACGATGCAGTTTACAGGGTTGATCCGAAGAAGAAAGATTCGCGAAAGAAGAAGTTACTTAATCAGTCTTCCAGTAAAAATATCCCAAATCTGTATAATAAAATTCATGAACTAGTAAGTCTCGTGTCTGAACTGCTGAATATCCAAGTTATGACGGACACAACCGTGCTGCACGCATCCTCGATGGGAGTGCCACCCTTCTTTGCGGAGAATGTCAGCGAACTACAATTGTCCTGTTTGAAATTAGTCACAACGGTTCGAAAATCAAGATATAATTTGTTTGGTTGTTCTAATCGTATAACGGGAATCATTCTATTGCAGATATTTACGCGGTACGAGAAACATCGAAGGCTATTGTTAGACGATATATTAGCATCGATAGCTCGGTTGCCGAGCAGTAAACGTAGTCTCAGAACGTACAGGTTAAACAGTGAAGAACATATTCAGATGCTGACCGCACTTGTACTCCAACTGATTCAGTGTGTGGTAGCTTTACCGGAGAATCTTGGTAATGTTCAGAAGGAGGCATTATCAAACGATAGCACTGTCAAACAGGTCAGTATAAGAAATGCCGTAATGTTTGATTACGTTTACATGAGGTGTAAAATGAATTTAAAAAAAAGGTTCCGCCACACTAAATCACAAGACGAGTCTAGTATAAACGTGTAATATTTCTCTCAGAATGACCATTAGTAAATATAAAAATAACATGATGAAAAATAACTTAATAATAATAAATAATATTTGTTAATACTATCAGTTATATGAATGGTTTTTTTAATATATTAACAAAAAACCCAATAAAATCTCAATTAAAAAAAAATATAATTATAAATACATAGAGAAATTTTTATATGTAAACGATGACGTGTTCGGTTGATTCCATGATGGACTTTAGTCATCATAAACCAATGAATCATTTTACAAATATTTATATTTATATACGTATATTTTAAAAATGTTTCAATAATAATTTACAGATGGATAAAGATATATTAATCTGTAATAAATATGAAATCGCTACCAAAACCGCAGGCACATTTCTAACGGTATTCCTCAACAAATGCGGTAGTAAGAATGAAGACATAGATTACCGACCTCTCTTTGAGAATTTCGTACAAGATTTACTGACTACAGTAAACAAGCCCGAGTGGCCAGCATCTGAACTTTTGCTTAGTTTACTTGGTACCATGTTGGTGTGTAATTTCTGCAGTAACGTCTGTTTGCAAATTATTTGCTCTATACTATACTGTATTCTTATAATTGCAGGTGAAGAATTTCTCCAATAAAGGGACAGATATGTCGTTACGTGTTGCCTCGCTGGATTATCTAGGTGTTGTCGCAGCCAGACTACGTCGAGATACAGTGTTGTCAAGGTGTAAAGTGAACACTATCGATCAGATGATCAAAGATATTAAATCAGAAGAGATGAAAGATGGCGAGTCAGAGTTTACAAAGGTATGTAATCGTTCTGTTTATAAATATAAATTGTTATATAACTTGTAAGTCCAACAGTAATCGATTGTTTGTTATTGTAGCGTAAGAATACGGCTGAAGATAACGAAGAAGAACGTACCAAGTTTCTACAGAGAGTTCTGCTTGACTATCTGGCTGTGAACGGACACAAAGATGAGGCACATAAATATGCGAGACATTTTTATATTGCCCAATGGTACAAAGATGCAACGATGGAGAAGACACGAGTGGCATCCGGGGAAAAGAATAATAAGAAACACAGTCCCAAGGATAATCATCGGAACAGGAAATCTAATAACAAAAGTATGAGTTTTCAATTAGTAGATACCAGTAATAATACTTTCTGTTTATTTATTATTGATGATGGTTCACACAGGAGAGAGCGATGATGGGACAGAAGATTTATCTGATGTAGAAGAAACGATGAGTCGAATCCGTGGATCGAATGACCAAAACAACACAGAATTATTCCGGATAATCGATGCACGTAAAAAATTCTACATTAGCAAAATACGTCCATTTCAAGAAACCATATCGTCTGGTCATCGTATACAAGTTCTACAGACATATATCGATTACGGTAGTGCTGAACTTATATCTCAATATCTAGCATCGAAGAGATCTTTCTCCCAAAGTTTTGATTGTTATTTAAGAACTGTAAGTATTTCAGTTGGCTCTGTGTGTTGACATTACATTATTGAACATATATATTTGTATTTTCTTACAGATTCTATTGGTATTGCGTGAAAGTTCTATTGCAATCAGAACGAAAGCAATGAAATGTCTAACAATGATTGTGGAAGCGGATCCGTCAGTGTTAGGTAAAAGTGATATGCAAATTGGAGTGCACCATTCTTTTTTGGATCATTCGACATCTGTCCGAGAAGCAGCTGTTGACTTAGTAGGCAAATTTGTGCTCAGTAGGCCAGAATTGATTGACAAGTATTACGATATGCTGTCAGCTAGAATATTGGTACGAATACTAAATATCCACTGGAAATAATACAAATATTAAATAAATAATTGTGTTTTGTAGGACACGGGGGTCAGTGTAAGGAAGCGGGTCATAAAAATACTGAAAGATATTTGTATAGAATGTCCGGAGTTTCCTAAAATACCTGAGATTTGTGTGAAAATGATTCGTCGAGTGAATGATGAGGAAGGTATTCGGAAACTTGTAATGGAAGTATTCCAGAACATGTGGTTCATGCCTACGCCGGAGAGACCATCTCTAGATAAGGCCGCATTGCTCCGAAAGGTTATGAACATCACTGATGTGGTAGCTTCCTCCCGAGACATCGGTCTCGAATGGTTTGAACAACTACTGATAAGTGTAAGTGACCACCGTATTCATGTACTTTTTTACACAGTTACAAATATTAACGGACTATTCCATTCCATTACAGTTGTTCAAACCAAAAGAAGATAAAGATGATTCTACAAAAGTACAAATGGAACCACCAAGAGCGTTACTGCTAGCTTGTAGACAAATCGTCGATTGCCTTATAGAGAATGTCTTACGACTAGAAGAATCTGGCATGGTGGTCGAAGAACAAGGCGGTTGCTCGGAACGGCTTGTTGCTTGTCTTACAACATTGAATTTATTTGCTAAAATACGACCGCAGTTGCTGGTGAAGCACGCGAGTACACTGCAACCGTATCTGAGCTTGAAATGTCAAACGAAAGGTGATTACATCATTATTAGCAGTGTAGCTCGTACCTTGGAGCTTGTGGTGCCATTGATGGAACATCCGAGTGAAACGTTTCTTGCACAACTGGAAGAAGACTCCATTAAACTTATAATACAACACGACCGTACAGTCATCTCCAGTTGTCTCTCTTGTCTGGGTTCCATTGTCAATAATGTCACACGGAATTTCAAATTGATCAGAGACTGTTTCAAACAATACTACACTATGGTTATGAAATATAAGGAATGTATCGAGAAGAACACTGGTTTCTATAAAGAGTTGCTTGTAAAATGTAGGCCCCAATTTAGAAGAGCATTGTTCATTGTTGGTTTGCTTCTGCGCCATTTTGATTTCACGGACAAAGATGTTATTGGAAATTTACCGGTAAGTTACCTTTAAATGGATGTTATTGGCGGAGTGTAGTTATTTGGTATACTGTTGTTGTTTTAGCTGGACATTAAGGATCAAGTATTCCATGCGTTGATGTATTTCTTGCGTCAGGACGATGAGGACATACAGAATTATACGTTAAAGGCAATTGGCTTTATTTGTATTAGGCATTATGAATTTATGCTTGAGAATGAACTGAAAAAGTTCTATCATAGTATGCTAATAGTTGAAGATTCACCACTGAAAATGAAGTCCGAAGTTCTGATGAATATTGAGATGTATCTCATGGAAGAAGAGAACAGAATGATTAAACTCGACCAGGAATGTAAGTGTAATCATAGTGATGATTATTCGGTATATGTGTTCTATACGGTGCGTCTATGTTGCAGGGGCTAAACGGTCTAAAGAAGAAAATTTGAAAGAAATGGGTGACGTATCATCCGGAATGGCAAGCACAATTATTCAGATATATCTAAAGGAAATACTCACGTCATATCTACATCCGGAGATCTTAGTTAGACATGCCGCCCTCAAAGTCATCCAACTGATCCTACAGCAAGGTTTGGTGCATCCTGTGCAGGTATATATCAGCAACAATATTAAATTGAACGTGTGTTCGGAATTTGAACCAAGGTTTCCTAGTAACAAACTTTTAATCATCAAATGTTAACGTTTGACATCATTATTTATGTCAATTCTAACCCCTAACGAAACGGTAGCATTTGATGAAGTTTATTGCTAAAAACCTTTGTTCAAATTTCGACTACACATGCAATTTAACATCTATAACTTTCGTAAATGATCAATAATGTTTTCTTTTCTATTTTAGATCGTTCCGTATTTAATATGTATGAGTACAGACTCCGAAAAGATGGTGTCACATAGTGCTGATAAACAATTAATGGAAATCGAAAAGAAATATCCTGGATTTATCCATACAAAGTCGCAACTGGGTGTTCGATTATCATATCAACTTCAAACAATTCTACAGAATGAAGAGATAGTCCGTGGTTCTAGGATACGGGAGCAAGGAGAATATCCGACAGCACTCAATGGATATTTGTATTCTTTACTCAGAGGTTCCAGACAACAGCGACGTGCGTTAGCGTTGAACATGCTGAAACAGTTTGACGAACAAGTGGTACGTATAGACCGTGCATTTGTACATCATCCGTTAGTAATGTGCTAGTTACTGATTTATTGTTATGTTTGCAGCGTACAAGTTTGTCTTATATGTTGTATTTGGCCGACAATCTGGCGTATTTTCCATATATTGTACAAGATGAGCCACTATTCATTGTACATCACATAGATGTAATGATTTCAGTATCTGGCACAAATCTACTTCAGTCTTTCAGAGAGGTTAGTTTCAAATTCACCAGAACATAACAATATATATATATATATATATATATATATATATATATATATATATATATATATATATATATAATAAATTGATTTTTAGGGGTTGATCGTACATGAATCTGAGCAACGACAAATTGGTAATCTTTTTGAACCAAACCAGCAGCAACAACAACCAGTTCTAGTCTCTGCATTGGACGAAGACGATGAGGACGAAGATGGATTAGTGGCGAGGTTACCGAAGAACACAACCGATCTTCAATCTTGCATAACGGCAGCACAAGGATGTTTATTACTTTTAGTGTTGAAACAACATCTCAAAGATATCTACGGTTTAAGTGACGGGTACGTGTCTAACTATACTTGATGAAATATGTTGTTTATATTGAAAATAGGAAGACATTAAACACAAGTATAATTTTCCTAGTAAAATATCCCAATATTCACCTTCAGAAGTAGCGAAAGTTTATGAGAAAACTGCAACTCGTCGAAGTAACAATCATTTCAATCCCAAAGCCACATTAAATCGATTAAAACAAGGTGCGCCGTCCGAAGTACTCGACATAGAGGGTAGAAAAGATTTGATCGCGCAATACTTGGATGTAAGTGTATGCATGTAATTGTATAATATAGTTCTTTCTTGATACCAATCTATCTCTGTGTGTGTGTTTGCAGTTCAAACAATTGATGTTGAAGTTGGATCCGGACGATCCAGATGATGAGGAGAACAATAGTTCGCCAATAAAGAATAATACCAGCATTGGGCACGGTCATTTTGGAGGAGGAACCCTTGCTTCTAGCTCGGGCCCCGGTTCTGGTCCAGGTCCTGGTTCCGGTACACCGTCAACACCTACAGCCACGGGTTCCGTGCTCAGTGAGACGGATCAGATAATATTAGCGAACCATAAAGTGAGCGATCGATATTCTGTTGACGTCCGTTTGATTTGCTGTGTTTTCAATATGAATTATGTATTTCTATATTTGCAGGATACTTCACAGAAAGTGCCCAAACTGGTTATCTCTAACCGCAGAACTGAATCCAGTGAAAACAGAAGAAGTGCGGCAAAGTCGCATAAGACGCCCGATAAATCGAAGAAACATCGCCATAAAAAGAAGCGAAAAAAGTTTGTGAGCTCCTCAGGAGAAGATAGTGAGAATGATTTCAGTGATCCGGATTATTTGGCCTAAGTGTGTTGTGCGTTAGAAAACGTACTTGTACAGATAAAATTTTTGTGTTAACTTCGAGCGTTGAATGAAGAACGCTTAAAGACAGTGAACAAGGGAAACAAAATATAAGAAAAAAAAAAATCGAGTTTTTATAAGAAGCACAATAAGAATGAACAGTTTATAATATTTATTAAGTATTCATTTTAAAATCTAAATAGTTCAAATACCTAAAAAATCTGAGATAAGAATTCAGAATCCGTTGTACAAATGAAAATCGTTCGAACGAACTGCGCATGCCCGGCTACTTTATAAAAGTAGTATACGCATGCGCAGTTCGTGCCACACTCACACATACATACATACATTGTTCATCACATGTGACTAGATCGGCGACCCGCGGCCTCTCGTTTGCTATGTATGCTCTTTCGTTTCACATTAGTTCTATGCGATTTTAAAAATATTAAATATGTCACATATTTATTTTAATATTGTTCGAAATAACAAGTGGATTTCGGGACACGTTTCATGAATTGGCATGCAATATACATGTGTATCCAGATATAAATATATCATCGAAACTCGGGTGGGAGGATTGTAATGACATAGTTTTTAAGTATTTTTACTAATTATTTATTACTGTCTGTAAAATTATGTAAACGATTGAATATTATTTTTATCTTAACTGTATTATATGTTTTAAGAAATTATTTTTATACAGACCAGTAATAAGCAATGATTGTTTATTTTTGAGGTTGCAAACTCTTAGTTCACTGTGACCTTGTATTTAAAAACAAACCAAACTTAATATAATTTATAGTTAAAAATTGATTTTGTTGCGATTATAATTTGTAATAACCTGTCATGTGCTAGCGAACAATTACATTTTCATTGTGCAAACGTAGATTACGTCTTTAAATCATAAAATATTGTTGTTAAACAACACTTTTTACTGCAGGTTATTTTACTAAGATCAACATTCCCTTCGATGCTAAATCGTCTCAATTGTTCCGCCAATATCAGAGTAAGTAATTTTTTTATCTTTCTTGATGTAAGTTCGAGAATTTGTGTATTTTGAAATTTTATCAAATTATTATAATACAAATTAAGATATTAAAAAATGAATCTGAGATGCTTTTGTCATCGCTAGACCACCAAGGAAAATTCATTGGTGTACAAACGACCATAAAACAATCAGAACAATGTACAAAATTTTTACATTCTTGGTATCCCAAATG
Source organism: Carabus problematicus (assembly GCA_963422195.1). NCBI lineage: Eukaryota > Metazoa > Arthropoda > Insecta > Coleoptera > Carabidae > Carabus > Carabus problematicus. The sequence goes on from OY728577.1 coordinate 28,495,439, forward strand.
ATCCCTCCTTTCCCAATTTATCCAAAATGTCTTGAGTATCAAAAATAGCCAAATTGTCGAAAATATTACAGGAAATTATGCATACGTAATGTTTTTTGCGTAAAAAAGCAAAATTACGATCTAATCTAAAGAGACAGGGCGAATAAGCATATACTTAGACCGAACAAGACTCGCAATAAACCATAGACAGGCTCAAACTGATGCTTGGGAATATCATAAAAGTGATTTCTAGTTATATATACTTTATACTTATAACTATTAACTGAATATTTAAAAAATATTGTGATTGGTTGCATGCTGTAACATTTTTTTACGAAAATGGCGGTTGGTTGGCAGACATTTAACCGAATCATACAAATATACATATAACTATTTTTTCAATCTGACTTTGTAATAAGGTTGGTATCAATCAGTATTAATTTTTCTCTTATTTATGTGTTGGTACAAGAAGAAGTAAATATTCAGTATATTCAAAGGGGATGTACACATATTTTATTGTGCAATTTATGTTTCATAAAACAAATTATAAACATACGTATATACTTGCAAATAATAATCGTGTGTAAATATATGAATTATTTCGATTTTGTGCCAGTGAATTGAGGTTAATGTCATATTGACATTATTTATCTTTGCCGTTATCAAGTTACCAGGTAAAACATACATGTCACTTATTACCTACATTATTGTCTTAAACAAATTTTATTACAGCATATTGTGCAGTCGAATTAAACATGTCGAGCAGTTGTTCGCAATATTTAAGAAACGTTGCATTTAATGGCAACAATATTATCTTAAATTCTAGTACAAGATTTGATGATACGTACGTACATGTGTATATGTGGCATAGGTAATTAATATGAAATTGGGATTATAATGTACATATTTATGTTTTCAGAAGTGTCACCTATAGTGATTTAGAACAATATTTATTACATGAGAATGACATACCGGCTGTTACAGTCTTACATAAATTATTTTCACAAGTAAAAGAATCATTCAAAGATATGGATTCCAGTATTCTGCCTGATACTACTGTTGACTTATTAATAATGTTTTCTCAAGAACAATCTCTGCTAATGAAGCATTTTGTTAAAGTGAAAGAGAAGTATGGCAACATTAATTTTGATACCGTACAAAAGATTTTTACAGTAAGTTGAATCATAAATATTTTGGTTTATGATTAACTAGTTGTATTTAATCGTAGATTGTACAAGAATTTAAAAATGTGTTAAGTAATGGCTGTGCTGATGTTTTAAATTCAACCGTGAAGGTTTTTCGAGAATGTGATTTGGATGGCAATATACCTATCGAATACAGCACTAACTGTGATGTAATAAATAAAATTAAAAAACTAGGAATTAAGACACCTGAAAATATAAATGTAGTGAAGAATTTCAGTATGCTTTATAAACAGCGAACTAGCGAAAATCCATATGACATAACTGATATCAACATCAAGGTATGTGCTATAGATTTACAGAATCTATATACCAGGTGTCCCATAAAATCTGGGAAATAGCGGATTAACATGTATAGTTAAATAATTCCCTATGTCACAAATTTCATGGGACACCCAGTATATAATTTTGTAAATAAAAAAAAACAATATTTTTTCAGCAGAAAAATCATTCAATTTTTGACTTAATGAAGGAATACAATATTACTGAATATTCCGATGAGGTATTTTGTTTCAAAATTTTGGGTATATTAGTTACTTCTGAAAACGATTTAGATATGGCACTGTACGATTTTTTTGGTTTTGAAACTTGGGAACTTTTAGATTTTTTACAGAAAAATAAGTCAAGTATATTAAAATATTTTAGTCAACAAAATGGCCAACCAAAGATGAAATATGGTAAGAAACGTGATTCTATTATTTATTTGATGATGTGGTATATTTGGTTGTTGCTATTGAGCAGGCACCACACAACCATCCTATGGTGCGCAGGTAACTGTACAATCCAAGCAAGAAAAAGAATTGTCTAAACAGTTGAGGAAAATTGAAAAAAAGAAACCTAAAAGTGTGTCACCAGACGAGTACAATCAGATGTATGTGTATTTCATGTATTATTAAATTCATAAAATATATAATACCATGTAACTACTCCCTTAAAAATTACACCTGAATCTGCTATTGTATGATGCATACTATATTAATATTTACGTTTTTTTTTTATACCTTTACAGTAAAACGGAATATAGTAAAGCTAGTGAAGCTCCATTATTCGCACCTAAAAGGGTTGTCAAAGATGAATATCCAAATGTATACGACGGTACAAACGTTGGACGTGGCCGAACGAATGGTAATTATGTTACACATTCACATTAAATAATAATGTTCAATATAACTACTATATATATTATGTATATGAGTTCCTTTGAAATTTGATTCAGACATTTGCATACATTTAACATTCCTCATCAACCATTCCATATTAAATAAAACTAAAATAGCTAACAGGTTAGGCAAGTTGTGGAACACACCAAATATGATTTTGAGTAGTCTCCAATTTACGCTTGTAGAGCAAATAAAGACACTATGTCTGAGTATACCGATCGAAAACAGTTATAAAATGGAATATTATGCAACTAATCAAAAACTTTTCATAGAATATTTTCAACTGTAATAGTGTTAAAAATGTGTGCTCAATTTGTGCATTTTGACGACGTTTGACATTGTTGACTGTACGTGTGAACTATTAGGGCATTCCAGCTACGACAGTTTTTAAAGATTAACAATATTGTCTTCTTGGATATATAACACAAGCAATAATTTTAATAATGACACGTTTTTCGTAGTTGCATTGGCTGGAGTCATACATAAGGATAATGATGGATATGAAGAGGTAACTGTACCGCCGCAGAGCAGAAGTACTATGCCAAATATTACGCAATACGTACCGATCAACAAATTGGATGATATTGGTCAAATGATTTTTCGTAACATGACACAGTTGAATATGATTCAGTCTATGGTGTTTCCAGTTGCTTATACGACAAACGAAAACATGTTAATTTGTGCACCAACCGGTGCCGGTAAAACGAATATCGCTCTACTCACAATTGCACATCAAATACGAAAATGTGCTGTGAATGGTGTTGTTGACCGTAATAGTTTTAAGGTACATACTGTGTATTAAATGCTAATCGTTCCCTGTATATTGAAGATGATCATTTTGTATTAACTAGGTTGTTTATGTTGTACCGATGAAAGCATTAGCTGCTGAGATCACCGCCAACTTTAGCGCCAAACTAAGTCCATTGGGAATGGTTGTGAAAGAACTGACAGGAGACATGCAACTTAGTAAAAGAGAAATCAAGGAAACACAATTGATAGTTACGACACCAGAGAAATGGGACGTAATTACACGAAAAGGATCGGGTAATAATAATTCTTGATATTGTATTCATGAATCATAAATAATGAAATGTATGTTCAGGTGATAATGGGTTCATTGAGTTTCTAAAGTTACTGATTATCGACGAGATCCATCTGTTACATGGTATGCGAGGTCCAGTCATTGAGGCTCTGGTAGCTCGGACATTACGCCAAGTGGAAGCTACTCAGTCTATGATCCGAATCGTAGGTTTATCAGCTACGTTGCCGAACTATATTGATGTCGCGCGATTCCTGAACGTGAACCCTTACATTGGTTTATTTTATTTTGATGGACGATTCAGGCCAGTTCCTCTTACACAAGTGTTTATCGGTATAAAACCAATGAAGGCCCATCAAGTAAGCGAATTGATTCATCTAAAAAGATTAGTCTCTTAAATAGTGAAAGTTAATGTTTCTACCCAATAGAACAATCAACTCTTATAAATGTAATTTAACGGAGAAAATACTTGTGTATAACAGAGAGTGCATTAATTTCAGCTAATGCAACAAATGGATCATGTGTGCTTCTTGAAAGTTCTGGAATTTCTAAAAAATGGCCACCAAGTGATGGTATTTGTGCATGCTAGAAATCAGACGCTCCATACTGCTACAGTATTAAAAGAGAAGGCAAAAACTTCTGGTTTCGAACATTTATTTCAACCTCCTGCTGGAATTGCACTTACTAATGCCAAGCGACAATTTGGCAAATCACCAAACAATGTGTTGGCTGATTTGATGAGCTTCGGATTTTCAATCCATCATGCTGGCTTGTTACGAACTGACAGGTAATTACAATGTTCAAAATGCTAAATGTTAATTTCCTATAAGAATATGTAATTTGTACATTTTCTTTGTAGAAATATGATTGAGAAATATTTCCGTGAAGGTGTGATTCGTGTGTTGGTATGTACAGCAACATTAGCCTGGGGCGTTAACTTACCGGCTCATGGAGTTATAATTCGGGTAGGGTCGTTGACATATGATTCATGTACATGTATATTTATTGCTAACATTATATTTGACAGGGCACTGAAATTTACGACTCTAGACGTGGTACAACAGTCCCACTGGACATGTTGGATGTGTTACAAATATTCGGTCGTGCTGGACGACCCCAATACGATGTCTCTGGTACTGGTGTCATAATAACCTCGCATGACTATTTAAATCACTATCTTAGGTTATTTACCCATCAGATACCGATCGAAAGTAGTTTTCTTGAACGCTTGCCAGATCATTTGAATGCAGAGGTCAGTGCCCGTATACACAAGTTATTAACATGTGTTAATCATGGTTAATTTCAGATTGTTTTGGGAACAGTTTCCAACGTGAACGAAGCACTAGAATGGTTAAGTTACACGTATCTGCATCAGCGACTGACAATCAATCCACATGCTTACGGAATAGACTTTACTAGTGTTAGGGTATGTACATACGAAAAGCGAATATTTTATAGTGATCTAAATAAATTTATCTAAATTCACAGGAAGGCAATCCACTGATTGATTTCCGGAAAAAGTTTATACGTACTGCCGCGGAAGCTTTGGATAAAGCGCGTATGATTCGATTCAACAAAGACAGTGGTGATTTCATATCGACAGATTTAGGCCGAACTGCAAGTCATTATTATATCAATTATGATACAGTGGAATTGTTTAATAACTCCATTGAGCCTTTTATGACCGAAAAAGATATATTGGGTATGATTTCTCGAGCTGATGAATTTGTTCAATTAATGGTTCGAAAAGAAGAGTGCGATGAACTAGATGCATTGCAAAATAACAACTGTGAACTTGCCGTATCTGACGGTAATACTGACGTATGTGGTAAAGTGAACATTCTTATGCAAACATTTTTATCACGAGGTTATGTTAAAAGTTTCGCTTTAGTGTCTGATATGGCTTACATAACTCAAGTAAGTATTTCAGTGATTTCATGAACGAGGACACACGTGTTAATGAACTTAATTTACTTTTAGAACGTTGTGCGCATTGCCAGAGCATTGTTTGATATTGCACTTCATCAAAATAATCCAACGTTGGCGGGCCGTTGTCTTATGGTAGCACAAATGTTTGAATCACAACAGTGGGACTTCCAGTCACCACTCCGGCAATTCTCGGTATTAAATCATGAAATTATCGAAAAACTAGAACGTTATAATTTAACAGTAGAAAGTATTCGAGATGAAGACGTGAAGTATCTGAATAGTATATTTAGAAATAATCGTTACGGTACGCTCGTTAAAAAATGCGCTTCCGAATATCCATTTCTCGATGTGGACTCATCGATTCAGCCAATCACAAGGGCAGTTCTTAGAATCAAATTGACAATATATGCGAACTTCGTATGGAATGACAAAGTGCACGGTTCCACTTCCGAAAGTTTTTGGCTCTGGATTGAAGATCCCGATAATAATACTATTTATTACTCGGAGAATTTCGTTATAACGAAATATAACGTTTGTCATGGACATCCAATTGAATTGGCATTCACCGTACCACTGGTTGAACCACAACCAGCTCAGTACTTTGCTAAGATAACCAGTGAGAGATGGCTGGGTTCATCACACATACACGCACTGTCTTTCAGAGATTTAGTATTACCTGAATCCCATCCACCGCATACAGGTATAATCTTGATTTGATGACAATAGAGTAACTGAACATTTATACTGTCGTTACATTTATATGTCTTTTTTTAGATTTACTAGAACTTCGTCCACTACCGCTAGCCGTATTGAAAAATAAGGAATATGAAGCTTTGTACAAATTTAGTCACTTTAACCCAATACAAACACAAATTTTCCATTGTCTGTACCACACAGACAATAATATCTTAGTAGGCGCACCCACCGGTTCCGGTAAGACGATTATATCGGAACTAGCAATGCTGCGGTTATTCTCCAAATATCCAAATCAAAAAGTTGTGTACATTGCTCCACTGAAAGCGCTCGTCCGAGAAAGAGTTAAGGATTGGAAAGGTCGATTCGAACAGCAGATGAACAAAAAAGTCACAGAACTAACAGGCGATGTCAATCCAAATATTAAGGAAATACTAAATGCTAACATTATTATCACTACACCGGAAAAGTGGGATGGTTTGAGTCGTAGTTGGCAATCCAGGAATTATGTGAAACAAGTTGGTCTAATGATCATTGATGAAATTCATTTACTTGGAGAGGACAGAGGTCCCGTGCTTGAAGTGATAGTGTCTAGGACAAATTTCATTTCAGCGAATACGAATATGAAATTAAGAGTGGTTGGTCTTTCTACTGCCTTGGCGAATGCTAGAGACTTAGCTAATTGGCTTGGCATTAAAGAGGTAACTATACATGCTTGTAAAATGTCATTATCGGTATGTACCAAGTAGTGCATTGATTTTAGATGGGCTTATACAACTTCCGACCGTCTGTACGACCTGTACCGCTGGAAGTTCACATATCTGGTTACCCTGGCAAACACTACTGTCCACGCATGATCTCAATGAATAAACCAACGTTCCAAGCGATCCGCATACACGCTCCTGATAGTCCGTCATTAGTGTTCGTTTCCTCGCGTAGACAGACAAGACTTACTGCACAGGATCTATTGTCTTTCTTAGCAGCAGAAACTGATTCGAAATCATGGTTGCATATGCCGGAGCCCGAAATGAATCAAATCGTGGCAACTGTAAGAGATAGCAGTTTAAAACTTTGTCTTCCGTTCGGCATTGGAATTCATCATGCCGGTTTAGAAGACCATGATCGGAGAATAACGGAAGAGCTGTTCGTTAATCAGAAGATTCAAGTGTTGATTGCAACAGCTACACTTGCGTGGGGCGTCAATTTCCCTGCACATCTAGTAGTTGTTAAAGGTACTGAATACTTTAATGCAAAAATCGGCCGTTATGAAGATATGCCGATCACTGATGTACTGCAAATGATGGGACGTGCTGGCAGACCCCAATTCGATACTAGTGGTGTAGCTGTGGTGCTTGTGCACGATATAAAGAAAAATTTCTATAAGAAATTTCTCTATGAACCGTTCCCTGTTGAATCCAGTCTGTTGCAAGTTATGCCGGATCATATAAATGCAGAAATCGTTGCGGGAACTATCAGAACAAAGAGTGAATTATTAGAATACCTTACGTGGACATACTTCTTTCGACGACTCATACAAAACCCCACTTACTATAACTTGTCCAGTTTAGAAAAAGAAGACATTAATGGATATTTGGATAGCTTGTCCCAAGCAACCTTGGATCGGTTGATAGATTCCTATTGCATTGAATACAATGAAGTATATTTCTTTAACATAATCGGTCTACGATGTATATATTTTAACGCAATATTATTTTAGGATACTTTGCACTATTCCGCCACACCGTTAGGTCAGATTGCATCATACTATTATCTTTCAAATGAAACTATGCGACATTTCCAGGAAAATCTGAAACCTGATTTATCGTATGAAGATTTGTTACATGTTATATCAAAATGTCACGAATATGCAGAATTTCCAGTGAGACACAATGAAGACTTAATAAACAGGTTATTAGTGTGTAGTGTAGTGGTGTTTGCAGAATTGTATGTAATGTAAATGTTCGTTGCATTTAGTGAGCTATCCGGATTCTGTCGTCTGAAGGCTAGCGACTTTACTTCACCACATACAAAAGTATTCCTCTTACTCCAAGTACATTTCTCTAGACTACCGGTGCCTATAACGGACTACAAGACTGATCTTAAGAGTGCATTAGAGCAAGTATTAAGAATTACACAGGTTTGTAATTAATGCTTCTTATAATTTACACGTGCAAAACAGTAACTATTTCTAATAATGCATATTCTTTAGGCTCTAATTGATGTTTCTGGTAACTTGAAATGGCTGTCTTGTACATTGAAACTACAACAATTATTGCAAATGGTTATACAAGGTTGTTGGATAGATGACAGTCCAATTTTACAGTTATATGATTTTGATGAGACTAGTTTGGAACGATTGCTACAAGATTGGAGGTTAGAGTTTCCAAATTACTGTGAAGACACATTGTCAGGGATACTTAGTGCATACAAAATGAAAAAGGATACATTTATGAATTTAATTGAAACCGCATGCAATACAGATTGTATAAAAAACATAACAAAAACACTGGAAAATATTCCTAGGATATGTGTTAGCATTTCAATTTACGATGAAAATAAAAACATTGCATCAGACGTTTTAAAAAATATCATTGATGGCAAGCGTATTCAAATAGAAACCAATAAAGAATACAGTATTAAAGTTCATTTGAAGAGACTGGGAAAAAAATCACCGACGGTGTCTGCTCGACATTATCCTAGAACCAAAGATGAAATGTGGTTCTTGAATTTGGGATACAGATCAACGGACACTTTGATCGCTCTAAAACGAGTATCGGTTCACAAAGTAAATAGTTGTACATTAAACTTTGTGAGTCCTGCATTACCAGGTAATAGAGTTGTGTAATTGTGCTTGATTTGCAACTTATATATAACTTTGTTTTTCAGGTGATTACTCCCTTTCGTTATTTTTCATATCCGATTGTTATGTTGGTTTAGATCAACAATATAACATTGACTTAAAAGTGTTACGTACTGCATAACAGTCATTTCTGTTACTATATTTATTATCTTTCAATAATATTTATGAATATTGTTTTTGGAAAATTATACAGTTATCTATAAATAAATATATTTGCTAAGTTAAAACTGCAGCAATTTATCTGACATATTTCTTATGATTTCAAGCTGTTAATTTAATTATTTAATACAGATAATTTGACAATATGTGTTGATTTTGTGGTATCAGTACGTGTAATGGATGAATCAGGCTGGTTATGTGAACATATAGTTATGTTTCTAGTAAAATATTGTTACCTTAAAATGTATAATAATAATACTCAGATATGTTGAAACGAGTAACATTTATTAAAAATTTTATATTACAAATAAATTTTAATTCAATATTTTATTCACAGCAAAATTTATCATTGTAGTTGAGAAAAAAATACGCTTGAAGCATATGTAAGAGTTTTTGACTGGAATTTACAGTGGAAAGCTCGTACGGTACTCTAACCATTGTCTGTTTAACCTGAGAACAGGTGTTGTAGTTTACTTTTCGTGAATATGTCCCAACATTTTAGAACAATAATTTTATTGTAAACTGTACATTAAGTATATATGAACGTTCCTTAACAATGGCTAAATCAGTAGATAATGATCGTGTATGATCAACATATATAACAATTTTCATCTAGAATGTTCACGATTCAATATAAATGGCAAATGACTTAAAAATATTTAGAAAACAAGGATTTGGTAATGGAGTGATGTTTCAGTTGAGCAAATAATTGTATATAACAAAGCAAAATGGCCAGACAAGTATTAATGAACTGGTAGACAAATATTGATGACGCGAAATGATTGAATTATTAGTAGCCTTCACTGGTTACACTGAAAACGATACTGTTCAAGTAGCGGGAGAACGTTTGGAATGAGAATTTATCCAGAAAGCGGCGTTTCCCAGATGCACCCAATTTCTCTCGGAGTTCGTCGTGACCGATCAACTTAGCCATATAGTGTGCCATGTTCTCAGGTATTGGTTCAGTCAGATAACCGGTGCTTTCGTGTACAATCGTCTCGGTAGGTCCGCCAGATTTTACTGCTATTACCGGCTTGCTACAGTACATCGCTTCTAAAGGCACAATACCGAAATGCTCGTGGTCCGGCGTGTACAGAACACAGCCGCAGTATGCCAACAGACTAACTTTCATATGATCGGAGGGAGATTTCATAAACGTTACTTTCGATGTGAGGTTCCATTTCTCGCAAAGTTCTACAAGTTCATCATAGTACTCGACATTTTCCGTTACACGTGTGTCATAGCCACCGGCAATCACTAAATGCACCTTATTCCATTCTTCGTCACGTAGTATTGTCTCCAATGCTTGCATTGCATGTATGGCCAGACCCAAGTTCTTCTTTCTCTCGTACCGGTTGATCGACAAAAACACGAAACTGTCTTCTTGGATGTCGGGAATGTTAATGTTCAGCAAGTGCTTCTCATTGTGGTCGAAGGCCTTAGTATTTATTGATGGATACAAAACTGTCGGTGCAACTTTAATTGACTTAAACGTGTTCTTGAACACACGAGCAGTAAAACTACTGTTCACTAGAATACGATCCGCAAAACTCATAGTTGTTTCTTCAAGCCAATTCAACGGCTGTCTGTACACCTTTTTTAATGAACCACCTGGTTTACTTAGTAGAAGATCCGGGAAATGACAATAAAAAATCGTTTTAAAACGGAATAATTTTATCAGTGGAAGTCCGATTGGTATTTGATCACAGATAAGGACGTCCGGTCGGTCAACTGGTGCAATTACCATTAACAGGTAAATCGTTAAGTACAGCATTCGTATGTATGCACATAATGCGTGAAAATAGCCGAACACTGTCCTAGGCAACCAATCGCCAACCACAGATATAGGAAATGTTCCATCTCTAGTTTCTACGAAGCAATGACTTGGATCATGATGGTTTGTCACGAAACTCACTTTATGGCCCTTTTCTTGCAGAGCTAGTCCAGCATCTACTACAAGCCTTTCAGCCCCACCGATACCAAGGTCTGGATGTAAAAATATTGCGTGTACCATAGTGAGTGAACCTACAATAAAACAATACAAGTACGTGGCATGATATGATAAGAATATACAACATAAGCACTTTTCATATGCATTTATAAAAAGATTTGGCATAATATAATACAATAATTACCAATACATTACCTGTTTATTATCGATATAAATGTTGTCGCGTCATAAATATGTGTGAATACTACTTTTGTTTTCAAATGCCGACAAACAAATGACAGCTATTCACTGACATGAAGTTCCTGCTATAGCAATGCTATTGACAGTTTTTGTTGTTCTTCTAGTTGCCTACACTGACAGGTTAATATAAGAGTTTGACAGTGATGTTTTTATTAATACATGCATTGAGACTATTTTAGTAAACACAATAATGATTAACAATATAAATAAATCTAATAAGAAAATAAAATTAGATGACTGCAATCATAATGAAGAAAATAAAAGTGACGAAACTTATAAATATCCAATACCTCCAGATGGAACACCAGTAAATAGAAAAATAATACGAAGAGCTGGACAGTATTTATTGGGCCCAAAATTAGGGTCTTCTCCCGTAAGATGCATGTTTCAGTGCCTTGGTAGAAAGGAAAACACAGATGAATTTTATACAATAAAAATACTTATGTTAAAAGATAGTAGCGAAGAAGAAACGCAAGATGATCGGCAAGGAAAATTGCTAATGCATACGGAATATTCATTATTGTCAATGTTGTTACGACAGGAAGGCATTATTAAAGTTCATGGTTTATTTAAGGTATTTGAAACAACTCTATTTGTATTTGGATATTTATTGTTAATTTTTATTGTAGGATTTTGCACTAGAAGAGCGACCAAGTGGACCTAGATCTGAGATGGTTTACACTGGAAAACTAAAGGAACGATTGTGTTTAGTGTTAGATTGTTTAACAATTCATGATTTTAGTTGTAAAAACCTTGATCTTATTAATTTACAACATTACGTTATTAGAGAAAAGAAGCTAGATGAAAAGGAAGCAATTATGATATTTTATAATATTGTTAGAATTGTCGAAGCACTCCATGAAGTACGTAGAATTGTATATGTTATAGAATTGATAGGTTAATACTTAACGTGATAATCATTTTAGCGAAACATTGTACATCGTGATTTAAAACTTGGCAATCTTGTTCTCAACCAACGAACACATCGTGTGACAATAACTAATTTCTGTTTGGGTAAACATTTAACTAAAACGAACTCTCTACTAACTGATCAAAAAGGTTCTCCAGCATATATATCTCCCGATGTGCTTAGTGGAAAACCGTATGCTGGTAAACCGTCAGATATGTGGGCATTAGGTGTTGTGCTGTATACTATGTTGTATGGACAGTTTCCTTTCTATGATTCTAACCCCACTGTTCTATTCCAAAAAATTAAAGCAACAGATTTTGTAATACCCATGTAAGTTGTATGACAATTATAAGATATATATATATATATATATATATATCCTGGATATTTGTAGTTCAGAACGTGTTAATACAAGCACAGTGCTACTCATTAAAGGATTGCTAACGCTAGACCCAAATGAACGTTTTACCGCCATGCGAGTTTTGCAACATATCGAGTTAATTGTTACTGAATTGAAATCACCGTTAAGCTCGGAATGTGTGCAAATTGTACCTGATATTGATGACACATTAACCAACGATAATGAAACAAATCTAAAAGATGAGGCTGAATCATTAGAAACTACTAAATTTTCTGGTAAATTATGAAAACAAATTCACATGATTGTGTGTTCACTGATCGATGTTATTTTCTTTATTAGACAATAAAGGGATATCAAGCAAAGATAAGGTGAACGAATCCAGACCATTTGGCGTGCAAATACCTGTACAACAGATTGGTCAAGATGCAAGAGCTGTCACAACGGCAGAGTTGCTGCGATTTCAGCATTTTCTATCTCTTAGCTCTTCGGTTCATACGTCACATTTTGTAGAAGTCCCGACACCACAGATGGCTGGTTTAGGAGATCAACAAAATGCTGTAAATCATTCCCAAAACGAGTCACTAGATACCGATACTAGTAGTAGCAATCGGACAGGCATACAACGACGGCTTATGCGACCAGCTAGATTCTTTCCGGGACTAAGACGAAGTGCAAACGTGAGAACACTCTGCAGTTACCAGAGTGGACCGCAACAGATAAGTAACGGTCACGTAGCTTTGCATTGTCCAGTTGAGTTGCAACCAAGGGTAATACCCACTCAAACTCTTGCCGCACCGACCAATTTAATGGAAATAATTAATGGATCGATGCGAGTACGTCATGTTGGAAGGGATTCACCAAATGACGGCGAACGCAACGGAAATGGTGATGATTTCATCACTATTCCGACATCTATGGTACCTGTTAATTCGGAACCCGTCCTTAGATCCAATCGAGTGCTGATGCAATCCGTTTTATCTCTAATGCTCCCACGAGGTACAGCTGAAAGAGAATCCGAAGTTCCTACCAGTGAACGTGTAGCTGCCATTTTGAATGATGTCAGGCATGGTTTAAACCCATCTGACAGTTCTCGCAACTATCAATCATTTCCTGGATAAATTACAGCATTATTCGTATTATTTAAGAAACGTTTGGCGTATCAAATGTTGGAAGTATCATTTCTCTTTATAAAACAGCACAAACTGTTATGACTTTCATGTAAATCAGTGGAGTATCCCAACTCGAGCATCAGTGTTTTCGGATACAATTTTAAACCAACAGCAAGGAAAAATACAATTCAACCAATTTAATTAAAATAAATTATAATTTTATTTATAAACTTTGATTATTAAATTATTTTTTGTTGCAGATTTTCTTTAGTCAATTGTTGATCTTCAGAAGGAAAATATTGAATCCAAAATGGTTCGAATAAATAACTATAGTTCAAGGTGTAGTTCTATATATGAACTAGCATTTTATTCTTTTGCTTAATAATGAGCAAAAGCCATATGGTCGAAACGTCGCTCTATCTGTGATCATCTGTATGATTAAGCTATGAAATAAACAGTTCACAACATCTTGAACTATAGTCATTTATTCCAACCATGATGGATTCAATATTTTCTTTCTCAATAATTATTTTTTAGTAACCTCGTCAATCAAATACATTGAAAAATTTAAATTCTTGTGCTGCTTTTGAATACTGTTTTATTATTTATATATTTAAAATAATTTTTGAATTTGAAAGAGAAATTTGAGCGATATAGAAAACTTTTAATGCCAGAAATCTTAAGCAATATTTACTAATAATAATATATTTTTAAACTTATGTAAATATGTCGAGAATTAATAAAATTATTACCTAAATATTATTCAACGAAACAAAAGTTACGTTTGCTCGTATGTACAGTAAAGCTTCGCTCAGCGCTTTAAATGCGTTCCTGAAGACAGAGCGTTAAACGAAACAGCGTTATACGAGGTCATACTGGGTCATATTCTATAATTGTTCCCTATAATCCGTAATTGTATCTTCATGAACCGCGTTATAACGAATCTTCGTAAATTTAGAGCTTTTTAGGGGTTCACGGAAAAACCGCGTTACATCGAATCAGCGTTAATCGAGTGAAGCGAGGCCTTACTGTACATACATATCTGTGCAGGGCCGGCTGTGGTTTTTGCGGGGCCTCGCGAAATATGCCACCCCCCCCAAAAAAAATAAAGAAGAGTTTGATATATAAATATTTCAATAAATATGTATATAGTGGTTATTTGAATAATTTTCATATACAAATATGGCAATAATTATTTGAACTATAAAGGCACGGGGGTCCCTGGAAAAATTTCGACATCTGGGCCGGCCCTGTATGGGTGCAAGCAAGAAGTTGAATAAATACTTGCGGCGATTCACATTTGTTATTACTACTAGACTATGCGAGGTATCAATACAAACGGTGTGGTACATTAATGAAACAATATGTGAAGTAAATATATTCAGAAATTAACGGTTACTTTATTTGCTAATGTAATAAATATAGGTATATATGCACTATTCACATCCATATAGGAGTGACGGCACATCAGATAAATTTTATTCACGACATTAACAAAATAACACATTTTACTCGTATAAATCTATACACATATCGTATTGTTATAACGAGCGGGGCTTCTCAATAATTCGTTTGTTTTGTATTATGACGTCACTGCTATATGGATTACCGAATTTATTTTCCTTGAATATGCGATGTAAACTCCACTGATCTTTAAAGACTGATATTTGCATAGTACATTTGAGATAATCATGTTCATTTCGGCGTTCTATTTTTGTTAATGATATTTAGTAGTAGTTGCTGTTTGTAGGTAAATATTGATAACAATTTTATGAACAAAGTATCGTACATACATATTTATATGAATACACTAATACGTTCCTATACGGTCCCTCTTTACACGACTTTTCTCTATAATGGTCTTGTGTAATTATGGTTCAGTTCCGAATACGATATGCGGCCAAAAAGTTGGGAAATCTCTTCTGTACGGGTTATTGTCATGTGTTTTAAGTTTTGCAAGGAAATAAATGATTTGTTATACAAGCATTTCGCTTTACGACCGATTTGTGAGGACCGCGTAGCGAAGTATCAGTGTATGTGAAACCTAATCTTATAACAAGTATTTTATTATATTTTTATACATGTACAATAGCATAGTATTTATAAAATATGTAACTGCATATGGATTTTACTGTTATGTGCGTTAATGTGCCCCTTGTAAAGTGTCATACATCGTTGTTATTTTCTATTAGATTAATATAACAGAGAAAACTGTTTGATAATTTTGTAATACGTCGTAACCATTATTATAAACAAAAAAGACGTTAACTATCATAATATATAATTTTTTTTTTTATATTTATCGATTTTAAAGTGTTCCACTTTTCCATGACTATTCGCGCCCTATGCAACCGTCTCAACATATACATTTTCAAACGAGATTGTTATCTATTTTCTAATTTTACAATAACTACTTTGTGAAAAAAATATTTAAATATTTCATGGAAATATTTGTTGTATTTTTTTTTTATTATTTTCGTATTCTTCCTTCCTTCATTTTGCTTTCGTGTTCTTAATTTATTAGTTATGACCAGTTACGGCATTACTTTGAATGGTTGTTTTATATAATAATAGCTCTGAGCTAGGCACATAGATTAGATTATAGTTTTATGTGATCGTTAGTAGTTCATTTCAATGCCTTTGTGACATTAGTTACACGCAGATACGCAGAACTGTACTTCATTATAAACTGGATAGTAATAAAATGCTATTATACCGAATGTGCCTAGATATCTGGAATGGAAAAATTGTGATTACTGCTGAACAATACATTCAAGAACCAAAGTGTAAATAAAAAAGTTGTTAATTAAAAACTGCATGATATGATGCCATATTCAGCGCTAAGATATATTTCTCTGAGGCTGCGTTCGAATTGGACAATTTAAGTGCACTAATGTATCACGTAAATGGTTTTATACACTAAATTGTGCACTAAATGACATTAGGATTTGTAAAAGCACACTACGCCCTGAATTAATTAATTAATATATTAATTTCCCATGTCCCTGATTTATTAGAACATCCGGTATAATATTATTAATGCTATATAAAAAAAACCTTTTCTGTTATAATAACACATAAAACAAAAAATTCATTACAAAAAAAAGAAATCTTCACTAACATCGACTAAATGTGCCACTTTTTCTACGATTTCTTAATGGTAATATGCTGAATTTATTAGTACATTCGATAAACTTTGATTTCATGTAGTTACTTAACCCAAATGGAATAGGACACTCTTCGTGAATCACGCTGTATATACCATTTATTAATTTATTTCACATTTTTTACATAGGTCTCTGATATAGTGTTTGAATTTATTTAAATAGCATTTATTATGTTATAAATTTAGATACTTACTACACGACAAGTACGTCTCTGCCATTCGGATAGATTTTATTTAATATTAATATATTAACCATGCTACTCTAATAACATTTTGTGTTTATAAACATTATTTGTTAAAATTACGGCCAATAGAATTGTTGCTAAATCAAATTATTTATTTATTGGTTGTCATGTATATTATACGAATAAAATTAGCCGCGTCATCGCTCAGAGCAATGAATTTTGAGTCCATGACGGGGTGCTGGAAGGTTAAATATGATAATTTATTGCGTAAAATAACGACGACTGAAATATAATTATTAATATACAAATGATTATATTTAGCCGGTGAATTTCATTTCACCGTCGAGATGGTGACGGGGAATAATCTCTCGGTAACCCCCCGTGGATTCAACAATGTTCTCTGGTTAGTGTTTAGAGTATGGGAATAAGCCTTAACTTCTGTCCGTTGACCTAAATGATAGTACACAAGGGTAGGAAAATGCTACCAAATATCCTGATGCACTTGTGCTATAGAGATTATATAAAAAGTTTCAACACAAAAGTCCCATCGTTTATTTTTATTCTCTGCCGAACATCAAGTTCCAAGCCTCGAATCGGTGAATGTTATCAGGGG
Source organism: Carabus problematicus (assembly GCA_963422195.1). Taxonomy (NCBI): domain Eukaryota; kingdom Metazoa; phylum Arthropoda; class Insecta; order Coleoptera; family Carabidae; genus Carabus; species Carabus problematicus. The sequence goes on from OY728577.1 coordinate 28,512,995, forward strand.
TGAAATGGTCATCTGGAAAATGTCAGAAGCACTACTAGAGTGATACTAAATTTTTGTCACTAACCGATTCCATTAAGTCACAGCCAACGTGAATGATCTTCAGATTTTCGAATAAAAAAATTTAGATGTAGTCAACACATAACATATATTTCTTTTTATTGCATTTAATGATTAGTACATTTCCTTTTGTCCGTTGAAATATTATAATTTAAAGAAAAATTGGCAATAATAAACTTATTATTAAACAGAACGTTAGATTCTAGAAACTGATGCACGATTATAATACTTTATCTATACTGCGTATTAAGTAGTAATAAATATATTATTTTTTGTACAAGTTCAGTAGAATAACTCTAGTTTGTCTGTGGCATTGGGTAGTAAAAATATGAGTATATAAAGCTAGAAATTAGGGTAAGACAGGGCCGGCCTTCTCCATATAGAGGCCCGGGTACAAATTATTAAAAATTTAATGGATTTTTGTAAGTTTTTTAAATATTTTATTATGAACGTTTCCAAATATATAAATTTAAACTGTCAGTTATTTGTCCACTTACATTTCTCGGGGCCCCGCCGTCCGAGCCCCGAATGCCGAAAGCCCCGTGTCCCCTGTGACCGGACATGGGTAGGATATCACGGAACCTTGTGTTTCTGGGCAATTACTATACATACAAGTTGACGTAACTGTGCCTGTGTCTGTACGAATTGCTTATCTATAAATTTCCCTATCTAAAACAACAGATCAGACATTTTTTTTATTTATTCTTCATTGCTGACGATGACAATAATAAATTATTAGGTTAAGCGCTTGTTTTATATAAAGAATCAGGATTTATTATCGAGTTGGTATAAGAAAAATGGCCAACAGGGGACTACAAATCATAGCATAAATAATGTATAAGCGTGTACGGCAGAAGAACTTTTGTAGTCAGCTTGACCCTCCATTCGCTAGTATCGCCAGTTGTTCACAACACGTATATAATACCTACATACATTACATACATATATCTGATAGGTTAATATTAATTAAATATAAATACAAAATTATCAAATTATGTTTTGCTTTTGTTAGATTATGATTGTTTAAGTCTGTGCTGACAATGTACATCATGCAATGATCGAGTGTTTACCAGCATAACATGGCCATTATGATAATGACGTTGCTTACAGATTACCATCGATGTGTCCCTATATTTATGCATGAATATCTTTGAATCTCAATTATATGAAAATGAACCCGGCTACTTTAGATTTGTTCGCCGCTACACACACATGTGTTAGTAATTTGAATATGTTGCACAGGTGTGCAACTAGCGATTATATTAATACTTGTGATTCATAACGCATGCATCGTAAAACTGTACGAATTATTATATCGTCGAGCGGTGTATACGGGTTAGGGTAAGTTAAGGTGATTGCCGTGCTTGGGACAAGTGCCAGATTACCGAAACAAATTTTACTTGCAAACAACACATCTGTCGTTTCCTGATGTAAGGTGGGGTTCTCACTGCGTTATATATTGTTATTTGTTTCGAATAGGATTTTGTTACGTAATCTAAACAAAAAGAACTGCTAGTAAGTTGGATATTTAAAATGTGAACCAAAAACATTTACATATTTACTTTAGTAATGCAAAATTCAGATTAGCATATATTCGTAGTTTTATTTTGTACATGAAATATATATAGTCTGGTATTTGATTCACCGTTTTTCCACAGGTTTGTGGCCAGGCGTCGAAGCGTACCGGCTTCTGTCTCGGTGCCGGTAAGTAATGGAACGATAGACCGGCACATGCACATCTCTCCACTATAACTGCAGCGATGTTTATGGAGCACAGGGGTTGTTCTTTGTTGGGAGTGATATGAACTCAAGTGAACGACTGTTGGCGCCAACGGGTTGTCGCGACGTCATCCCTTAATACGCTACAGGTACGTACCGGAATAAATTCGAGAATTTAAAATTTTCACTGAATTCACTTACACTATGATTGCTACATGAACAGTGAAACTATTATGACAATTACTAATAATAACATTTGGCAACACAGCTACAAAATCGCCGTGTGTTGATGTATATTTTCACACTCAACACTTAAAATCACGCCAATCTTGAAAATTATTCATAAATGTACATATTATGTATATACTTGTGCGTGTATTATAAATGAACGATAGAACGACATAAAGAGAAAATGTATATTTTTCCTTTTCGTTCGGGATACCTCTCTGTATCTTTTTGTTGGACTAGGTCCGGGATACGGACGACCATGTTAGTGTGTAACACATATTCCATTCGGAAAATAATAGCATTACGGCATTATATTCATTTGTAACATGTCTTCTGGGATTTATTTATGCTCTGCTAAAATAGTGCACAGTCTGCACTACACCCTCTCTAATTCCCGTATTGCAAAATGATCCTGATGTCTACACTCGTTATGCATTTTTACAAGTACAGCATTTCAGAAAAGTTACGGAGATTATGTCAAAACAAAAGAAATATTTTTGAATATATATATATATATATATATATATATATATATATATATATATATATATATATATATATTCAAAGATATTTCTGTTGTTCAGATATATACTCTGTCCATAGATATAAGAATTTGACATGATTCCTTAATAGGTAGGGGAGTACCCTTCACAGCAGGAGAGGCCATAAACTACTAGTAGTGGCGGTATTCAGGTAAATTTGTAATGCTCTTAACGGGAAAGACAAGAGACATTTTGTTTATAATTAAGACGTAATAATAATTTATTGAATATTCCATTTATTTATGTTAATTTGTATTGTTATTGTTAAGATGTATATCATATTCACATTTTTGTTGTTTTTATTTTTCAAAATGTATTTATAAATTTCTGAATACATCTCTGCTTTTTATTCATTTACTATGTCGTATAATCTGGGATAATCCTCTGTTAATAGCATGCTGCGTTTAGTCAAATTCTTATATCTATGGATACACTATACGTGAATATATTTCTACTGCTATGTAGCAGCAAAGAATTATTTATCACACCTTTTAAAATATATTACTCTGGCAATAAAACTGGTAGCGATCCAGGGATGAGTAATCGTGATTTATGGCAAACTGTAAGTCGAATACGAAAACGTGAATATTGTAGAATATATATTAGATGATTTGATATATTTTCGATACTTTATTTCGTCTCTGAAATAAGAAAAATTCTTTCATGAAAAGAAGTAAACAGTACTTGCATTACGCATGTATTAGTCCAGACTTGATGTTAATCATACTGAAAATATTATCTCTCTCATAACCCTTCACTTTAGCAGATGTTACAAAGTATACTTTTAGCTCGGTAGGTAACGATTTTTTCTCTTGGGTTATTACGACATTCTGTTTAAGAATACATAAACAAAGTTTAATACTTGTATTAATTTGTCTTAACGTAATTAGCAAATGGGTACATTTTCCTACTGCGTCGAAATAATTTTATGCTTGTTTATTATTGCCCTTAAGTGATGATTCTTAAATCGCCCCCTTTTATAATTTCTCTAAAACGTCCATTTTATATCGTAATAAATATTAAAATATTCTTTATGAGTTTGTTTGTGTACTTATTTAAATTGTTTTTATATGCGCGTTTTTTTTTTCTCTTAAATATACTCGCGTAATTTTTCTGCAGACGAGAATAATAATAATTCGTAAGCTTGAGATTTATTCTAAACTTTTGCTGTGTTCCTGCAAACACAAAGAAGATTCGGAGAGATTATGTTCAAGACCGAGGATTAATTACAAAAGTAAATTGTATTTTTTCAGAAGTTAGAAAGGGGATTCTTTGTAACACTGTACCTAATTATTCCACATAGGAAAACATCAGTGTATCGTTTCTGAAGAGACCTATACTTGCGAGAAAGTATTAAAAATTTAGTAGTAAGTGTATTTTCTTGTTCAATTATATTTGTAATATATTTCTCTTACGGGCTAGTAACTAATTATTTTTTCCGCTATTTGCTAACAAAACATTTCCTCTTTCCAAATATCTAGTTCTATTCGAATCGAAATGAACGAATACTAAATAAAATTTAGCACAAAAGTAAATAATGTTTGCATTTTAACATAGATATTAATTTTTTAAAACTAACAAATATATAGTATGAAAATTCCTAACCATTTTTTAAATTTATTTTACATGAAATATATAATGCTGTATGAAAACGAAAATTTATAATCAATATTGTTAAGAATTAACATATTAAGAAACAACAATTAGTATAAAAAAATGGAAATATATTTCTCATTATTTCCAGTAGTCTAGTTCAGATTCAAAACTCGCTTTAGTAAACAGGAACGCGAAAGCTGCGTTTACATATATAGGGCTCGGTCCGGCCGCGGGCTGGCCGCGGTCTCGTTTTAGCGAGCATTCACATTAGGCAGCCGCGGTCTTGGGTCTCAGTGCAGTCTCACTTGCAGTGGATAGATTATATTTAATTTGTTCTGTTTTATCCATCAGATATAGCACTAGACATGACTTATATGCGTGTGAATAATACAGTGAAACCTTGCCATTGTGCTACGTTATGTATGTACATTATTTGTCTATACATACATCTTCTATTTACTATGTACAATGTACATACATAAGCCAGTTAGTTTAGTGTTTGTGTGTACGTGCTGAACGTGAATTCGTGTCTGTCAAGAGACGGCCGGTGTTCATTGATTGTTTCGGAATATAGATAAATGGTGAATAATGAAGGGTGTCAGGTGACGCTATTAGAATGTAATCCAACAAACACAATTAGGGGCGTCCTAACGTATGTCGCCCTGGCTCGTCGTTGTCAGCTCACTCTGTCACTTAAATACTCCTCATTAGGGTAATTTGGTTTGGTCGCGAAATGTTTCACGTAGTGCAAGCCACTTTTTCTATATTTATTCCGTAAATGAATGCGTCACTGTCAGCTCTCTCGTGGAAAAACAAAACAAGCAAACTTAGTCCACTATGTTTATTAATGATATATTCAAAACGAACAACGAGATTTAGATCTATACTGAATGTCAGAGGACTTTATTTTTATTCGGATGTAATCTTTGGTTGTATACATAATTGTAAAAGGGACTAGGTGAAATGACTTTTTTACCACAACCAGTGCTGCGTATGAAATTTTTTATCAGAGTTGTTCATTTTTTAAAATGTTCATATTTACGTTTTTTTGAATTATAATAAATCGATAGTAATCTTGCATGCAATTTTTGAAAGTTAATTTGGTGAGTCGGATGAAGAATGAAATATGCCAAACGACATCCTTTATAAAATTGTTATCTGCAGTTTCGCGTCGTACGTCCTGATTGAAACACTGAAAACAGTAAAAAGGAGCTTCCTGATAAGAAGCTATTTTACGCGGCGAGATATGCAAATACGGGTTCTTTAGTAATACTGTTCATAACTGGAATCCCTGTGGGATAACAGAGGGTGCGTAGCGACAGGAACCCTTAACTGGAAGCGTAAAAAATATCTATCCACAAACGCGTACCAAATACTATGTATTATGTACACATATATATTCCTTTCTCTACAGCCTAATGCATAAAAATCAAATCCGAAATTGAATTGTTTAAGGCTACGCATGTGTGACTGTATTGGAGTACGTTACTGAAACGCTGTAGGCCGTGGGCCACTGAAACTTTCTAATAAAATTCCCTCTATCCTTTTTTTCCTTGTTGTATCTGCATTTTATATAAAAACACATACATACCACGTAACCTGGTTATGAGCAAATGTGAAAAAGTACGTTTCAATTTCAATTACACACACACACATAGCAGCATCTAGTACATATTCAAATTCAGAATATTCTGTGCGTTATAATGCTGTGTAAGTTAATTATTATTATGTTTGATCCATATGTTAGAACATATTTCGCATCCGCTTGACTGAGTAGCGCATATTGGACCATAGTGATTGCGCATAATGTTAATAATTGGATTATGTTGATAATTAGTATTAATTATTTGCATTGCTCTAGAGTTCAATAGCCTGCTGTTCTGTGATTGAACCTGTTCAACCGAATCAATTGTGCGTTCATCAATTGGGCGTTTGTTTCTAATGGCAGTGGCACTACTGTTTATTGTACTCGCACCATAAACAGAAATACGTACAATTTATTATCGATTGTATCCAACTATACAAGTGTTAGTTGCACACTTAATTATCATGTTTTTGTTCAAATATTACAATTGTACATAATGAGTATTTTTATTATAAACATTTCATACATATATCTAAATTGTTTGTGGTTATGTTGATTGTTCATATTGAATACAAAATGTACACACGTACATATATACGTTTGTAGTATAGACAAAGAACTGGAAATAAGAGTGAGAGAGAGCGGACGAGTGGGTAGGAGTGATCGTAGTGTATGGTATTTCAGTATCCAAATATGCAACGGTCGCATTAAGCTTGAGTAATGTTCACACTCTCATTGTAAACATGCAAAGTAGTCCGCTATCGATAATTCAGCGAGTACGGCAGCGTCCATCCGAAGCAATTTCCATATGCGATTTAGTACTCTGCTCGGCAAGCATCGGCAAGCGGCAAGAGCCATGGCACTCGGCTGATGGCCGACGGGGACAGTACTAGTAGTGTGTTTTGTCATATTGTTTAGCATATGAAACTTCCAATGATAAACTGCTCAATTCTGTGCCGCCGTGCACTCGGTTATGCCCCCATACTCAAATTCTCTGCGGTTATTTAAATGTAGTGATAACACGTCTGTAATTTCATTTCTACAACTTTGATAAATTACATCTTTTCATCATGCGCTTTGCATATCGCCATAGATATATTGGTCGATGACGTGAATTTAGCAAACAGAAGGGCGACACCGAGTGATATATCTTGCAGGAACCGTGTTCATTATTTGACAAAAGAGTTCTTTGTTCTTCTCGCGTTTTTCTCTTTCAAGGGGCGTAGATTACGTTGTATGACATTTATCAAAGTCGATTTTTTTCTCTGAAATTAGATTTAATTTTATATTTATTCATTTAAAACTTATGCTTTTCATTTACTGAAAGGTGTTTTAATTTGAAATGAAATATGTTAGCACTTACTCGTGTAAAACCTGTAGTGAACTGTTAATGAATAATTATTGTTTGTACATGATCAGATTCAGAACTATTTGGTTGTTTAGTCTTGTTGTGGCGTTGCTAGTGTTAGTGTGTTGAAAATGTCAGAAGACTGTGAATTAAAATGTGCACATTCTCTTGTTAATCTTCCAGTGTCTCCAAAATCCAAACGATGGAACAGGAACATCAATCATCCTGACTACCTTCTGAAACATCAAGATTTATCCGTCAGTATGCCTAGTCTTGAACCATGTAGAAAACACAGATACAAAAAATACGCGCGAACAGTTGGAACACAGACTACTGGCAACAATCATATGCATTCCGAATCCAGTATCTTTAAGAAAGGTAGGAATTTCATGATTATGTTACAATGCCGTGCACGAATAATATCCCCTTTCGAATAAACAGAACAGACTGAATGAATGCCTTATGAATCGTAAGAATCGGTGTGTGTGTGGAAGCAGGAAGCGTCACGGATGCGTGTTGACTATTTTGTCTGTCATCTGCAGTGGATACCCTTCAAATCCTATTTGTTCGTTCCCCAGATAGCATCGTACTTATGTCCTGAAATGTGGAGAGTGGTCAGCATATAGATAGACGCCTGTATGTGGTAACTCGCCCGTAGCCCACTATCCACTACCAACTACCCGCTACCAATAACACTAGGCATCACTTCAGTCGACAATTCAATTTACTCCGCCGATAGATTCCTCTGTAATGCGAAATTGATATGACGCGGGCATAATAATTCTTTTTATATTTTGATTTAAGGACCTGCTCTCGGATTCATGCCGTCGATGACTTAAAAATATGGAATATCTTTCCATTTCTTTTCTTCTGGTCGAAGTACTTTTATTTCTTTGTTCGTTCCGTTTCCTATTACGTACATTTCAAAAAAATAATCACGCATCCAGAAATGTTTATATTCGAGTATCATCGGATTATCGGGCGTTTACAGCACGTACTCAGCTTAAACCATAACGGAGATCGTAAGTCACGTGTTGTATGAGTTACGACGTTGCGCGTTTCTCAATCGCCAGCTTCATCTTGGACAGAACGTCTGGCAACTGTTAATGCCGGGGCTGCTTCTTTATAATCTCTCGTATTTATCATCATGCACCTTGTACCAATCGACCTCTGGCCTTTTTGCTTTTGTCTGTTACTGACAATCACTTGGGAGATTACAGCACCCTGTCTTTGTGTTATAAGGATTGATTAGGACTCCTGAAAGAATTGTCTCGCTACTAAAAAGAAATACCCTCCCCGTCGACTGGTTACTAAGTATTTTCGTCAATTTATAGACAACACCGCCGTTGTGGATCATTTCTAATTGTTTGTGAGATTAGATTAATATTTGAAACATACATTTCACATATAATATCTTCCTTAATTTTCGCTGAATCATAAATGCTGTGATATGCATTTTATTTTCAGACGTTAATGCATTAGAGATTTTTTGGAAAATCTCTGGACAGATTACATTTCATCAGATGAGAAATGTAACTAATGATATAGTAACTTATTTTTTTCCACCGTAGTCGTCGAATTGAGTACTCGATTTATCAAAGTTTTTCGACTGTCAGATACTTTATTCGTAAAATACATTAAGTTAATTTGGTTTCTGTTTATGTATTTATTATGGATAGTACTATATTTGATTGTTCTATTTTGTGTTTATGTTGCAATAGTTGTGTCTATTCTAGTAACTTTTTTCCAAAAATTTCTCTCAAATGAAAGAAATACGATTCGATTTAATTATATTATTTGGCAATTTGTGAACTGATTTTTCGGTACAATGAGCACGTTGTAAATGAACGAGTAAATATGAAGTATATTTCGAAAGTCGAACGACGAACAACTCCCTAATTTCATTTCCTCTCTTTGCTGGTCGCGTCGTTGTGGATATCGGATTACTAAGGATTTTCGGCGCGTGTCCCTTTCAACACTACACTTCGTTATCGGCCCGTTGTAGAATTCAGTGTCCGTGCGTGCTCGTATATTTGTCCTCTTTCGGACATAAATGGTGGACGTCAATGCTGCACAGTTCTCAAGATTATTGTTGTTCTAAATCTCGCCACGTCACGTTCGCCTTGGTCTGTAATTCGATCTCACAGCAAATACTGGTCCACTATGTATCTTTCTCTTCCAGATACCATATATGTTTTCTTTTTCTCTTTGTTGTTTTCCTAGAGAGATACACATGTCTGCACAATATCGACAGTATATACGTATATATCCGCTTCAAACAAAGAATGGCCATATCACACTAATCTATACTTTGTACAAATCATGACATTTGTTAGTTTTCAATATAATTATGTAAATGGAAAGTTCAAAATGACAGAATACAATTATTGTACATCACGAATTAGTCGAGCAAAGAGTCTGTTTGTAGCCTACAGCGGATTTTTTCATTTGGTCTCTCCATAAATATAAAGAGAATGATTGTTTCGAACGCGACAAAGAACGTGGAGCTGGAAGTAAAAGTAGAAACGAGTTGCGGTAACCGGGACAGGAGAAATGCGAACTGGGATTAGATTTCTCATGCGGATTGTCTGTAATAACAATGTGTTTTTGTACGAATGAGCTTTTAAAGCCAAGTTCGAGGCCCTTTGATGTCCATATTAACAAGCCGGAAGATGTTTGCGTCGTACTCATCGTTATAATACGTCAGATACGAGCTTCCGGATCCATCAAAGATATATTTCACTTTATCATTATGTTTGATTTCATTTAAATAGAACAAAGAGATTTCGTATTAGGATTACAAGATCAATAATTGAATGAATGTATTTCTGACTATTAGTGTATCAAATATCTACATTGTTGTTACTGGTATTTGCATTGGTAAAATTCATTCTACTACCTTCTACCCTGAACATTTGAAATTCGTTAATATTATGTTTGATATGTGATATATTATGTTGTCGGCGTGACGACTCTCAACCTTATTACATGTGCTACCCTGTGCGGTTTAATCCTAATAATCGTAAAAATGTTTTTTTCGATATACAAAAGCATTTATAAAATAATGATTACGTCATATTATGCATTTGCAACACCCTGTATGTAATGCAGTCGTTATTACTATCTGTATATTTGCATGCCTAGATACGTGCATGAATATGTACAGTGTGCAACATATACATGCATTCAAATAGAATTGGCCTTTATGTTTATTGGGTATTAAATACGCGCACCGATTACACTGTCGCTCGTTCAATGCAAAATGCGACACCCTCCCTGTTCGTAACAAGTATTACAACAGAGAAAGCAAGTTGCAATGTGATATTATTACAATATGCAATATGGTAAAATGTGTAATATATATACTATGGAATCCGCATATAGTGAACCTGAAGGGACCAGGTATTTGGTTCACTATAAGCGAGTGTTCACTATAACGAAAGTACACATTTTTTTAAATTTAGATTTTATTGGCATATATGCTACTCATACATGCATATTTATGAATAAACAAATTAAATTATATATATATATATTTATATATTATATATATATATATATATATATATATATATATATATATATATATATATATTATATATATATATATATATATATATATATATATTATATATATATATATATATATATATATATATATATATATATATATATATACGTATATGTTTACACAAAATTACGATTGATAATCACATAATAAATACACGTGCCCTTATACCCTTTTTTATTTACACTGTTATACAATTTTTTTCCACTTTACGCATAATCAGGGTTGTTTTGTGAGAGACATGACAATTCGGCGGCATGATATTTTCTCACTACATATATGAAGATAATTCATCTTACAATAAATTATTTATCTGCTGTCTAAATACTTAGTTAGGAGTATCATTTATTTATATTTGTTGATATTGATAAGTTTGATGTGACATTTTTGTTTCGTGTAAGTAGTAGATACAGTTGTTGTTATTCATGAGAGGGGTAAATTCACGGATAGTGACGTGTTTTTTTTATTAATGGGAAATAAAACAGAAAATAAGATACTGTGCATGATGGTTTTCACATGCAGGTATATTAAATATTGACATAGTCAAATAGTCATTAAGGGGCGCAATCAGTGACTGTCAATTCACGTGATTGAAGTGGTACCCTCCGGCGCTATCCCCATTGTGTAACACATTTGGATGAAATTTACCATTGGCGTCCATAACCTCACCACATGCATCTATACCGATGTGCAACTGGTCACACCCAAACCGAATCGATATCATCAAAATGACATCCGAGCGTGACTGAATATGATTCTCTTTGTTCTCATACCTAATAACGTGTGTTTTCATTACTATGTTACCTGATCAATTGCACATATAACATACATACATACAAAGAACAACTCTTGCAAAACACAATATAAAACATGTTAAATACTTTATATACGTGTTCATTTGTACAAGTAAATATATATTCATATAAATATATTTGCCACTAGTTTCCCTTTCATGATCAGCAAATCACATAAAAATGTTCCGACTATCTTGCAACGTCTGTGGGCAGCTGTCATTTGAAGGGGAACCAGTGAGTGTGTGCGCCCCTTGTCCGACCTAGCACGAACACACACGAACACACACACAACAGACCCTGTTGCAGTAAGCCAGTTTAACAAAGGCAAATTTAAAGCATACATTGTCAATTTAGTAGCATCGCGTACGCGGCGATACTCGGATTCGGATGTTAAAGCATGCTGACAGTTGACGAGCGTAAATCAAGACCCTATTAAAATTAAACCATTAATTAAATTGAATAACGTTTTATAAACGCTAGTAGCTGTCAGAGATGCAGTCGCCTTCAAGGGACAGATGTCGTGTACGAGAGTCTGTCATCCGCTAACTTGCGTCCACACAACAAAGAACATTGTGTGACATTTCCGCCAAAACGAAGTTTAAAATTGTGTTCGGCGACAGAGTGGGACGTTCATTGTATTTCGAAACCCCTACATTTAAAAACTGAAAATATTTCAATGCGATTTGTTTACAGTAGAGTGGGTGCACTGCAAGTGAGGGCGGAACCAAATTTCGTTATTTCTTATAACAATGTAACCCTATCTCGCTGTCTGGTGACGCGAATTGAACGTCGGTTTCCACATTATCTGTCTATTCATTCAACTTTCTGCAAGCCGCACACGTGACATCAAATCCGGTTATGTTTTACTTCTATTACACACATTAGACTCACTGTTGACGTGGTTCCGTCAAATATGTTCATCTATTTTGCGTCGTCTCCAAATATATGAATAAGTACGTACGTCTGGCCGTTTTTTTTTACACAAGCCGTAATCAGTCTTACAAGGAGCCCTGAGGAATTTAATTGGAACTGTAAACAAAGCAAAGGTCCTTAGGAATTAGACAGTCTCTTGAACGGCCGACGCTCTGTTCGCGACTGGAGTATGCTTTCAAGTGGGTCCAGCTTCTTTCTCTACGTCTACGAAACCTTTTGTTCTCCTACTACCACTCGCGACAAACTCCACTCATTTCATTGCCAATATTTTTAAAGCATATTTATATTTTAAACATTCGTGAACACAAAGAATAATTCATTATGCATTCATTTAATATTTACATGTAAATTCATACTAAAAATACGTATTTGTTACACTGACATATATTTCCGTAGTATTACGATCAGGTGAAATATGTATATCGTCTTCCGAATCAAAAAAGTACAGTTATGTGAATTGCACTTATATACGTACATACACCCACGCTTTATCTGAAATGTTTAACCAAACTATCGTTAGTTTCCCGACCTTGACCTAATTTTTATTTCAGACAAATATAGCAATAAATTTGGGAAAAAAAGAATCTTGTCTGATATAGCTTAAAGCCGGATATTTGCAACCTTGTCGAATATGACCTAGATTTTCTAAGTTGAATATTAGACGTTGCTCGCAGTAGCATTAAATGTGAAAACTTTTACATCAACGTTTTCAGACAGATAGAAGTTAGGGAAAATAATAAAGTTATGAATTCATACTGATTGCTAGATGAAAGGGACTGAAAATGCGTCAATTTTACGACAATTACAGGAAATCGTAAAGTTATCTTGTCACTGAAATATTGAATTGTGGTAGTTTTACTGCTGTATAAAAAGTAACCTTCTATTTCGGGATAATTTAGTTAGTGTGTAGTAGGGAGGAAGGCCTTTGTTCGTATGATCATCGCGTAGGTTAGTGGAAAATACATTTGTCTTACAATCTATAAATACTTACCTACACTGTTATACATACCTAGTTTCCTAAACTGTCTTTGTATTAAAATTTAGGATGTAGTATATGTTTCCGTACACTGTACAGTTAATTGATATATCTTTTGGTTCGTTTTGTTTTTATTGTCGGACCAATAGATTTATAACTACACACGGAATGACGTTATGTGCGGTAAATTGGAAATCTTTTCATACTAGTTTTAAAAGGTTGAACAAGCAGTCAGCCACATATTGCACATGGGAATCTTGGGAATCTGTCATCAGGATTTACTATCTTGACGTTAGCTACGCGTACCGTAGTTACTGGTGGCATCGAACCGTAGCAACGGTTGCAACCGCTCATGTTACACAACACAGATGTGCACGGGAAACCATCAGATATATTTCACTTTTGTTGCATATTCATCACTTGTCGCTGTTTTCCATCCATTATCATTGAAAACCTCGTGAACACATTGTAAACAGAGCGAATAGACAGCATTTTCAGTATCAAGTGGATCAACTCTGGCTTTCCCGAACACAATATATGTATGTACGTTACGTACCTTGCACTCAGGTTATACATATATGGATTGTTGCTGTAGCGTGCATATACTCGTATGTATAACTATAAACATAATTTCCTAGAAGTCGAGATTATTTTACTCCATTAAGTTAAATTAACATGGAAAGTAATTACCGTCATTCTGCTGAAATAAAAAAATTAATAAGATAGAAAATCAGATTAGTTTTTAAATGGCTGTGATTAGCGTTGCGCGTTCAGTGAACTGGCATCCATTCATTTGGGACTTAGCGTAGTTGCTGAAGTAATATATCTGGTGTAAATAGTCCGCTACACCTGCAAATGCACACAACACATGAGCCGTGATTCACATTGTATTATTGTCTGACGCGTGCTGTAGATAGAGTGCTGATAAAAAAGATATAAAATTCTAACACTCACAAAGTTTCACGATCTTTCTCAGTACTTACGGAGACAATGTGATCAGAATTGCACTTCGATCGTTGTTACGAAATAAAATTCACTTACTTTTAACTGTTCCAAACTATCTTCAGTGTTTTAATTTCATGCTCATTCTGTTCAGTGTATCCTTGTTTTTGGAATATACAGGAGTTTTATGTAACTAGTAACATATATATCTAATTAGAACTGTATATTATGTGTTTAATATATCACGATGGAGTTTTAAAAGAAAACACGCTAGATGTTTGTGAGCCACGATAGCTGAATAAATGGAGCAGTCAGTTTATCACCCATTAAATAGCGAGTCAATTATACGCAGTGTAGATATTAATAATTTTACTGCGAGCGAGATAAAGAATTACAACTTTGTTTCTTTTACGAGTTACATTACGAGAACGACCCAGGTCTTCATTTTGAACGTAGCGCAACAGTACGAATTGAATGTGTACTTGGAATAGTACCTTATGTCATATACTTACTTCCATGATGTCTAACATATAAACTTTTATGTCAGTCAAACCCGAAAGCGTTGATTGTAAGATGTCGCTCATAAAATTACGCACAAAAGAACATAAAACTAATATCTACATTCGAACAATAAGTTTTTCATGACGTTTTAATAATTAATTGTCAGCTTTACATGCAATGCCATACAGATTTTATTGCAACTGTCTACTGCTGATCGCAAAGTGCGTGCTAAAGAAACAGTAGCAGAGCAGAAAATAATATTGACTTTGTTCGAAAAACTTTTCATATTTTTACAATGTTTTACAATATAAATAACATTTTTATCTATAACAAATACAATAAGTAATTAATTGTATGTTCTTTATTGGGAAAGAAGGGATACGAAGACTCTTCCATGTTGTAAAGTAAAGCGAATGCGAATTATTGACTAAACGAATTACGTTTTATCTTTTATGGTATATTTTATGTGCTGAAACAAAACACAGTTGTATGGGAATATCAAGTATTATTTACTGCTTATGAGCGGCACCGGCGTTGGCGGCTGGTGGTAGCGGCGATGACCGAGAGATGAGACACCGGATGACTAGAACTTACTTATAGAGTTACAAGCCGGTGCCCCTCCGATACGTATGGCCCGAATAAAATTGCAGATCTACTTTCATAAAATAGGAATCTGGCACATAAACGCGATGTACTTTATTATACTCGAAATAAAGAAATTCATTCCATAACTCTGGGCCGCTCGGTAATAAATAAGGGTTCAGAGTGCTACAGTATTTATGCGAATGAATGACGAGTATTTTTTATGCGTCGAACGTAAATTAAATTCATTCGAAATAAAATTGAGTGCCACTAAAATTGCAACGAAATCAATATTATGAGCAAAGAAATACATATTTCTTTGTCAGTCACTTGCAACATGTGTGTGACCAGTGGCACTGTTGTAAAACGAGAATATGGTGGCACATCGATAACTGCTCACCGAGACAAAGAACAATAAACACATCTCTCTGCTACATGCTACTACTGGGGTACCAGGCATTGCGCCCCGACTAGCTACATATTGTAACTAAAACAGGCCTGCACTCTCATAATTATTGTTATAATTCTCATTGCTTACGTGTTCAGTAGAACATAAGTAAAATAATTCAGTATTACATATACAATGAATTATATAATACACAGTGTAGATTTTCTTTAGTCAATTGTTGATCTTCAGAAGGAAAATATTGAATCCAAAATGGTTGGAATAAGTGACTATAATTCAAGGTGTTGTGAACTGTTCATTTCATAGCTTAATCATAAAGATGATCACAGATATTATGACGTTTGGACCATATAGTTTTTGGTCATTATCAAGCATAAGAACAAAATTTTAGTTCATACAAACATAAAACAAAATCTCTTGTGAATTTCACTCAAAACGTACAAAAGTCATTTAAATGAAACTTTCCACATCATGTATGTAGACGGGAGAAGAATTTATAATGCACAATAAATGATTTACACTAAAGTCAGGATTCTTTAGAATATAATTTGGCAAACGCAAAGCGCAACAGGGAAATCCATCCTATATCTGCGTCTGCGCAGAGTGTCAGTCATGTAGACGCCGCATATGCTTTGTTCTATTTCTGAAACATGTACTATATTTTAATTTTTATGAACTTCACGTGTTTTATAAATTATTAAGTTGAGATAAATTATGTGTGAGACCGGACCGGTATAATAATATAATATGTACGTTAATATGTACAACAATACAAATACGAATGAATTCCACTAATAATACAATAAATATTAAGTATGAAATAGTTTTCTCTTGTACTTTGTAGTAATTCATTATATTTAATTAATTAATAAAAAAAATAATTAACAATAAATATTAGCCTGCACATTGAAAAACTGACATATTTTGACAGTACTATCAACAATAGATGAGGCTATTTGTATATATATATATATATATATATATATATATATATATATATATATATATATATTGTATATAATTGGTAAATAATTTACACGTACATAATTGTTTTCTTGCTTATAAGACATAAAATTGACAATTATTCGTACCTACCTTATGTGCACTAACCACTTCGATCAATAACAATAACAAAAACTCAACGTTTTGTATATCAAAACAAAAACTTCCCGCCAACGTTCCTTTCTACAAGCGCAACACTACGCCCTGATAAATGCTGAGCGATTCAATCACTAAGCTGTTTGATCACCTGTTACGGACTTTGCCAATCGCGTTGTACTCGTAGTTTCGAGCATCGTCATTTCCATCGTTTGGGTTGAAATAATCACATGGCTTGTAGAAAGTTATAAAAATTGCACGAACATCATATCGTACTTTTGTTCAGTCACTGTACCCTTTGATTCGCTCTCTTGCAAAATTACGAATATTTTCTCCATTCTAGCTACTAAACCTTTAGTTCGACCTACATTTCCTGTTTCGAGCACAAAGTGCAGGTTGCGAGGTGTTCGTTTTTTCAGTGCAATTGCTCTCACGGCATTGCTCAGTGCTGCATTGAGCATAATTTTCCGCACTTGCTCAACAGAGCACGAAACTGGCGTGGGATGGGTTGCCTCATAGTAAGTCCAGAGATAATCGTAATATTCTACCCATCAACATTAACCCGGTGTTCAGGCGGTCAAATTTTCTTTCAAATTATTTGAACAAACTGTTAGCCCTGACGTCATCTTGACGTCACGTTAGCGGATTGACTCATAAAATTATTTTTCATGACTTTGACATATAACCTATATCATAGGTATAGATCCTATGCAATTGACAACAACAAAAAATACAGTGGCGGCTCGTACCACACATTTTAGAAGAAGGTAATCAACAAGTAATCAATAAAATGTGATTTTAAGGAAATAAATTTTCTTTATTGGTTTACTTTACAATTTAAAGGGATATGCCTTTCCTTTATTTCTTTTTATCTTAACAGTAATATCAGTAATAAAAACTCAATATTTTACATATCAAAACAAAAACTATCCCGGCTAGCCTACATTTTTGATCAACGCAACAATATTCAATATTTTATTAGTGTCACAAGTCTTTAATTCACAAGGGACTATTCGGTGAATTTTATGGCTAGTCCGTCTGTGAATGGGTGCCGGGGTCTCGAGTTCAAATGTACATGTCGACTCTACTGTTCTTTTGATTGATTAATTGCCACCGAAGTATTAAATATTCATAACATAAATACAGGATCAGCAATCTGTACACTACATAAAAGAAGTAGCACATTTATTCCATTCAAAGATTATAGTGTTATAATATAATATCTTTATGTAATCGTAGATACTTTGTACTGTTCAGTAGTATATTTACTTTCTAACAAATATTCACTTTTAGATATCCATCTTCAACGAACATTTATGTCATTTATGTTTTATTAATCAAATTTCTAAACTCACCAAGCGACAATAATTTTACTATGAAAATACATGAGTGAATCAATTCCATATGTTTCTGTTCTGAAATGGACATTCAATATTGCAATTCAGTATGATTATGTAGCAGAATGGGTCTCACTCATTCACAAATACATGTAACTCGATGTATGTATAAACAAACATTGATTCTTGACACGAACACACATGGTTTAACTAATTTGCATTGATTCAATCAATTCTGGTGACAGTTGCACGAATACAACATTGGCCAGTTACAAAAAAAAATGTATGTACCTATATAAATGTATAATGATTCCATTGTTATTTTGGTGTGCCATGATGTTAGAATCTGATTGGATTACCATACACAGGCCCTCGCAAACCGGGTTACCGTTCCATTATTCAACAGTGGTACCAAACCGTTATAACGCAACCGTGTGCTCTTCTACTATACGTACGTCACATAATCAACAACAGCTTCAGGCGAAAGAAAACGTAATATTCTTGTTACTTTTTCAATATGTTTGAAATTGTTTTTATTGGAAATTCAAATTCCAGTTGAGAATAAATAGAATTTGCTGTAGTACAATGTTATTCTTTGTTTTTATTTGTTTGTGATTTGAATATCATACTGGAGATCATATTTTCATGGCAGTGAACAAGTTTACTACGTCGTAGAAGAAGAAAAAGAAGAATGTTGTCCGTTATGTAAATCTTAATAAACAGAATAAGGATTGCGTGTGTGTCTGTGTTAAGCAAAATAGCCACAGAGTTCTATTGGCATGTAAGCACATGCATACTCATTTGACATTATGTCCATCTCAGTAAAAATTCAGTTAATGATATCGGCGGCTCAGCTTCACCTGCAATAACCCCTCAAGCCCTATAACCATTCAGCGGCAGTAAATTCAGCCCTCTGTCCTATAAACTACGCGTTGCAAGTTAACTTTGATGACTATCATTCCGTTTCGTTTTAATTGCTCGTCAAAATTTGATTACGGGAAGCTTCTTTCTGCTTTCGCTCTTATATTTTCCAGTATTAGTTTACTTTATACGCTGACGTTACGCATAAAAGTATTTCCGTGTTTTTCTTTGTGCGTCAACTAACAATGACTTTTAGTTTGGAAGATTTCAAATTCAAACAAATATTCTTGTATTCACATATTGGTACATTCAACACAACATGTATGGCAGTTTTGTATATTGTAAAAATACATTTACAAATGTTCGAGCTGGTCTGTGTTGACGGAGGGGAATTTAGAGATTATATCGCACTAGTTACAAGAAAGAAGGTTTCATTGTATGACGCGTAGATTGGTATACGGTACATTATGGTAAAAGAATGCAGCTTATGACTGTAATAAATGTACGTAAAACCCCCGCGAACGTTGTCTAAATATTAGCAATAACTTAAAAATGACGCTATTTACTTGTTCGCTCGCGCATCTTCAACAGTATTTTTAAGGTTAAGGTTTAAGAACGGGGCAATTAAAATGTTCAACCATATCTGTCAGCTGCAAATAAAATTTAATTGCAAGTAAAATTTTTATTCTGACGACGATTAAGCTCAAGTGAGAACGAGGAATGACGCAATTTCATTCTAAAGGAAAAAAATAAAATAATATGTTCTTTTACGATGTACATTTACATAATACTGTTCCTTTTTGACATTCTTTTTAATTAAAATCTTTTTCGTATATAGTGCTCGGTTTGATTCGCACAAAAGAATGACGATGGCTGATTTTATGCGCGCCTCACCGTATGAAGCGCGCAGTACATGCAGCAGTTATAATCCCAGTATGCAAGCCAGTGTTATGGCTCTTGGAACACTTCCAGAACAGATTCAGAGTTCTTGCAGTGCTTCACAAGTGGTACTGTTTCGCACTTATCCATAATTTTTCGAACAAAGCAAATACGATAACGTTTTTCTGTGTGCACCGATTGCTATTAACATAAAGCACCGAGAATAATCACCCGTATGAATCTATTCACATTTATTGTCCGTAACAGTGATATAGTATATGTCAGTGTACCAGGAAGAACGGGGCGGAGATTGATAAAATACGTCGATGAACCGAGAAGTAAATGATAAACTATAAAATACAGCCAGCTTTCAAGCGCCGAATATACTCGTACGAACATGTTACGAAAGAAGAAGTACATACATACATACATACATATACGTGAAGATCAGGGTATATGACAGGCGCGACAGCCTATATAGTGTATGAGCGTGATGATATGTATGTATGTATTACATGCACCCCACATTCACCACGAATGGAATATTTTTTCATTATTTGTGCGTGATGCAAATAACAAATTGTTTCTATTAGGGAGGCCGGTTCGGTTGACCAGCTGTCGTGTGGACAAGTTGTACACGTATACACATATGTAACTCGGTGGTATGTCGTATTTTAATTAAAAATAAATGATACCAATATAAGTGACAGTGGGAAATATGCGTGGGTGACACATTCTCCTCTAGCATTGCCTTGTCATTGCTCAGAGCCTATGTAATTTACATACGTGTGTGCGCACTGACAATGATTAGTGTGACAATATCCGGTTCTAACTTCTTCATCAGATCGACACGATCATATACGTATGTACGTACGTATAACACACTGCATTGCTGAAGTTACCAAATGTAATTTGCTCTCACATAATATTTCGTGCATTTTAATATTTTTTTATATGAACAAAAACCGTTTATCTCGGTCGTTCCACGCACGATAATGGAATCAGTATTCATATTGGGTACGATTTGTCAAGATTTTTGTTTGGAATCTTCCATTTGTATGCGTTAGACTGGATTGGCTATCACAGCGAAATGATTGATTGTTCCGTTGTTGATGTGGCTGCCGTCATCCGCGTCCCCTGGCGCTATACTGTCCCCCCACACTCCACATCCCACATGCTTCCTTCATACCGAACCACCCTTTCACGACAATCATTCACTCTTCTGTGGATTCTCGTTCATGCGAAAACATTTATTCGTACCCATTTTAATATCGTAATTGCACATTATTGCTTTCAATCGTTACACTGATATTTTATTGAAAATAATAGAAAATTAATTTTGCGATTCGCCCCTACTATTATGTCACTAGTATGCATTAGAAATAATAACATACTTCAACCACATGTAAAGAGTAAAGCACGTACAATACAATATGAATGGCGTCAGTGCTGATGAACCGACAAATACAATTTTACATTTTTACTAAGTGGATCGAATTAAAGTCTAATGGTATATCAACCTAATATAGTGGAAAAATTATATATTGTAATAATTGAACGAACATTGGAATATGTACTTCATTGATAAATCTTCACCAGGAAATATTTGAGTCGTAGATTAAGAATTTAATATCAGTTTGACGATGTCTATAGAAATCTCGGACAATACAACATACATTTTTTTTTGGTTTTATTTTCTACTCAATTTTATTCAAAATTTTCTCACATATGCAGATAATGATACAGAATTTTTACACATTTTTTATTTTGAAAAATTATGAAAGAATATAGAAGAAAAAAATATTTTTTAATGAATTTTGCCGTTACTGTGAACAAAAGTCGTATGTCGTATATGTTTTTGTTACAATATTATTCGTCTCAGTGACATATATAATTGTATTCGAAAAACAGAGTAAATATTGGCTGAAATGGAAAGTTATTGTAATTAAAAGTTTGTAGTTTTTGTAGAAGATGCAAGTGTTAAATTAGTTTCTATGGTTTGGAACGTGAATCATTACGGAGCTGGTAGGAAATTGTCTGCGTAACTCGGTCTGTCGGTGGCGTATGCAAATGGAGCACTAAAGGATCCCTTGAAAATCCTCCCCGTAAATTATGTCAGCGAACAATAATTGTGGTGCTCTGACTATTTCGCCAGATTAGTTGGCAAGCGAGCCAGACTATAACTTGATCCACCTTTAATGGGCGACAATTGTACAAACTAACGGGTAACGGAGACATGTTTATATTGCTTTCGTTTACTGCCTGCCATAATATGTTTTAAGACTATTACTTTTGTAACCAACCAGAAAGACGTTACGTTACTGTGATGATGCTCTATGGCGATGGCGATGGTCACTTTTTATGCGCAGGTACATTATGCGATACATACGCCAGCAAAACAGCACGTTAATATCGCCATAGGGTAATGCAATTAGAATTAATTGCTGTAGGTGATTTAACAGCACATAACGTTGTCGAGATATAAAACCTAATTATTATGGGGAAGAGTTCATTGCAAAACGCGAGTGTGAATTTTATAGCAGCAATGCAATAAAGGAACGGGGCCATCTTATTCACAGAAAATTGCACGATTCCATTGTTTCATACATAATCAAGTATCTATTAGCAATACAGCAGACCACATTCTAAAATCACTCCGCATTATATTAACATCAGCGTAATCAATGATTCTTCTCGAAGTGCTGAAGCGACGAGGAAGCGAAAAGAATGTCAATCATTGTCATCGAGATTGGATATAATTTTGTTATTTCTCTCAATAAAGTGCAAGATTTTCATACCTAAATCTGTTCTGCGAGATAGACCTACGTAGCAAGTGATTATTTGACTTTGACAACGTAGTACACTCGTCCGTGCAGAAAGGTATCGATCGAGAACTTAAATTTATATAGCGATTCAACGAACGATTACTTACTTGATTGACTATTGTAAAACAAATGAAAAATATTTTCTCTTTGTAGCACAATGTACTGTGACATTGACGGTTTCTTTGTGCAAACAATGGTTGATTATTTTTGCTGAAGACACCTATTTAGACAAGTGGTGAGAACCTCTAACCTATAACGTAGGTAAATTTTCGCGTGGTTTCCTGGGGCGTAATGTAACGAGGACGTGTGCGCCACTGGAATTCGGTCACTGATTGCCGGCTTCTTTGTGAATCGGTCACACTTGTAGCGATTATTGGATGATTGGATCGAAACGTGCGCTCTTCCAGCCCCCTGGCTAGGTTTTAATGGCGGCCATGAATGCACACTCGAAATTCGTCAGTTGTCTTGTAACAAAAAGCCGGCAGGGTGAGTAAGGCTGTGACAGCAACAACAACCACCGTTGCCTTCCAATACTCGAACGTTTCCCATGAGTTGCGTTTGCGTTTCCACTGTTCCCTGATTCTCTACACTCTGCCCTCCGGGCGGACTATCCTCTTACAAAGGAATGGTCAACTCACTCATTGTTTTCGTATCGTAAAGTGTATTGATCTTATAAAGATGATGGCATTTGCCAAGGGCAACACTCAAATTAAATTGTTCGCGATTTGTATCGGACTTGATAGATCATGTAACCCTCTTCAGTTTTGTACGTTCTTGGAAAAATAACGACGTTGTTACGTACATATGGACATGGTCCTACATCAATATTATACTTAATACCATTTTTTTTCTTTTATTGACACGCGCCAAGATGCTCGTTTGTTGTTTATGATCTACATGGCAATATTTATAAGAACGTGTTCATCCCAACGAGTATTTACACCAAGTTTTTCTGGACATATATTTGTAGTGGCACTAACGGGAACTGTGTTCTCTCAATGGATACAGATAAATGTGCTGAAGGAAACATTGTTTTTGTGTTTGATTCGTCGTCACTATTAATGCTTCAGAGCCGTAATTTGTTACACGGGGTCCTGCTAGCCGGTTTGTTAATGGTTGTCTTTTTTCGATCCATTTGCTTCAGGTCTTATCAATCTAGTTGCTCGTTCCCGTCCTAATTCAACAGCCAGTGAGACAAGCGACTTATCTCTTTGGTAGCCGGTCGGTAAGTCAGTCGGGCCCAGTCAACTTCCAGCACGAGCACGACCTGCCATTTCGATTTGTCTGGGAATGAAATCACTTCGGTCCGAGGCGACCCAAGGGACGTCTATAAAAGCTTTTTCATGATATGGGATGATAGATATTTTTACATGCGAATATTTGCTTAAGTATTTGTACGTGTTTGTTTTTTTGGCAATCTATGGAAATGCCTATCGTGGAAATGTAAACGTCTCAAACATATCTCAGCATCTTTGTAATCCATTGGTTTGTCGAGATACATGTGCCCTTTGATCTTGCGAGTCTGTAGGTAGTTCAATCGTTCGCTCACCACACATATAAACACGAGCTGGGCGACTAGGCAGCTCGACCACGCTCGACGCTCACTTCTCGGTAATAATACATACACAATCATCAAAGGGGCCTTTAACTTGGTTTAGTAAACATTTGACTCTGTTGAAAAATAAATTAAATGCTTGCGATAAATATTCACTCAGTTATCAATGGGTGCATGTAGTACTGAGCAGCATACTCAAGTACATGATCTGCTAGTCAACTCGTCACTGATGAAGCGACGCTTTAATGTAGCGTACGTGCGAGTGTGTAAGTACCATCGTTTCTCTCTATCTCTGTCTCTCAGTCTGCGGACGCCATGATGATTTCGTTGTTTTATCGGATCGGCCGCATAGTAGCAACGCGCTATCGCATTGAATTGGAGCATTAACAAGTATCAACGCCGATAATGGACCGAGTACCGCAATTGCAAATGCCATAGGACTTCTCTGTCAGTGTTCCTAAACGTGTCAGACGTACTAAACAGGAATGAAGGTACGCACCTATCTCCAGATAACATCTATTCTAATTCGACTGCAAACAGACTGTAATTTCATCTAACAGTGAAAAATAACAAACATCTGCTTTATGTTGATACGTATTTACTTGCTACGTATGATTTCACTGGACTATACCGTTTATAATACGTACGTACAACTGGAAAATGTTTTAAAGTAAGAATAATCATTTGGAATTGCTGTAAACGTGGAACATCTATTCCTGTGCACCCGTAGTGTATAATGCATTGCTTCGTGCAATATGTTTCATGAATAACTAAATTTACAAGTTTCACTGCACAGATTATTTCAACGTCGTCGTTAATTATTATTGCGAATACAGATTCGTTTCGTAATGAGATGATCCATCAGTGGAATTGTGAGGGCGCAGGATAACGCCCTTGCACTCGTGTATTTTCTCAAGCGAGTCCACTCCTAAATATACATGTCATCAGTTTAAAAAATTGATCTGTCCTCCGACCTAATTATAACATTGACACTTAACAAAATACTAGCAGTGACATTTTCATTAATATTACGTGCTCATTCCCAGTGAAATTATTTCTGTTCAATTTGTTTCACTAGCGATCTCATCTATCTAGCATTATTGACTACTTGCTACAACGCAAGTTTCAGGACAATATCATTAGGAACAGTTCGTATTTTTGTGCGATTCAATTAATTAAATTACATGCATTGGAGTCTGTATGACCGTAACTTGTCGGAATAATAATTGATTCATATTCACGTACTCGAGTAAAAATTGTAGACGTTTGCAATTTTAATCATATGAAATAAATATTGTAATAATTTTATTAAAAATAAATAATCTGGTGTGATCCCCACATGACTTTCTTTATACATATATCAAAACGTATTGGACATTTCAAATGTATATTTCTGTTCATATTTTGTTTTCATAGCATTTATGATATTTTGAATACATGCTCAAAATTTAAAAGAGATATAATAAGAACGTATGGATTGTACTGTGACAAATTCTAACATGTTCTACATTGTAGTACACAATACAAGATGTTAAATGTAGGTTCAAATCATTCAACCGGCATAATGGTGGTACATCGTTCACATGACGGTATTAACAATAATGGATTGAAATATTGCACATTTCCAAGTATATATTATGTGGTTTTGCGTGCCGTAAAACCAATTTTAAACCGCAAACAAATGATTTATCTATGAATCGTACATTCATTCCAAGAATGTACAGCACTTCAAATTTCAATCATTTGTTTAATTTGAATCTTATTGCACGTAAAATATTTTCTGAGTCGTACCTAATATGTATGTATTTCTGCACATCGTAAGCAACACTAACAATTAAAATACATATTTAAAATATTGATTAGTGCAGATACATTGTATGAATTTGTCAAATATTTGAATAATTTCAAGTTTGTAGCTATTAAAAAAAAATATATCTAGTAAATCCTGCATGCTGGGAATCAATGTATGAGTTTTCTTATTAATAAAATTTCCAAACATCCTCAAGCACAGTGTTCATCCGGCCATATACTTGTACAGGCTTCGATGTCTCAATGGTACACTGTAACAGACATATGTACACACACTCACACACACTATCTGTGTTATCCATAAGCAAATTCAATGTATGTATGTGTGTGTTATATGTGTGCGCAAATGTGTATGATGAGTGTTGTGCCCGAAGCTGCAGGCAGACCAATGAATTATTCATTTATCTCGTTCCCCGCTTGCTTTGAATACACAGTTAAATACAAGTTACATGATCTGTACACATACGGACCATGCGAGATCGACAAGATTGAATCTCGAACACCGAGACCTCGTTTTCCTATTCTATTCACAAGCACATAACGAACAAGCATTAGGCAGCGCCTGTGTATGTATATCAGTACTACTATGTATGTAGTACGTACATGTATATAAGGAAGAGGATGGAAGAGAGACGACGGAAGACCGGTGACGGTGCTTGTGACAGTGGCCATCACTAGGGACTCGCCTGAGGCCTGTTAAACGTGTGTGGAACGCGCAACGCAACCTAGCTTCCATATAGTATACATGGATGACAAACGGGTTTCACGGAACGTGTGTAAACCGAATGCCAGAGGCCCCAGTACACACGACTCGGCTGTACACTGAATTCGCAACTGCACTGCATGTTACGTTACGTTACATTACATATCGTATCGTATCGTATGACCGTGTTACCGTGTAACGCAGCAATAAAATGATAGTAAACGGTAGCAGTGTGCACGTCCAATAAAATACGCAATTATTCGTATTTTACACGAAATAAAAGCAATTTCAAAGACAAACAAGTCCAGATTATCAATGCATAAACAGAATATATTATATATCTGTACAGTTTATTGCCAGTCGTAACTGAAACTGTTTTATTGATATTAAATATCAAACTAGATTTGATACGGACGCTCATGCCTGTAGCATAACGATTAAAAAGTGTCATAAATATATATATATATATATATATATATATATATATATATATATATATATATATATATATATATATATATCATTTCCTGCACAATATAAACGAAAATTAAGTGGAAAATTCAAAATAAAAACATAAACAAATTTGAAATTTGAAAAATAATATGTCACATAACTAGCCCATAATACGAAAAGGCTACGAGAAGTTAGTGAAACATACATACGGACATATGTTGTAATAGTCATTTTGCGAAACGGGGTGTCTGTCCGACTTTCTGATGTTGACAAGGCAACTTGCTAAATTGTAAATATAAAATATCGAATCAGTCGTTTCTACATAGTTGTTTATTTATGAGCGTTGTGTGTGTGTATCGTTGAACAAATTCAACCTGAATTCATTTGGTTGTTTTCCCCGGGCGAGATCCCATTTGTCTGCACTTATCTACAGGCTGTTCAAAGTGGCCTCAGGAGGGTCGGTTTAAACCACCGGTTAACATCTTAAACATTACATTGTAAGTAACATGCAGTTCATCACGCTGAACGGTCCCAGCGGATCTGTAACTACTGTCCAGTGATTGATTACCGTTCTCTGCGATGGACATACGCAGCACATACATGAAAGGTTCACTGAAGCACTTACATACATATATACGACTAGGTATGCATACACATGTTGCTAAAAAATATCATACCAGTTATCATTCGAGCGACGGTCACCGTCTCAGATATCCATGGACACAAAGGCGCATCAGGTTGAAATTTATGGATCCCCAGTGACACATTTACTTACTTGCTTTGATTGGGTGATTAATAAACCAGATCTTATATCTGCCTTGGTCCTTTCGCTGCTTTTTTCATTAATATCATGAACGATGGCAATTTCAGTATCAGTTGTAATCATACTCCATCATTCTTCATTATTTTTTTAGATACATTCGCATTCCTCGAAATAATTCAATAATTCATAGTCATCATAAAATCCATCCACTAACGTATTTCATGTCAGAATTGATTAATTCATTTTTAGTGATTCGCAACAATATCAACGAAAATTGACTCAATTGACTTAGCAAACGTTCAATTTAGCACAAGGTTAGTGTTCCCATATCACGGTGATATTATGCGATACTTATGGAAAACATTTATAGCTAAATTGCTGAATATGTTTCAGATATATGTGAAAAACGTGCGTATTATTTTTTACTTCCGTCGGTTATATTTTCTTTACAGAAACCTACTGAACCATGTTTAATAAATAACCTCAAAACATTGTTTCAGATTCTTTCATTTTCCTTCAAAATCCAATAACATCTTATATGTAGAAAGTTAATTAAGTGAAAAAATAAAGATGTTCGATTTATTACTGAGATCGTTCTTTTCATTGTTCCGAAACTGAACGAAAAAAATAATAGTCAGATACCATTCAGGTTTGCACATTTACACTGGTTTCAATTGGTTGAAAATAAACTTTTATGCGACATACAATTGTAATTTGTGAGCATACATTAACTAGGGAGTATAAACGCACTAAAATGTTACATTTAATACATCAACACATGAAAATTTTACGCTGTTATCTGTGCGTCACAGGACAATAAACTCTCACGCAAAATTTTATGACTGTGTAACATTAGTTTCTTCTATTACATATTATGTGTGCAGTGTGCTGTGTTCGAAAATGCAAAAAGAAATATAATAGTTATTAGGTTTGTTCGATTTGTTCTCTTGCTTCTACTGTTAACGGTAGCGATAATTTTTGTCGTTGTACATGTACATGACAGTGAAACATCTTTGCCGTGAATATTAATTGGTATGGAAAATAATCGAATAACAGTGAAATAAATAATTCAAAACTTACAGTAACTACAAACAAAACGAACAGAATCTACTTGTTAAATTTATACTGCCACGTGTCACTGTAAACTGCTAAACGTCGCGTCACGTATTGCCGCATTTTGTAGTAAAACGTGTGAGTACCAATCAGATAAATCTGATATAAGTAAAATAACACCAAATTCATTATAAACTGGATTGATTTACGATCATATACATAAGATACTAATTCTTCAAAGTTAATTATACTATTCACATTGAGAATGTATGAAAAGTTAGTATGACTAAGATGGGTATAATGATGATGGCGTTATCATTGAAACCAATTTATCAAAATGTTGGACAGTGATCTATTGGGGAATCTTCGTACCATTTTGATTTTACTCACGCATTCACTTGCAAATCAGCGATGTCAGATCAATCAGCGTTGTGCGGCGGCATGTCAAGATGCAGAAGTTAACAGAGTAGTACGTTTCCAGCAGATTTCAGGTTGGGCTTGTGAAGAGTTTCGGCTCATTTGATACATAGAACGCTTCCATATTAACGCCCTTAGTCACATGCTGTTACTGGTGATGCAATTGCCGTTCTGCATGGTTCGACACACTGCCAGGTCCGTAGGAATCCATTGTTGGTTACGGTGTTGACTGGGGGTTGATTAAAACGAGTTACGAGAGGGTTGATAGTAACACGGCGTACTTTTGTTCCTGGGATTTGAAGGGCGCTTAAAAACAAAAGATTCGAATGACTCGGTCATTCTGTTCCGTGTCTGGTGTCCGTTGTTGTTCCCATCGCTGTCCTACCGGAATTGATTATTGTTTTGTTATTCACGTGTGCCCTCGTCACTTCGTACCATCCCTTGTCTCCTGCTACCATCCCTCGGGATTCAGCCTCAGCTCTGATTCCCGGTGCTGTGGTTTTACTTGCTTCGACGCCCGGTTGCCTCTAATGAATGTATGTACTCATCCACACATGCTGATAAATGCCCCCAATGTCCACACAAAGGTCAATTCCTCGCTCCAAGACACACTGCTGTTCACTGCTGAATGACCTCTTCCAATATCTTTTATCTATCATAGGTATGCGTGCAGTTTTATTAAATTATAGTTCTACTGTTTAGTTGGAAGTGTAGATAGCACCTAGAAGTGTGAGAGCCAGCGATTTCTCAGTTGCATTTTGCTTCAAGCCTTTGACATGTCATTACCAAACATCATTTGAATATCGTACAAGTGATAACGTGGGCCGTATTGCGGTTGTTATCTGTTTAGGCAATGCGATCACCCCTCCTCAGTGACAATGTCGACTCGCCGTTCACCGCCACACTTTCCACTTCGCTCATCCGTTTTATGAAAGCGTTTCGCTGTGATTGATTAAGTACTTTAGACCCTAGAATTAGACTCGCATATTTAATTTTGTTGAGCATCGCGCTCGCTGTAGATTGCAAGATGACTGCCGCTACCATCACGTCATTTGATTCGATCCCCGGAATTAACTGTATGTGGCGGTGTCACTTCGTGACATCGCGCCTCATAAATCAAAACACCCTTAATCAGATTCCCTGAAGGTTTTTCGTTTTCGTTTTTTTTTCCTCTCTTGCATTTACGCAACAGAAACTAATTACAACTGGATGATAAAGGCATTTTTGTGTATGAGATGAAATTGTCTCAGACGTGAACGTAGTTGAGAGACATGAAATGAGGGGTAGCTGTAGAGATTCCAGCCAGCACGTGCTATGTGCGAGCCATCATCAGTAAGACTAATGTACAGTGCGTATAGGGTCGTGGCAATTCGTGGTATGACAATCGCCTAGAAACAATACCTCGCGACATTGACTGATGGACATGTGTTTACGTACACCGTACGCTATGACACGCAGCCAACGCACTGCTTATTCCACATATATGACAAAAACCAAATGCCATCCATGTTGTTCACCGCGCGCTTTGCAATTCGCAGATTTATCTCGCCCGCATCATAAATCACTGAACATTTTAAAAATATCGATGTGAATGGTTTACTATATATATATATATATATATATATATATATATATATATATATATATATATATATATATATATATATACAGTGTGTCCCAGCGACTAGCATACATAGGGAAATTAACATTGGGAAATTATATAAGGATCAACTATTGCCTTGTGCTATATGTATATTCTTTCTGAGTGACAACAACAAAAGTTTTAAAACAAAGAAATTTACTTCTGTCAAATAATTTTATATTACATAATTATTTAAAGAAATTTTATTTAAAAAAAATCAATAAAAAAATAATAATAAGCCAGACAGCCAGACAGCCAGAACAGCTAGACAGCCAGAACAGCTAGAACAGCTA